>OY720344.1:28970212-29419706 GCA_963082975.1 Labia minor | reverse complement strand
AGGACATCAAAATAGATTTGATTGTGAAATTATTTCATCTTTGGAGTGTCAAATCTCTTTCTTTCTCCATTTCTTCAGGTTTGGAAACAAGAAATAGTCACTCGGGGTTAACCCGGAGAATAGGGCGGATGAAGGAGCAATTCATATCCCAATTCGAGTATTTTCATAGAAATTCACTTTTTCCATTTTCTTCCCAAATCACGAGGTAGTCAGTCTGCTTTTAATAGATGTCAAACAAAAAAAATAAGACCCAGCTAGTTCAAATTTCAACAGGAGCAGTGTTTCATTTATGAGACGGTAAATTAAAAAAAGTCACGGACTTATTGACCTACACTCGTATATTATTTATTATATATAACAATTTGCTTCAAATATAAGTATATACGCATATATAGAAAGAAAAACTATACATATTTTCTCACTTAAACCCTAAATGTGGGGTTATTTCTTTCAAAATAAACATTGAAAGTAGGGGACGATCAACTCATTAAAGAAATATGTTACCGAAATGTGTTGCTGGCCAATGTTGTTTATTTTCGCTCGCATGCTGTCTCTAATGAAAACAAAAATATTACAGAAAATGATTCTGACAATAATTTCTAGAAGGAACCGTGATAGATTATTTTTTTTAGATTTTATTAATTAAAATTTATTATTTTTCATAAGACATCGATGATTTTAGCAAGCAATAAATTGTTTTTTCTTTAATAATACCTTATAAAGGTCACAACATTAATTATTTTATTGATGTTAACAAATTGAATAATTGTAATTTTATTTACGAAAACTATTTCTTTAGTCAGAATCTATAATTACTTAAAAAAAAAGATTAACAGATATAAACAAAAATTTACTACTGAAAATAATGAAACATAAGAATTTTAATGGCTTTTATTACACAACACTGATGCAGAAAAATGCTTTTTAAACTCTGAAAACTTAATTTTTATTTATTTAATTGAAAAAGATATTTACATGAAATAACGTCAAATTTTGTTTTGACCGAGATGTTCAAAACTCAAGGACCGGTCTTGAGTACAGCTACAATTTACTTTTTGAAAATGACATTTTGCAGGGAACTCCTTCTCAATGGAAATATACCTGCAATCTTATCGTTTCATTGATTTAACATCTCAGCTGGTATCTTGGCTTTATTATTGGTATATTGTTTTATTTTTGCAGTTTTAATTTTCTTTTTGAAACGGGGAACGTGTATTCTCAAAAGATATTATTTTTACTATAAAAGTAACATAAATATATGTTGTTTTCATCAAATTATTTAATTTTCAAAATCTCAAGTTTTTTTTAATACCCTGTATATATTTTTGTAGTGTATAGAGTTCAACGGAAACTACATAGAAAAATACTTAATCAATTATACTTTAATTAAACACAAAATTTTCAAATTTAAATAAAAAATAAAGTGAGTGTCTATAAAAAAATGTGTTCTTAGTTAGAGATTATAACGTATGTACAGTAATAATGGCTTGAGAAAATATTTATTTAATTTATTTTGTTAGTAGATTTTTTGATAATATTTTACTTTGAGGACTTCATTTAAACACTTCAGGTTTATTATTATTATTAAAGGCTTCGGCTTTAAGGTTTTTTTATACCAGATAAATAATTATGAAAAAAAACGAAAGAAATTACAAAAAAGATTTCATAATGGGATTAGATAGCGTAAAAATAATTATTTTTTAAGAGAATTTATTTTAATTAAAACTTATTTTTAATGAATATGGATATAATAAAATTTATTTTAATTATTTGTGAAAAGAATATTACTTGTTATCCAGAGAATTTTTTATTATTAATAAAATGGATAATATGGAAAATCAACAAAATGAAGTAAAGAAAGCTGATATTGAAAAAACTAATGAATTATGATAGTATTAAAAAATAAAGATTATACTATTATTATATAGATAGATAATTTATATATAAGAATATTTTTTTAACTATATATATATATTGTAGTATATAGGAGGACGTGGGTAAGGTGTTTTATAAGAAAAATTGGGTTGAAAATAAGTTGAAATTAATTTGGTAGCACTCTGGATAAAATTGAGAATAATAAATGGTTATTGAATCCGCGAAGGTTGATATGGGAAATGATAAAATTGAATAGTTTCAGATTAAAAATGCATATTTAAATTATAACTAAAAATTATGTATTTAATATAAATAGAAGAATTAATATGATACAATAGAGATAATAATGAAATTAATAAGAAATTGAAGAAATTGAATGGTACCGTTAGAAATAGGAGGAGTATAAATGGAATGGAATTGAGTTTCATAAAGTAATTGCAATTATTTAAATATGGTCGACCACTTATCTGTTATTGTAATTAATAATGAGTTCGGGGAACACTGGGACTTCAAGTAAGATGATTCTTGGATATTTTCCTCAAGGTATCATCATGTCTTCTTATCTGGGCAGGCACAATTCCTCGCTCCGCTCGACGAATTCTTGAAGTTGTTCTTACTTGGTCTGGATGCTCTGTGGTCTGATGAAGTCACTTCCCTTACACTCAATCCAAGAATAATCAAAAAATGTCTAAAAATGTAGATGGTCATCATCCCCTCCTATGCCACTTGGCAAAATTGTCCACCCCTCACTCTCTCTTGGGTAACGAAGAGGTATATCATCTGGGTACCAGATGGAATGCACTTCCCTGGGTTTTTCCCGAAACAATAATACTAGAAAGTTATATATTTTATATACTCAGCCATGTGTTCAAACAAATAACTTTCTATATTTCCGTATCAAAATGCATGTATACAAAAAAAATGAATTTTTATATTTATATATTACAATATATATACTTATATGAATATAAATTTAAATTTAAACAAAATGTTTAAAATATATTTTATTTCCGAAAGTCAAATATAAAATATTATTTGTTTTTGACAGTGAAATATTGAGATAAATGTAAATGGAATGAATGACTTTTAAGTGTAATGTCGTTTGACACTTTTACAATATTTTATAATTGTAGAATATAATAATAGACGTTTCATTTTAAAAATATTGATTTTTAACTATTTGGATAGATTTTATTTTATTCAAAATTGGCTGTAATATTAAAAGTCGTTTAAATATACTTTTTTCTTTTCTAGGTTAAAATTTATTTAAAGTGATAAACATAAGGGAGTAGATAACAGATAGAAAGTGCAAGAGAGGTGGTACTATAATCTATTTCTATTCAGATGTAATCAATGCATTAACCAAGAGGGAGGGTATATTTAGAATATAGGTAGATCCAAGAGGTAGGTTAAATAAGTAGTAAAGAATAAATTATTTATAATAAGTTAATAAATATTATAATTTATAATATAGTATAACATTTATATATAGTCTTTAGGTAGGTATAGGTTTATAGCTATAAAATTAAATATATAAATATTACATTTATTTATATATATAATTTTTTAAGTTCAACATAATTCACAAAAAAATATTTTAATTTTTAATTCATCAAAGTAAATAAAGATAAAAAGACCATATGAATTCTAATAAGTTGACCTGTGGCCAGGTCCGAACCGACCGACGGTTTGAAGTAAATTAATTTCCAGCTACAGAAACAATTTCAAATAATTTTAAATAATGAATGGCTGGATGACGTCACATAATTTTAAATCAAGAAAAAACTAATAAATATGATTTTTCTCGAGGATAAAACCAATACATGACGTGCATGATTCGTGGTAATATGTAAAAAATCTCATGCGAAATTTGGTGTGAAAATAACCCTTCCCTTCCTATCGTCGATCGCTAATACTACCACTTCCGGTTTCCGGATTTGCACCAAAAGTTGATCAATTCATCCCACTGATGCATTAAGTAAATATGCCAAATTTCATCAAAATCCGTTCAGCCGTTCAGGCTGTACACGTCTATACGGACGGACAGACATCATGCTAAAAATACTTTTTTCTGTTAAGAAAATGCATGATTCGTGGAGATATGTAAAAATCTCCACATGTGAAATTTGGTGTGAAAACAATACCTCCCTTTCTATCGTCGGTCGGTAAAAATGAGCAAAAAGTCGAGAATCAATAACAAGTCAATTGTACTATAAAAAAACAACAATAAAAAAATATCTAATTGACTAGGAAAGTCATTTTACCCTTTAAAATTAAAATTAAAAAAAAATACATACAAGAAATCCATACTAAAAAGAACAAAATAAATAAATAAATACATACAAAAAATACATGCTAGGTTGAATTCTGATTTCAGCTTTAAATTTTTCTTCTTCGGTTAGGTGCCTTAAATTTTATATTAAAATTGTTGAAGAGGGAACTTCAATATTTGTTGTTTTTTCCTCATTTCAAATGTTTTATCGTTTCGAAATGCTTGGAAAATAAAAAAACTTCATTTATTTAATAGAAGAAATACACATTGTTTTTCAAAATGTTTTTACCTACCAGTGGAATTTAAAAATTAAATATTGAATATAAACTTTTTTAATGACTAAACTTAAGAGAGAAACAAATATATTCAAAATGAGAAGACTCGCGTGATTTATTATCCCTTTGCGGACATAAAAACTATTAACGATGATAATTTGAACCTTGAGAGAAAATGTTTGATGCAGTCTGAGGAAGTTGAAGGTAGGGGGAGAAGGAAAAAAGGGTTGAGAGAGTAGAAAACAGAAATAGAAGAAGACGAAGAAGAAGAAGAAGAACAAATGTTAATGTGGCTAAACCTAAGCCAACCATCCATATTCATGCAACCCACAATTTACATGCACTTAAGTCCTAAACTAATGTCTCGGGAGTCAGATCCAAATGTGGCAGCCCCGAAAGCTAAGAACAATTCGAACCGATAACTGACTTTGACGTTCATATTTCAATTTGCATTTGAGTTGAGATTATTCTCCTTTACATTGGTCCATTACCCTACTTAGCTATTAAGATTTTAATTAAATTTGAATCAATGAATGCATATATTATAAAATATATAAGCACGTTATAAAAAAAATAATTTATACATTTAATGTTATAAAAGATATTTAAAAAAAAGATTAGATCTTTTGTTAAAAAATAATAATTAAATTAAAGAGAGTAATACATCATTCATGCAACCCAAAGATTAATTAAAAAAACATAAAATTAAATTTGATGAAAGATTTATTAATTTTATTTATTTGAATCTTTTCTCTCTCTGATTTGGGGTTGAAATGCTACACTTTATATAAATAAAAAATTCATTTATATTTATAAAATATAAACTAATTTCTTATTCATACTACATACCTCTTGTCTTCATCAAGTAAATTATTCTTATTTTATTTATTTATTTTTTGTTTGAATAAACGTTAATAGGTTAAGTGGATTTTGAGTCTCATGGTCTATTAATGTCCTAATAATTTTAAATTAAATGTCAAATAAAAATCTAGTAAAAATCGATGTTTGTAAGAAATCATTCTATTGGTCTACGGGTACTAACACTTTCCATTAACTATTTAATGTTTCTTTTAACAATAAAAAGACTTCTAAACTCGATGATTTTTTTGGCAAGTTATTCTAAAAAGATTACTTACCCTATCAATCTTAATCCATAATATAATATAAATGTTATTTTTCAAATTATTTATAAACCTAAGGACATTTATTTTTTTTTTAAGTATTAATTGCTGGTATACAAGAAATTGTGAAAATTAAAATAAAACAATGTATGTTATAAAATTTCAGTGAGAAGTTTTAAGATTAATATATATATAAAATACAAAGGATGTGGACATCAAAGGCGATTGAAATAAATTAAGTTTCTGATGCAAGATCGAGCTCTTTCTAAGAACACCCTATAAAATATTTACTTGAGTTAAAGTTGTTAAGTTGAATATATATTTTTATCTATACTATTGAATGGAAATAATTAACAAAAATATCTTCTTCTTCCAAGCATTTGTCCCTTGCGGGGTCTGCTGCTCTTTGAACATCCTCCAAGAATCCTGACCATCTGTAATGCAAACTTAAAGAAATCCTCCATCCGGAATATGTGAAGGGTATTTGATATTAATTGGGATTTAATTAAGGTTTGGGATACGACTTCCTCAAGTCTTGAGCAGGGTTGCTCTCCTGAAGTGGGCTAATCTCTATAGAGCAGTGGTTCCCAAAGTGGTCTATATCGACCCCCATGGGGTCTATGGCAGCCTGCAAGGGGTCTACGCAAGTGAATAAAAAATTTGTAGGGTCCATGAAATGAAAATGGGGGTCTACGTTAGTGGATCTCAAGCCTATTTTTATTTACATTATACTATCTTATATCTTATAAGGCTCTAAAAAAAGACAAATTTATTTTCCGATATGGCTCTTAAACATTTTCGATTTTTCAATAAGGCTCTAAAAAAATGGCAAGGGGTCTAAGACATAGAGTCATAGAGAGTGTCCACCCGCTATTCCTGGAGCTGGGAAACAATTTTTCTTTAAATTAATTTTATGATCTCGAACATTGGACTCCTGGTTTGCTAGTTGAATGTGCTACTATCCTGCTCCCCTAACAATATTATATACAATTATATTTTAAATTAATTGTCAATCACCAAATGTATTCTACTACAATTTATAATAAACAATTTTTTAGTCCTGAGGAAGAGTGTAACATTGTGCCCAAAACTTTGTTGATAAAACTGGAATAAAATTTGATTTGTATTTCAATCGCCTTCGTTGCCCACATCATATTAAGATATATATATATATATATATATATAAGTATTAAGTATCAAATTAAATTTATAGAATAAGCTAGTTCAGCCCAGGAAAAAACCTTATAATAAGTACATATAAAAAATATAAAACATATATATAAAATTATTTTTTTATCAAATTTTATTGAAAGATAAAGAAATCTGAAAAAATGCTGATAGGACTGAAGATCAATAGTGTAATTAAATAGAAAAATAAGAGTACACAGAAAGGTAAGTAAATCATGTATCCGGTAAACACTCAAGTAATTATTATATATTCTTAAGATATTTCAAATTTATCTTTTCAGATAAAATATGTGTATAAATATATTATATTATTATTAGTAATTTCTTTTAAAGAGAGTTAACTCAGATATTTTACATTTATTAATTCATTTCTAACTTCCTTATCGATTTTCAATTGGAATTAAAACAGACCCCTGGTAATTGTTTGATTATATTAGGGTTGGAAAAGTAGAATAAGAAACTCCTTAATAATTTCAATAATATAAATTATTATAGTAAGGAGAATTATATTAAAATAAATGAATAACAAAAAAAAATAGAAATAAAAAGAATTAAACAGTTTAAAAACCAAATTTTATCATTTGGTGAACCCCCAATAATGATTAAGTTTGCATAAGAACTTATTCCTCTATTATCTATTATAATTAATTTTTTTATAAATTATATTCATAATTAAGTAAAATCCCCAATCATTAATAAAAAAAAACAACAATTAAATTGAAGATTTCATCAGAATAAGAAAGAACTAAAAATGAAAAAGAAATATTCATAAATAAATAAGTTGACCTGTGGCCAAGTCCGAACCGACCGACGGTTTGAAGTAAATTAATTTCCAGCTACAGAAACAAAATATCAAATAATTTTAATATATCTATTAATGTAATAAAAAACAGATATGGACATAACATATACATATTTTTAATTTTATTTTATTTATAATATATATGTAAGACCAGGCTGTGACGTCATGAATGGCTGGATGATGTCATATAATTTTAAATCAAGAAAAAACTAATAAATATGATTTTCCCGAGGATAAAACCAATACAAAGTGTATGATTGGTGGTGATATATAAAAAAATCTCCTCATGTGAAATTTGGTGTGAAAATAACCCTTCCCTTCCTTTCGTCGATCGTTAATACTACCACTTCCGGTTTCCGGATTTGCACCAAAAGTTGATCAATTCATCCCACTGATGCATTAAGTAAATATACCAAATTTCATCAAAATCGGTTGAGCCGTTCAGGCTGTACACATCTATACGGACGGACAGACGGACGGACAGACATCATGCTAAAAATACTTTTTTCTGTTTAGAAAATGCATGATTCGTGGAGATATGTAAAAATCTCCACATGTGAAATTTGGTGTGAAAACAATACCTCCCTTACTATAGTCGGTCGGTAAAAAAATGTAGGTATTCATCCATCACACAAATTTTCAAATTTTTTTTTTAATGGTACTAGAATTTAATAAACTTTGACCTATTTAAAGGAAAAAAGAAATAGTTATATGTTAAATGTTTTCTTTTATTATTATAAATCAATTTATATTAAAAAAAAACATTAATAATAAAATAATAAAAAATATATAAATTTGATGTTAAAGGTCTTTTATATGAAACCACTGAAGAATATATTTATTTTTCATATTATTGCTAAAATGTTATAAAGAAATTGATTTCTTTCCTTGTTTATAATTAAATAAGTAATCGTAGGTGTAATGCTGGTACTTTTAGAGTTAATAAACAATATCAATCTATCTTATTGAATAAAAAAAAGTTATATACATTACATTATTTTCATTTCAAAGGGAAACCAATAAATGTTTGGATGTTTACCAATTGAATCGTTATATTTCCAGAAATTTAATAAATGATTCAAATTGAGTTATTTTTTCATATTCCAGTGAAACGAATGAAATAAAGTAAAATATATATTAGATAATAATGTTGGCCAATCTAAATATCATTTCGTAAGTACACAAGTTCATTTATATATTAAAAAAAAACGTATCTTGAATACATATTTTCCCCCTTTATTTAAATCTATATTATATACTTTATAATATATAGTATATTTATGTATTTTATAAGAAATATTGGCACGTGTTATTTATTTTTTGAGTCAATGATTCCAACTGATTGTGAGATACACATTTTAAGACCTCCTTTGGTATATAAAAATAAAATTTTAAAGAAATAATTGACAGTAGGTATTAAGAGATTTAAGAGGCAAAGAGACATAATAGAAAAGCAAAAAATTACTTAAAATATGATATTGATACCAAATTTTTTATAGTAATATAAAATAATTTTTAAAATACTTTAAAAATATCACTGATTATACAACTTGATCTTATAAGTTTTACTTAGATAACGTTTTTGTCAAATTTCAAGAGGTGGGGGCGATATCCAAGAAAATAATTTGCACGTAATATTGTTTCTTAGAGTATGTCAAGCTTTCCCTTTAATGCCACTCAATACTTAAGTTCTCCTAGCATCTAAGCCCTTTTATCAAGGGGAAAGGAAATTCTCTCATGCTTGGAAAACGCTCTCATCTGTGTAAACCCGGCGTTTTTCTTTCATCCTGGTCTACATCGTTTTCCTTTTCACCACATTTCAATATTATGTCCTTCATTCCTCAGGATATTTCATTATTTGAAGTTTGGTTGAATTATATATAAAATATTAATCTAATTTAAACTCTCATGTTTCGATTTTCCCAGAATGATCAAATCCGATTTCCCTTTTTGAAATTCAATTTTCACTTACAATTAGTTTACCATCACTAAAAAATATTTCAAATCTTTTAATAATTATCAAATGAAATAAATATATAAAAATAGCATCAAAATAAACAAATATGGTATAATTATTGATGTTAGAAAAATTGAAAAATAATAAATAATATTAGTAGGTAAAATTGCATATTAAATTTTAATTATAAAAATTATTATAATTATAAACAATACTCAATAATTTATAAAATTTTAAATTTTGATGTATCTATCAAAAAACTAATCATGTAATTTCATCCACCTTATTCGATAATTAAATTACAACCTACATATAAATAAAAAGCCACCAAAATAAAATTAATTAAATGCAATTAACATATATTATTATTAAGTTATTAAGTTATTTTTAATAAAGAGAAGTCATACACTGCATATCACTAGTCAGATTCTCTATTAAAGTAGATTGATTGAAGAAAATAAAGATAACATTTAAGAAAATTAAATCAGAAGAATTTGATTATTATTAGAAAAAGTGGAATTCAAAATAGAAAATTATCAAACGAGCAAAAGACTAAACTGAAGTAATAACTTGTGTGGAATGCACATCAATAAGAGTTCAATTGTCCATGTTTAATTTCTCTCTCCACACATAAAAATAAAATAAAATTTAAAATCTATTTGATTTTTTTTTTTAAATATGCAAATAGAATTCAATATAATTTAGTATTATTTATTTTTATTTGATTTGGTATAAATATTTATATTTATTTAATTTATTATTTATTATCTGAAATGTATTCCGATTGACTTTTAAACGAGGTGCTTTATTTGCAAAAAAATAAAATATCTATACCTACGGATTTATAAACTTTTTATTTTAAATTTTATTTGAATTTTAAATATGGATCTTTGTTAAAAGCCTGGACTTGGAACAGTTTTAAGGTCTGTTGAAAAATTGAGCGAGTTTAAAGCTACTCTCTTTCCAAGCGACTAAGTTCGATGTTTCCACGAACTGAAAATTTATCGCTATTCTCCCTAAAGGCCAAGTGCTTCTAAAAGAAGTATTTATTGTTTCACCAGGTTGTGATTTCTATTCTTAAAAAAATAAAAAGACTAAATGATTCATAAAAATATTAAGAATTGAAAGGACATACTCCATTAGAAATGATTGATTTTAATTTTTCATCAAATCAAAGATCATTCAACAATAATTCAAAGATAAATAAAAGTAATATATTTAAATCAGGTTGGAGAATATAAAATATATAAAGTAAAACCGAGAGATATGTCGTGTTTTCTATATCTAAACTAGGCCTTTTGGCATGGAAAAGGCAATGAGGACGATAGTAGCCACATACACGACCATATTAAGTGTGTATATCTTATTTATAAGCGAGTCGTCGTGTAAGGAGGATTTGTTTTGTCCTCCATCTTGAAGAACAACATAAGCGTAATTTCATTATGTTTATTTCAAAGGCTAGTAATTTGTTTTTCTTTTGCAATTTTTGTAATTATAGTGTATTGTACGTTTTTGCAAATTAATTTTGCACTTGTTTATTATTGTGCCGAAGGAGTGTTATGCGTGTACGAGGGATATGACGTGCTATATAATTTACTTTAGCTTAACTTTGAAAAATCAAGACTCCTAAATAATTTAATAAGAAGAACATGTGTAATATATTGTGTTTAAGTTACTTATTTTTTTAATTCTTAAAACTTATTATATTTAAACATTTTAACTTTATGAGTTTTAATTTTTGTTTTACATGCCATTTTCCATAAGCAATATCCCTCGCATCACTCCTGTTAGGGATATTGCCGAAAAGTTGACTTTATTATTTTTGTAAATTTTAATAGTTATTATTTTAAGAATATATATATATATATATATAAAGCTATAATTTTTGCTATGAATACCTAATAATCCTAGGTACCATTAAAACCAATGACAAAAGGTATTAGCGTTTAAGATTTAGCAAAAATCCGAATTGTGCGTCATATCCCTCAGGTTTATTTTAAATAGATGGTTACATGTAGATATAGGCCAGTCGATTTACAGACAACATAAAATAAGTTGCTAGAGAAATCCCATATGTTTATGTTGAAACTCAGGGTAGGTTATTTATTAACACTGTCTTGTTTCAAAGCTTTGTAAATCGTTGTGCCAACCCTTTTCTTGAGGTTGTCCTTATATTTTATATATATTTGAATATAAATTTTAAAATAAATTGTATATTTTATATTTATATTTATATAATTTATAAAATAAATGTTAAATGATTTTTCAAATAATTATCTATCTTATAGTATAGTTATAATTTTATTGTTTGTAGAATAATCATTTCAATATATAAATAACAAATAATTAAAAGAATTGTTTAATAATTATAAAAAAATGAATATTTTTTGTTAGTCAAGAGTAAATTGAATGTCTGACACAAAATAAATCCCTTAAGCCAAGTAGAATATCGAATATCTTAACAAATAGGTGGTGGTTCTAAATAGTAGGAAATGAATGAGAGACAGAAAGCAAGATGAGATAATATTATTTTATTATATATTGATTATAAATCTAAATATAGTATATATATATATATATGTATATATAGGTATATATACCAAAATGAAAGAAGGCAAAATATACCACGTAAAAATTTTAGGTAGAAAAAGAAATGAAAGATTAAAATTAAAAATTAAAATTAAAAATTTAAATAAATGGTTTAAATAAAAGTGATCATGTATCTAGTTTTAGAATTAGTTTAATGATATTAATATAAATTTATATACAAAAGAAAGATTTTTCAAAAGAAATAAATTTTCTCCTTACCTGCAGGTAAGGAGTTATGATGGATTAATTGTTAAAAAAAAAAAAAATAAATTTTCCTTCACAATGTGTGGTCCGCCGCAGCTACATGAGAAAGAGCATTACTATGCAAAAGAATAACCAGCAGTGTAAGGACCGATTCACACACAAGTGGCGTATGGCACTGGCGTGGTTCTGGCGTGGTTCTTAAGATTATGTGAGTAAATTATTTTAATTAAGAAAATTTGATCTCATAATTGGATTTTCACGTAAGATTTTAATATATAATATATTTTTTAATATTATTTTTATAGTAGTTTAGTGTTATGCTAATTTTATATTTTATTTTTATTTTGTTTACTTTGATTTTTTTTTAAATAAATTAATAACATTTAAAGTAGCATAAAAAAAGTAGCACAAAAATTATAATTAAATGCTGGCAAAATATAAAATTTGATTAAAAAGTTGAAATGAATAATGAAATGGTCTAGAAGTGGCGTGCAAAGTCCCTACGAGCCACCGGTCGCGTCGGAGTGGAGTGGTCTTCGTGCCATTTTCCACGCCTCCAACACGCCATATCTGTGGGTATTGAGTCATAAGCTAATGCAATTACATTAACAAACCTGTTCCACGCCAGAACCACGCCAGTGCCATACGCCACTTGTGTGTGAATCGGGCCTAAGATTATACAGTACTAAGCAGCCCCGGAGGTCTCAAGCTGGTGGGGACCTCGAGCTAGTGAGTTACCACAAAAAAGGCCGATTGTGTTAAAGTATTTTCATTGATGAAATAATTTTTAATATACATATTTGTTAAAAAATGAAAAAGTACTAAAAGTAGAATAACCACATTCCACATAATTTCATTTTACTTGTAGAAGATTTTTTTACAGATTAAAATTATTAAATTAATTAATAAATTAATTCATATAATCTTATTTCTGGCCTAGTTGATTTTGGAGACCCCCTTATTTTTATCGCTTAGAACCACCACTTGTCATGATCCACCACTGATAACCCAATGACAGCATGTCATTTATTGTCTCTTGTATCAAATTACAAGGTGATTCTATCTAATCTGCTACCCTGTATTTTGTATATTGTATTTATATTAATTACAATTAATATAATTATACCATTTATCAAACCAAATGTATGACCGCTTTATTTAGAGAACGACCCATATAATATTTACTATCATAGGCTGGCTATAAGTACATCATCAAAAATCATGTTAGTTTTGAAATTTACTCATATCTATATTTTTTATTCTATTGTATAAATTTCAAATACAATAAGTTGACCTGTGGCCTGGCGCAGACCGACGGTTTGTAATAAATTAATTTCCAGCTACAGAAACAATTTCAAATAATTTACATGTATCTATTAATGCAATAAAAAACAGATATGGATATAATATAAATATTTTTAATTTTATTTTATTTATAATATATATGTAAGACCAGGCTGTGACGTCATGAATGGCTGGATGACGTCATATAATTTTAAATTAAGAAAAAACATGCTAAAAATACTTATTTCTGTTAAGAAAATGCATGATTCGTGGAGATATGTAAAAATCTCCACATGTGAAATTTGGTGTGAAAACAATACCTCCCTTACTATCGTCGGTCGGTAAAAATATATACTCAATGACTTTCTCCTCGGACGACATGATAAATGAATAAATAAGTAACTTTTTGATAAAATGAAAAAATATTAAACTCATTTCTAAATGGTTAAATAAATGTATGTAAGCAACATATTTGCAATTAAATGTATGAGTTTTGAAATTCAAATATACAAAAATCTATTAATAATTAAATTGATATTTCAAGAATACTCATCTTTTTCTTAACCCGAAAATGTAAAAATAATTTCAGTCTAATTTTAAAAGGAGAAATAAATGAATTTGCATAAATTGAAAATAAATTAATGTTGGTTTTCAGGAGATCCTGCAATAATATTTTAAATTCAAATAAATGTAAATACTGTACGGAAAAGAGATAATAAATAAAACAGGAGAGATGTGAACCTATAGTTAAAGTTTTCAGAATAGATACCATCAACAATTGAAGAATAAATACTGTTTTTGATTTATATTCATTCAAATATATAAATAAAAATATAAGCAAGTATTATGTATCACCGATTTTTTTTTTTAACTTTTATCAATTATTTATTCTTTTGGAAAAGATGATAAAAACTTGAGTTTTAAACTTTTGAATTTTGAATCAATTCGTAATATTTTATTCCATTTCTATACTTCTAAAGTTTATATTATAAGTAAATTTTTCATCACCCATGAGAATTCTTTGAATATTTGTTTTCCCTAAAATATGCAAAAAAATGAATAACATAACTTCATAATTTACATTGATTGGTTAGAAATTGATCTAATTTAATAATAAAAAAAATAAATATTCTCTGAAAATTTAACAATTTTTAATTGCTTTTTTTAACTCTATATATATAATTTGAAGTCAAAATTAAAAGATGGTAAATAGTTTTATTTCAAAATGAATTTTTTATTTCATTTAAAAATTAGAAAATTAATTATAGAATTCAATATATCACACACACACACACACACACAAAACAATTTTAATAAAATCAAAAAAATAAATAAATAAATAATATATATTAGAAAATAAAGGTGTAAATTCATATTTAACTAGTTTTTACCGACCGACGATAGTAAGGGAGGTATTGTTTTCACACCAAATTTCACATGTGGAGATTTTTACATATCTCCACGAATCATGCATTTTCTTAACAGAAAAAAGTATTTTTAGCATGATGTCTGTCCGTCCGTCTGTCTGTCTGTCCGTCCGTCCGTATATATGTGTACAGCCTGAACGGCTCAACCGATTTTGATGAAATTTGTTATATTTACTTAATGCATCAGTGGGATGAATTGATCAACTTTTGGTGCAAATCCGGAAACCGGAAGTGGTAGTATTAGCGATCGACGATAGGAAGGGAAGGGTTATTTTCACACCAAAGGAGATTTTTTTATATATCACCACGAATCATGCACTTTGTATTGGTTTTATCCTCGAGAAAAATCATATTTATTAGTTTTTTCTTGATTTAAAATTATATGACGTCATCCAGCCATTCATGACGTCACAGCCTGGTCTTGCATATATATTATAAATAAAATAAAATTAAAAATGTTTATATTTATTATTTATGTATCCATATCTGTTTTTTATTACATTAATAGATATATGAAAATTATTTGAAATTGTTTCTGTAGCTGGAAATTAATTTATTTCAAACAGTCGGTCGGTTCGGACCTGGCCACAGGTCAACTTATTTTAAATGTGTAAGCTTGCTTGCGTTAAATATTTTTCTTTTTTAAAAAAATTTCCATGTAGGGTATTAAAGTGTTCATTACTCCTCGTTTTATAGTGCAGGACCTTTCAAAAATGGGATCATTTTCATTCATATTACATTCCTGAAAAATTCTAAGACATTTTGAATTATCCCTAGAATAATTTAATGCAAAATTTTATATTTGGTGATTTGTTGAATTATAATTATTTTTGACATTATTTTTCCTAATAGAGATTCCCTGAATTATAAATTTAGTTTTAACACCTTAACTACTGGTCAATGAGTTAATCACGTAAAGTTTTGTAAAATTGTTTTAATGTGTCAGATACAATTTACAATAAATTATGTTGCTATATGAAGCAATTGGTTCACATGTAGGAAACAAACCCATTTTCTTTTTGCTTTTCTAAATATATAGTAACAATTTTCAAGTGAAATTAAACAAATAAAACCTTTCAAAATATATTTGAAAGTTAAAATATTGTTTTTTTCATAAAATCAAAAGAGTGCTATAACTAAACAACGCTAAAAGAGGTAGCGTTAATTGATGTATGCCTGTATTGCTTTCCCGTCATTTTGTTATTTAATATTTTTTCATAATTAATAATTATAATTTATAATTAATATTTTTGTCTAATTTTAATTATAAATTACATAGCGTTATTTTAATAAAAATACTTGAAAAGTTTTTTAGCATCTATATTTATATTTTAGGATATTATTTGTTTATGACCCTTATGTAATTGGGAAAGGGTAAGTGGTTAAGCCAATCAAATTTGTTTTGAGATTCAATCAATTTGAATTAACTTCTTAGATAGATTATTTTCTCTATTTAATATAATAAATCAATTAATTTGACATTAGATCAATGAGTTAAACTAATAAAATTACAAATCAATAAATATATTATTAAGATATTTACTTCTTAATAGATTCAAAGAACGTAATAATTCAGAGAATTAATCAAAACAAAAAGGAAAAAAAAATTACTTTCATTTCAATATGTTTGTGACAACAAAACGCGATTCCTGGAATATAGGAAGTCAATGTTAATGCAAATAGTTTTTCTGACTTTTTAAATCATCCGAACGATTAATATAGTAAAAATTCTTCAAGAAATTTTTTTAAAGCTAAGAACTTCCCTAAAATAAGTTGACCTGTGGCCAGGTCCGAACCGACCGACGGTTTGAAGTAAATTAATTTCCAGCTACAGAAACAATTTCAAATAATTTTCATATATCTATTAATGTAATAAAAAACAGATATGGATAGAACATAAATATTTTTAATTTTATTTTATTTATAATATATATGCAAGACCAGGCTGTGACGTCATGAATGGCTGGATGACGTCATATAATTTTAAACCAAGAAAAAACTAATAAATATGATTTTTCTCGAGGATAAAACCAATACAAAGTGCATGATTCGTGGTGATATATAAAAAAATCTCCTTTGGTGTGAAAATAACCCTTTTCTTCCTATCGTCGATCGCTAATACTACCACTTCCGGTTTCCGGAATTGCACTGATGCATTAAGTAAATATACCAAATTTCATCAAAATCGGTTGAGCCGTTCAGGCTGTACACATCTATACGGACGGACGGACAGACGGACGGACAGACATCATGCTAAAAATACTTTTTTCTGTTTAGAAAATGCATGATTCGTGGAGATATGTAAAAATCTCCACATGTGAAATTTGATGTGAAAACAATACCTCCCTTACTATCGTCGGTCGGTAAAAAGTCCAATTATAATGAAGAACTTTTAGATTTTATTTTAGATTTATAACGCATAATGAACAAATTTCATTTTTTTGAAGTGAAACTTCTTTAGCGGCGTCCTGACATTTGGTTGAGAATGGAGAGTGAATTGAAAAATTGAAATTTCGTAACGCAAGAGAGAAAGAAGATATAGGTATAACGAGTGAGAATGAGATAGCCTCTATCTGCGTCTCCGTTTTGTGCTGTCTTTCGTTCTAATCCCCACTCTAGGTCCAAAGTCCATGACGCGCATGCGCGCTAGTTAAGTCATATATAATTAGCTGGAGTGTCTCCACTCGACTATCTCGCAATTTGAATTGGATTAAATAACATAATATATTATATTTAAATTAAATTTAATTAATTATAAATTATAAATAATAAATAATAAATATTAAACCAGCGCATGTTTGGCTTTTTGTTGATGGCATCACGTTACGTGTTGGCGCGTGAGATTTGCAGTGTTAAAAAATTAATTCTGGTAATTTTAGCGAATCAATCAAGCTGAAATTCTATATATAGCAGTTTTATACAATTATTAATCATGTGAAAAATTATCAAACATATATCTTTATTTTTACGGTCACTTTAGAGGAAAAAAAATCAAAACGTTGTAGGTAATGACCCTCTTCCGGTTGATCTACATTTCTCAAAAGTTGATAGAAAACTATGAATTTTGAATAATGTCCATGTACCAAATTTCATCATTCTAGCTCAAACCGTTTTTGCGTAATCTTGCCTACATACATACACACACACATACACACACACACACACACACACACACACACACACATACAGACATTTTTCTCAACCTTAGTGAAAATGATTCAGGAACCTTCAAAACGTATAAAAACATCAAAATCTCAACATCGAAAATTTTCGTGATCGCAATACTATCTCTGGCGAGATAGTAAAAATTGATATTTATATATATATATATATATATCGTGAAATAATTAAAATTCTCAAGTCAAATATACAGCGTGCACGCATACCGACGCATGTAATTGTGTGTGTGAACATGGTCGGCGATTCACACGCCAACACATACAGTTATGTGCGTCGATGACCATTCACGTTATTTATCCGAATCTCAACATTACTTTAACACTACTAAATCGATTTAAAATTATTATTGCATTTAAAACTGCTTTTCTCTACTCCACAGATTTCACTATGCCGAAAAAAAATAACGACCAAAATTTAGACGATATTATTTATTTCATACACCGTTCACTACTGGTTTATAGCCACACAGGTGCTAATGCACTTGAACGAGGCGAAGATAAAATCCCTCTAATTCTCGGGGGAGATTTTAATGTAAATTTTGGATCTGATGATTCGTTGCCGTTGATCAACTTTCTTCAAGAAACATTTGGTCTGCTTATAAATAACGATCCCAAGGAATCAACAACAAAATCTGGAACTACAATAGATGCTGTTTTTACACGTTATATAGAAAATATCGAATCACGAACATATATATCTTATTTTAGTTATCACAAGCCATTAATATCAGTATTACCAATTGAAGCACCAACCGACAATAGTACAGGCAATGTAGATATGATGATAGAGTAGATAATAATTATAATAAAGCGAATATTTGTTACGAAAATTTTATACTGTTATATGTCTTTCGAAATGATCCCTTTATTTTTCTCTATTTCTCTCTCACTCACACTCTCAACTAAAATTTATCTTATTCTCTAGATTGTAAGAAGTTTCACTTCCGCCACGTGTACGATGCTGCACATTTTGCTTTTTTAAATCTATTTCTTATATTTGGGGGAAAAAAAATAATTCCTTAAACTCCAACTTAAAAGTACTTCATTTTTATAATTCCAATTATAGATTGTTTTAAAGATCAATAAGAAATAAAAGAGATGAAATGACTTTTTAAGTGAAAATTAATTTAAATCCATCATAGGGAAAAAAAAATTATATTAAATATGACATAGCCTAAGGAAGAGAATTATTATAGAGATTTTTGAATATATAACATTGTGAAAGATGCCCTCCGTTCTAAATTTATTCAAGCGGAAACGAATGGCAAATGGAAGTATATATAGTGAACAAATTTTCCATGATGAAAAAGAATGGAAAACTAAGTAGGTGTGAATATTCGATTATCACATGATTTACTTTAAAATTTATAATCTGCAGAAAGATGAATAAAAAATTGGTTAATTTTTTTTTTAAAAGTTGATCGGGAAATAAACATAGAAAATAAAATATAGGAATTTTTTCATGTTTGGCACTAAAATATTTAATCAGAATACATAAACATGTTTACTGGAGCGCAATGTTTTGTTTCTATTTAAAAGATTGAAAACCAAAAGAATAATAAATGGAAAAAAAATAAAATAAAACACACATTTCCAAGAAAAACAAATTAAACCTTAGGGTGAGTTAAGCCTTGGATATTTATATATGGAAACAATTATTATTACTGGTTTTTGTTTCAAGGATTAAGATATTCTTAATAAAAAGAAAAAATAATTACATTTTTCAAAATGGATACTGGAAGATTTATTTAAACATTCATTCAAAATTAAAAAAAAAATTGTTATTTTCATTTTAAAGGATCAAAAAATATCAATTGATCTTTAATTTGAAAAAAAAACAAACCGTATCTAAAAAAATAGAATAAAAAGTTCAAGAATTCGGAATGGTCAATCATATCTGTCAAATAATATTATTCCCTTAAAGAATTTTAATATAACATCCATCTTAATAAAATTTTAAATGCCTATCTGACATTTTTATTATATTATATTCTAAGAATTTTTGATATTGCCTTTTTTTGTATTAATAATGTATCTATGGTTTACTTTCAGGAGAATTTATAGTTTAAGAATGTTAATTATATTATCCAATAACCACACTTTTTTTAATTTTTAGCCCCCTCCCTTCAAATTTATCCCAATACGTAGAATTTTACCTTCATATTGACTCTGTCTATATTTGGCGTTTCCCAATTGGTTTTCGAGGAAAACAAACTTCTCACCAGCCCTTCCTGTCGAACCAAGTGTTCCGTCCAACGCAATACCCTTGCGATTAATGATTTTATCTATATTAGGGGATGCAGAAGAGTCATGCAATTTTTCATTCTAAAATCTTCGCTATTCCACTGTGATTTGATATTTTTGATAATTTTCACAATAAAGTTAATTTAACTCTTTACTCTGAAACTATTCTCACCCATTAAATATATAAAATAATTTCACTTTTAACTAAATTATTCTTTATTTGATCATCAATAAGAATAAGAATATTTAAATTTTATGATTGTAACTACTAGTTACTTTTGGATTAATTGAAAAGATTTCTAACACAGCATTTGTTATAAAGAAAATTGATTTGTTTTATTCCCTTATTAAGTAACATCTTTTTTTTTGCGATATCATCATTTTTTTAACTTGAGGAAAAATCAATTTTCCATCCCTTCAATTTACTCGTTTCATATTGGAGGTTGACTAAAAAATGTCAAATATAGTAACTATAATTATTCGATAATAAATAGAGAATGTATTGTCGATGTATTATAAAACAATTCTAGTTAATTTCGAACCTTGTCAACAACTTATATCCCAGATTATTATCCTATTAAAGTTTGATAAATAGATAATGTTTATATGAGTGGTAGAGTGATGATGAGCGGAAAACAACACAACCGACCCATTCTCATTGAAAAAGCTTAATAATTCCGGTTGGTATTGACTTTCTATTATTTTGCTATGACAATAGCCTGATTATCAATAGATCAAACTAAAAAAGATGATTTTTTTTTAAATAAAAAAAAAAAATGATATATTACTATTTCAATGACAAGAAAAATGATTTGTTAATATATCCTAAAATTAAAAGAGGATTTTGATATATGCCCTATTTATACACTCGATGAATTAATACAAAAGATAAAATACTTTCGAAGACTCTCTAACCAATAAATTAACTAATAAATTACTCATAAAAAAAATATTATATCAAAGTTACTACCGCATATTTTCGAAGAATTAATAACTTATATATATAGCATATTTTAACTCTACATTGTAACAATTTTCGAATAAGCATACTGTATAGACATACTAAACAGATATTATCACCATAAAAAATTTATTCGTGAAACAAATGTGATAATTCTTAAGAAAAATACCCATAGATAGCAAAATTTTATTTTCTAAAATTTTTAAAAAACAAAATTTTACTCAAAATGATAAGTCAATTAGTAAGTTTATTATCTATCACACTAGTATGATTGTAAAAATTTAGCAATAGTATAGTGACTCTGGAGTTTACAAATACATATCTTTGTGGCTCTACGGAACTCGAAAGTTCTTGTCCGCAGCAACCACATTCCTCCAAGAGTTCCTCTGCTGAGCCACAACTATCCAACCCCTACCCTCTTTCATCTCTCTCCCGTCCCTTCCCAGATTGTCCACCCACCACGTCCTTGGACTTATACATCAACATATTATTAGACATAAAACCTCAAAGAAATATCAAAATTTCTTAGTCAATTTTTTATCATGCAATAAATACTTTTATGGTATATTCACAGTATTCGCAACACGATGAAATATTCTAAAAATCTATGTTTTAGAAACAATTGGCTATGAAACATTTCTTTCTTAGAAGACATAAATTCGATCTAAAAAGTTTAATTTAAAATGAATTCTATAAATTTTCTGTTTGAACTTAAAATGGATAATAATTGAATTCTTTTACACATTTGATTACTTATCAATTGCTTTGTCCTGTACCGCAAAACCGAAAAAAAGCATACCTTATTATTAAGTATTCGTATGAATGATCAAACGACTTTTTATTTCGACATTTTATTGTATAACTTTTAACCCTTTTATACATGATTATACTCTTTTTCAAATTATTATCTGTTTTAAAAATCGAATTTATTATAAATACTTAAACAAATATAATATAATTATTTAATTAACAAATTAATTCATTATTGTATTTATTTGTATTTTATAACGTAACAAAAACTGTAATGAAAATGTAAATAATAATTTTTTTCTTATTATACAATAATACCAATAAATTAATTTATAAAAATATTTCGACACAAATCTCTAAGATGTTCATATGGCATTTTAGGCATTTCAATTAATTTTCTAATTATATGAATGAATTGAAAATGTCGACTGCAAGGACTCGTTATGACGTTTTTTAATGATTTTTCCTCCGAAAAGGCTCCCTCTAATATATACATATATATATAGTCAACCCATTTACAGTAGATTTTTTTTTTGGAGATGAGGCAGCTTTGTTCTCTATTATTTTAGTATGATGAATTTAAAAAAAAATGTGATTTACATTTTGTATTCAATTTTTTATAATTGAAAACTATAATAAAATTATAGATTAATAATTTATTTGTTATATCCTTAAAAAAATAAACATTAATACAGACACAGATGCGATGGAAATTTGTTTAAATTTGAATTAAGTTTAAATATAAGTAAATTAATTAAAATAATAATTTCAAATTTTATAAAATTTTACTGTAAAAAAAAAAGAATAAGATAGTAAATTCCGTTGGAAAAATTGAAAATATAATAATTTCACCAGGACTATAAATAATAAATTTTAATCTAAACAATAAAAGGTAGGATATTCTGCTTAATTTAAGGGTATAAATAATTCTGTTGCTCTCGGCAAATTCATTTATCATATTAAAATGTTTACGCTAGAATGGATTAGAAAACGGACATTTGGGATATTTCTATGCATCTCAATATCACCATATATGCGAAATTATGTATTTATTTATAAATATATACAATACATATAAAATAAATGGATTCAATTAAAAATGAAGAATGACATAGGAAAAGAATTATTGAGAAATAAAATATCTACTATAGATTTATATTTTACTCGCATTTTTTCGTTGTAGGGGAGAAAAAA
This sequence comes from Labia minor, assembly GCA_963082975.1. Lineage (NCBI taxonomy): Eukaryota > Metazoa > Arthropoda > Insecta > Dermaptera > Spongiphoridae > Labia > Labia minor. Next base: position 29,396,384 of record OY720344.1, on the reverse strand, counting down.
TAAATCTAATAAAAACAAGAAATTGGAAAAATAGTAAAATTTAAAAATTTCTCTTTATTATAACATTTAGTGACTTTTTACCGACCGACGATAGTAGGGGAGGTATTGTTTTCACACCAAATTTCACATGTGGAGATTTTTACATATCTCCACGAATCATGCATTTTCTTAACAGAAAAAAGTATTTTTAGCATGATGTCTGTCCGTCCGTTTGTCCGTCTGTCCGTCCGTATAGATGTGTACAGCCTGAACGGCTCAACGGATTTTGATAAAATTTGGTGTATTTAATTAATGCATCAGTGGGATGAATTGATCAACTTTTGGTGCAAATCCGGAAACCGGAAGTGGTAGTATTAGCGATCGACGATAGGAAGGGAAGGGTTATTTTCACACCAAATTTCACATGAGGAGATTTTTTTATATATCACCACGAATCATGCACTTTGTATTGGCTTTATCCTCGGGAAAATCATATTTATTAGTTTTTCTTGATTTAAAATTATATGACGTCATCCAGCCATTCATGACGTCACAGCCTGGTTTTGCATATATATATTATAAATAAAATAAAATTAAAAATGTTTATATTTATTATTTATGTATCCATATCTGTTTTTTATTACATTAATACAGTGGCGTACCTAGAACTTTTGCCGCCCGGGGCGATCTCCAGTTTGCCGCCCTTTCTATTATAAGTCAATCAAATAGTGGTTTTTATAATTAATACACATAAAAATAAATTATTACGTTATTTAATCAATATTAATTAATACACAGAGTAAATTTTTTTACACATATTTGTATGCACTCGTAAACATCTTATATATAATATTTACTCTTCTAGCTTTCATACTAAAAAAATCGTGTATAATGCTCTCAAAATTTATATTATTTATAATTTCTTGTTCTATTGACAATATTGCAAGATTTTGTAGTCTTAATTGACTCATTGTAGAACGAACATAATTTTGCCGAACAAAATCTTAAAGATGCGTTTACGAATTCAACGAATTTTGATGAATACAATAAAATAAAATTATTATCCTGTTCTTGGAATTAGAATTCAAAATTTACACTAAAATGCATTTATATACACCGAGGAATAATATTCGAAATCATATAGTTGATCATAATTTATATAAATCAAATAGTAAACTTATAATAATCATAATAATCATTTATTATTCAAGAAAGAAAAATAATAAATACGAAATGAATAAGTTGCTTTTTACAACTATAACTAACTATAAAAAATGCCGCCCCAAGATAAGTGCCGCCCGGTGCGGACCGCATCCACCGCCCCCCTTAGGTACGCCACTGCATTAATAGATATATTAAAATTATTTGAAATTGTTTCTGTAGCTGGAAATTAATTTACTTCAAACCGTCGGTCGGTTCGGACCTGGCCACAGGTCAACTTATTATTTTTATTACAGAATCAAAAAAAAAACAAACAAAAAACAATTGAGAAATGCTTAACATAAACTTTTGTTTGATTTCATTGGAAATGTAATTCAATTCAATTTTCAACATTTTTGTCAATTGTCGCTCTCTAATTAATATTTTGATTGGGATTATAGAAATTATTAATTAATATTTAATTTAAATAAATCAATTGATGTAGATAAACAGCAAATACATTGGCAGGGAGGAAGTCAGGAGTCAATAGAATATAATACTATCATAGCAAAAGGATAAATAATATAACATCGATTATGATACCAATATACAAATAATAAAATTTTCTTTTTTTTTATATTAATATTATTTATTATACATGAAATAAAAAATGAGCAAAGGCCAATTTGGATTTTAAAAACCGATTATAGTTATTATGAATTAGTTATAAAGAGAAAAGATTAAACCAGTTACAGTCCTTTGAGAAATTAAGATAATATCCCAAATTAGTTTAAACTTAGATTAGAATCAATATTTTTTTTCAACTCACACACAAACAATTTCACATAAATCCTTAAAATTTCCTCATTGAATTATTTTTAAACAATTCTCTTGTCTGGAAATATTTATATTTGCATACTTAACATCACAATATTGGTCGATTGTTCTAAGCTCCCAAGCAATTGAAATTAAATTTATTCCCTCTCTCTTTTAGTTTATTTTATTTTCTTTCTTTTCTAATTCTATTCTGTCTTCACTTTGATACTTTTAGAAAAAGAATGATTGCTTTCCCCATTCAATTAAGAAGAAATAAATAAACAAAAAGAAAGCATTTATTGCTTACAAATTATTTTCTAATAATTTATTTATTTATTTATTATTATTATTATTATTATAGATTTTTTGGTTTGGTGTGAAATAGACATTAAGTATAACAAAAACAAAAACAAATTATAAATTATTCAATCAAAAGAAAAAGGAAAAAGATTTTATCAACACTCACAATCACAATTCTAAAAATCCAATTAATACCTTCAGGTCAGCCCTAGCTCACTCCTACCCCCCTCCCCTCTTCAAAAAAAATTATAATAAAACATATACAAAATTATTCTATTTACTATTAAAAAATGATTTTAATAAACATATTTGTTATTTAAATTATTATAGGTTTGGTGCCTGTTTTTATTTATAAGGGAATTTTGTAAATAAAACCACATATTGATATTTTTTTAATGTAAATTTATTCAAAAAATACACAAGGTTTCGATTGATATTTTTGAATAAATCTCTCACTCCTAATTTTTATAACTCAGCTCATGGCATGAAACGATTGTTTTCAAGTGTCTGCAGAAATAGCAATCGAAACGTTGTGTATTTTTTGTATATTTTTGAATAAATTTACAATAAAAAATATCCATATGGTTTTATTTACAAAATTCCCTTATCTCTATATTTAATACGATAGTGTCCGTCTGTACGCAAAAAACTCCAGAGCCTAAACTACAAGGAGTAACGTCACCAAATTTTTCTGAGGTGAATTGTACCTCAAGTGATGAAAAATAAAAAAGAAATTAGAATCTTAGGTAACTCCTGAGCTGAGCTGCGGGTGTTCCATTTTCCAGAAATATATATAAAGGAGAGTGTTTGTATGTATGTAATTTGTTTACTTTTTTGCTGTCATAGAAACAGATATATATATGTAATTAGAACCTCTCTCTCTCCCTCTATTTAAAATTTTAAAAAATGGAGTGTTCTAGCCAAATTAAGAAATTTAAATGTGTTAACGCCTCTCCCTGATTTAGATTTATTTATTTTAAGGTCAATTTATTTTTATATAATTTTTATAATTTTTTCTTTCATATATATATTTTTTTTTATATATTTTATATTTAATTTTAACACGTGGGCGGCCAGTGGCTTCTTTGACGCCATCAGTTGGGGTCACATGACTCCTCACAACCAATCACCTCGCTACATGCTGCATTTTGGCCTTTAGCGCCAAAAGGCTGCCTTGACGCCAAGAGCTGGTCGCTTCACTCACTTGCTGCATAGACGCCGTGTTGAGAACTTGTACTTTGAACGTGGATTCCTTTTCCACGCTTTTTAGGAGATCTACCTTACTTGTTGGATTAACGCCTTGTTGCGAAGTTATATTTTAAAGTGGATATCATTTCCACGCCTTTTAGATGATCTGCCTCACTTGCATTTGAGACTTGCTTGTGTGACCTCGTCTTGAGAACTTGTATTTTTAAAGTGGATATCTTTTCCACGCTTTTTAGGTGATCTCTCTCACTTGTTTTTCAGACTTCTGGCTGTGAACTTGATATTGAGCTTTTTAGGCGTGAATTCGCCATTTTGTTGTTAAAACACGTGGAGACACTGTGTTTCAATTATTATTATTATTTTTTGTAATTTGTTTTGTTTTAGCTCAATATTATCCAGCATTTATTTCTTTTATTTTTATATTTTAATTTTATTTTAGTTTTTTTACCTTATCTTAATTTTTCTTTAATTAAATACATTTTATAACGTGGCAACGAACACTTATCTTTTATTTAGAAAAAGTGAACCTAATCTTTCCTTTGCAGGCCCATATGTTAGCATCGGATATTTTATTAATTTAATTTGTTATTGCTTTACGATTTTGGATGCTCAAGACGATTCTCCTAAGCGCTAATAGTCAAACGTACTGCACTCTTTGGTGAAGTATATTTAAGGGTTCCTTTCCCAAATAATTTGTTTTATTCCCCGTGTGAAAGAGTTGAGAATTCTTTTTTTTAACTCCTTCATTAGTGGCACAGGTGGTCCGACAGGCTGAACAATATTTTATTTAATCAACGGCTTGTCCAAAATGCCTTATGCAACATTTTTTTTTCATGTTGATTGATGACTAGGGTGACCATATTTCGAAAACACCAAACCGGGACAAACGGTATACCTTTTTATTTTAGAACTAAATTGAAAAAATTTTGAAAAAAAAAATTACGAAATGTCCTAAATATTGAAAAAACGGGACATTAGGGTGTCCCGAAGACATTTTTGGGACAGAGCACCTAAAAACGGGACGTTTAGTCACCCTATCGATGACTCTGGGAGACGAGAGTAGATTTGGAGTATTTGTGAGATTAATATTGTTCGCAGCATTTATAGGCCAAAAGAAGATGAGGTCTCAGGGGGATGGCGGAGATGGCATAACGAGAAATAATGTCCAGATATAGTTAAGGTTATAAAATCAAGAAGGCTGGGATGGGAAGGGGACGTGGTTGGAATTGGAGAAACTAGAAATTGGGAGAAACCGATTCGGAAACATCCGGAGGACCAAGGTGGGTGGACGATGAAGGAAGGGACAGGGTAGGATTTGGTTGTAGCTCAGGATAGGGACGCTTAGAGAAATGTGGATGCTGCGGCTAAGAACTTTTGAAAACTGTAGAGACACAGAGTTAGATAAATACAATAATAATATATAATTAATTTACTGATTAAATTAAAATAAATTTTACAAGAAAACAAATACATGTCTTATCTACTTATACTGATTGAAACAAAATGGATGAAAACCTTTTACATACAGACTTTTTCAACCAAATACTATGTATCACTCGGGGGTACAGGGGGCGGAGCCCCCGTCTAGGTGTGAAGAGCTCCGAAGGCGCTCGGAGCAGCTAGTATTTGTTATTATAAATAAGATAAAATGAGTTAATATTGAGTCTACATATTAGAGCAGTAAAGAATAAATTTAAAAACTTCACGATCATATTAGCATATAATAAATATATGTCACAATCAAGGTATAGATGTTCTAGTGTGGTGTAAATATTTTTTTTTTTTTTGTTATTTTGGTAAATTTCAAACTTGCCTCTTTTCGATTTTATATATTTTCTATTTCAAAATTAATTACGTATAATACTTAAATAATAAGTATTTAATAACTTTTTGTAATTTTTAATATTAGAAATGCTGCTGCAACGCTGCTACGAACATCAAAAAGAAGTATACATATGCTTCATTGACTATGAGAAAGCATTTGATTCAGTGAAACATGATAAATTAGCTGACCAACTCAGAAAAATCGGACTGGAAAGCAAAGATATCAACTTCATCACAACTCTCTACTGGAATCAAACTGCAAGACTCAAATATGACAATGACATGACTGATGCAATCCCAATCAAAAAAGGCGTCAGACAAGGTTGTCCATTATCACCTATTCTATTTAACATCTACTCGGAAATGATTTTCGACAATACCCTGGCTGAGAAGAACATTGGTATCCGAGTGAATGGACACTATATCAACAATCTACGATATGCAGACGATACGGCACTAATAGCCGATTCAGAACAAGATCTACAGAGCATACTGAATGAGATCAACACTGAAAGCCAAAATTGGGGGCTAAAAATAAACAAAAAGAAAACAAAAGTGATGAAGATAAGCCGAACACCAAGCAAAATCACAATAAAACTAAATAACGAGAAACTGGAACAAGTACAGCAATTCAGATATCTTGGTGTAATAATTAGCGAACAACTGAATCACGAGCTGGAAATCAAAAACCGTATCGAGCAAGCTAGAACGGCGTTCATAAAATGGAAGTCATTCTTAACTGATAAGAGCTTAAACAACAAGCTCAAATTAAGAACATTAAAATGTTACATCTGGCCAATACTATTATATGGAGTTGAAGCGTGGACACTTACCGCAACAACAACGAAAAAGCTCCAAGCCTTTGAAATGTGGCTATACAGGCGGATGCTAAGAATCTCTTGGACAGACAGGATAACTAACACCCAAGTCCTGAATGACATGCACACTGGTCAAGAGTTGCTCAAAATCATCAAGGAAAGAAAATGTAACTACTTGGGACATGTGGCAAGAAACAACGACAAATACAACCTGTTACAAATCGCCTTAGAAGGAAAAATAGAAGGAAAGAAACGACCTGGCAGAAGGAAAACAACATGGATGGATAACATCAAGAATTGGCTTCATCTGACAACAGCACAAGTCCTACGCGCAGTGCACGACAGAGAGAGATATAAACAAATATTCGCGGACGCCATATGGCAGCATTAAAAGAAGAAGAATATTAGAATTTGATATTATAATCAATATAATCAATATTATAATTCAATTAATTAAATAACTTTCAGAAAAGCAAAGAGAACTTTTAGGGGTTGGTAATTTTGAATAAATCCCCCACTCCTAATTTTTATAATTCAGCTTATGGCATGAAATGATGTCCTCGTCCTCTTTCTTCCCAGAACCTGCTTTGGGTTAACAAGGGAGCCTCCTTCAGTACGTTGGAATATTATATTCTTAATCAAGACTTAGTTTCTTGACTATAATTTTTGAAAATAATTTGATTTTAAATCTAACTTTAGATTTACTATACAAAAGACTTATTTATTTGCTAATATTATTTTGCTTTTCAATTTATTAAAACCCAATCCGATTTCGTTTTTATAAATTATTCAATCATTAAATTTTCACGGGGTTTTATTGTTTTTCCCACCAGAAATTTCTCTTTGCTTAAATTGCTTATATTATTATCATAAATTATTATTATAATTAATTATTCGTACTTTTTCACATTATTATTTTGCTTTATTTTTTATTAAATTGTTTGTTTTGTTATATTAAAACAAACAAAAATTATTTTATCATTTTATTCATTTACACTTTTCATTTTGGATAAATTATTATTATATCATTGTTAGCCGGGCCCCTTCCAATTTTCCTTTGCGAAGTACGATAGCTTAATCTAATAAAATTTTTAAAAGTTTGCATATTTTCTATAAAACATTGCTGACAACACATATGGTCAATTATTTATTTATAATAATCTAATTTCATTCATATTAATTTTATTTAGCTTTATTAGCTTTCCATTTTCACTTCAATTATTTATAAGCACAGAGGACATTTTTTACCTGTGAATCTTATTTTTTTTCATGCTTTCGATCTCATAGGCGTTTTTTTCAAAATTTCTTTGTATTTACAATACACCATTTTGTGCGTTACCTTTTCATTGGATGATGGGTATTTAAAGTTTTAGGTGTAAAATGATTTATCATAATAATTGTTGTTATAATAATTATTGTTTTCGATATTAATTTCCATCTTGTTATCAAAACAAACTATAATAATTCACTTTAAAAACATATTTAATATAATTTATATAAACAATAGACTTTAATAGAACTTATACAAATAAAGATATGATACAAGACAAACTCAAAACTAATTAGTAAATAAGATTTTATTACTATGATAAAAGTTTTCCTTTTTGTTTATTATTAACAGATGTTCATATAAATCAAACTCAGGAGGTGAAAAATTGAAACATATTATTAATAAAGAATATTAAGTAATAATAAAAAAAGATATGACATGAACGGATAGTCATATAAATAACAAAATATCTGAATGAAAAAACTTTTCCAACTTTCATTGCAAAATAGAATATCACCTAAAAGAAAACATTATAAGAAAAAGTTTGTAAGTAGATGATATTATTAAGTTTCAATATTTAAAGATTGAATTATTTTGAAACATTTAAATCCAATCGATTCTAGAAATTAAAAATTTGGATTATGTTAGAATAAATTTAATCTCAAAAATGAAATTATAGGTAATTATACAGAAGACTGGCGAAAGGAGGTAGGTGGTTGAAACTTACTTTGAGGTGTTCCTTGAATGATTCTGAACAACTTTATATGCAACTTTTTTTATGATCTCTTTTAGTTTAATTAATAAAAATTAATTAATTAAAAGACTTTTTCGGTTTTTTAAATTCGGTTTATTTTATTTTAGAAATAGTTTTATTCATATCAAAGTTATTTAAACGCTTTTGCTTAGTTTATATTTTCTAAAATAAAATAAACCGAATTTAAAAAACCGAAAAAGTCTTTAAATAACTTTAGTATGGATAAACTATTTCTAAAATAAAATAAACCGAATTTAAAAAACCGAAAGTCTTTAAATAACTTTAGTATGGATACACAGTTTAGTTAATTAAACTAAAAGAGATCATAAAAAAAGTTGCATATAAAGTTGTTCAGAATCATTCAAGGAACACCTCAAAGTAAGTTTCAATCACCTACCTCCTTTCGCCAGTCTTCTGTATAATTACCAAATTATATCAACAACTTAATTATATTAAACTCTGTTAGATATTTAAATTATTTATTGAAAAACTTTCAGAGTTTCAAATGACAAATTTAAGATTTTGGATAAATAAGAAATAAATATTTTTAGATAAAAATTCGAAATGTCACTTATCAACAAGTTCTCATTAATTAATTAGATACTAGCTGCTCCGAGCGCCTTTGGCGCTCTTCACACCTAGACGGGGTTCCGCCCCCTGTACCCCCAAGTGATACATAGTATTTGGTTGAAAGTCTGTATGTAAAAGGTTTTCATCCATTTTGTTTCAATCAGTATAAGTAGATAAGACATGTATTTGTTTTCTTGTAAAATATATTTTAATTTAATCTATTATTATTGTATATGTTATATTTATCTAACTCAGTGTCTCTACAGTTTGCGAAAGTTCTTAACCGCAGCATCCACATTTCTCTAAGCGTCCCCATCCTGAGTTACGACCAAATCCTACCCTGTCCCATCTCTCCCATGTCCCTTCCTTCATTGTCCACCCGCCTTGGTCCTTGGTCTTACACCGGATGTTTCCCAATCGGTTTCTCCCAATTTCTAGTTTCTCCAATTCCAACCACGTCCCCTTCCCATCCCAGCCTTCTCGATTTTAAAACCTTAACTATATCTGGACATTATTTCTCGTTATGCCATCTTCGCCATCCCCCTGTGACCTCTTCTTTTGGCCTATAAATGCTGCGAACAATATTAATCTCACAAAGACTCTAAATCTACACTCGTCTCCCAGAGTCATCGATAGGGTGACCAAACGTCCCGTCTTTACGTGCTCTGTCCTAAAAATGTCTTCGGGACACCCTACTGTCCCGTTTTTTCAATATTTAGGACATTTCGTAATTTTTTTTTTCAAAATTTTTTCAATTTAGTTCTAAAATAAAAAGGTATACCGTTTGTCCCGGTTTGGTGTTTTCGAAATATGGTCACCCTAGTCATCAATCAACATGAAAAAAAAATGTTGCATAAGGCATTTAAATTTCTTAATTTGGCTAGAACACTCCATTTTTTAAAATTTTAAATAGAGGGAGAGAGAGAGGTTCTAATTTTATATATATATCTGTTTCTATGACAGCAAAAAAGTAAACAAATTACATACATACAAACACTCTCCTTTATATATATTTCTGGAACACCCGCAGCTCAGCTCAGGAGTTACCTAAGATTCTAATTTCTTTTTTATTTTTCATCTCTCATTTGAGGTACCCTTCACCTCAGAAAAATTTGGTTACCTTACTCCTTGTAGTTTAGGCTCTGGAGTTTTTTGCGTACAGACGGACACTATCGTATTAAATATATAGATTAGTTATTATTTTTAACAATCTATTCAAATGTGAATAAATCTTTTAATAAAAATAGTTTTTCATAAAAATCTTCTGTAACAAAAAAAAATCAATACTTCATTGATAAATGTGTACCAAATTAGTAAATTATGATTTATCATGAAATTAATTAATTATAATTTATGAATTTTTGAATTAAATAGTAGAGATAGAATTTTATTAACAAAGGCATTGTACCGATCAATTATTTAGATCAAGTATTCATTCTTGTTTACTTCCTAATTCTGCCTCTAAGAGGATCTTCACCCACTCCTCTAGCTTGTTGACTTAGATTCTTGATTCTTGACTGATTCTGATATGAGCTTAATTAAAATATTGAATTTCTACCGATCCTAAATAGAACCAGACATGATTCCCTTCCAATAGGCATTAACTACTCCGTTTGCATTTCAATGACATCTGAAACATATAAGACCGAAATTCGAAAGACAAGGAATATAATTGACTGTCATTTTAGATAAATAATTTCTAATAAATTAATCGGTTTATTTATGAATAATTCAATATACATCATAAAAATAAATTATTTTATAGACCGTGAAAGTTTATTATCGAATTCCTGAAGAGGCATCATCACTTCTTAAACTTATTAAAGAAGGTTTAAATGCCAAAAGAAGGGAGAGAAGAGGATCACATCGTATTATTTATTCCCCAGAGAAGACATATTTCACATAATTAATTAACATAGAATACCACTTGATAACTTTCTTAAATTAATTCATTATCATTTTAATGATAATGTGCATAAACATTTATATCCTATTAATTATAAAATTTTTAAATAAATAAGCTTTCCAATAGATAACAATAAAATATTATTTTTTCTTAATATAATAAGAAGAAGCTTTTATTCTATTATATCTGATGATAAACGTAAATTTTAAATATTAATAAGAATCATTTTTATTATTTCATTATTTTTATCATAGCTAAATTTTTCAGTACCATTAAACAACCTATTCTGTACCCCAGGTTCGGCTGTAATCAAAAATTATTACCTAAATAAAGTTAAAAAAACAAACATTGTTGATTTATAATTAATTTAAAAATTGATGTGAATTAAAATTTTTAAACAATTTCAAATAATTTTTTGTTAATTTACTCTAAAAAGTAAATTTTTTTAAGAATCAAAAATAAAATTTGTATTCATTTTTTAAGCAATAAATAAATTAAAAAGTAAATAAGCTGGAGTGTCTCCACTCGACTATCTCGCAATTTGAATTCGATTAAATAACATAATATATTATATTTAAATTAAATTTAATTAATTATAAATTATAAATAATAAATATTAAACCAGCGCATGTTTGGCTTTTTATTGATGGCACCATGGCCCGTGTTGGCGCGTGAGATTTGCAGTATTAAAAAATTAATTCTGGTACTTTCAGCAATTCAATCAAGCTGAAATTCTATATATAGCAGTTTTATACAATTATTAATCATGTGAAAAATTATCAAACATATATTTTTATTTTTACGGTCACTTTAGAGGAAAAAAATAAAAACGTTGTAGGTAATGACCCTCTTCCGGTTGAGCTACATTTCTCAAAAGTTGATAGAAAACTATGAATTTTGAATAATGTCCATGTACCAAATTTCATCATTCTAGCTCAAACCGTTTTTGCGTAATCTTGTCTACATACACACACACACACACACACACACACACACAGACATTTTTCTCAACCTTAGTGAAAATGATTCAGGAACCTTCAAAACGTATAAAAACATCAAAATTTTCGTGATCGCAATACTATCTCTTTCGAGATAGTAAAAAGAAAAATGACTAAGTCTATGGTACATAGTAAAAAATATAAGGAAATATGAATGTTAATCAATTATGTGTTTATGAATTAATAAATTGTGAATGAAAAAAAGATAAAAAAAAAATTAATGGCAGAGTTACAGCATGAAAAGAAATAAAGATTGTGGATAGTTGAGATAAAAGAAATCCATCTGGAAAAGATGTCAGGCGGAAAATAATGATAGAACAAAATATTATATTTGATGATAAAAGTAAAATTTAAATAATGACAAGAATAATTTTTAAAGTTTTTATATTAGTTTTTTGGTCATTATAACTAAATTTTTCTGTACCATTATACCACCTATTGTATACTTCAGTTTATGCTGTAATCCAGAATTATTTTTCACTTATACCTAAATATACCTACAAAAACAAATATTGTTAATTTATAATTAATTTACAAATTGATATGATTAAATATTTTTTAACAATTTCAAATAATTTTATTTAGTTTTTTTTTTAAGAAACAAAAATAAAATTTGTATTAATTTTTTAAGTAATAAATAAAATAAAAAGTAAAAAAATAAGTTGACCTGTGACCAGGTCCGAACCGACCAACGGTTTGAAATAAATTAATTTCCAGCTACAGAAACAATTTCAAATAATTTTAATATATCTATTAATGTAATAAAAAACAGATAGGCATATAACATAAATATTTTTAATTTTATTTTATTTATAATATATATGTAAGACCAGGCTGTGACGTCATGAATGGCTGGATGACGTCATATAATTTTAAATTAAGAAAAACCTATAAAGATGATTTTTCTCGAGAATAAAACCAATACAAAGTGCAAGATTTGTGGTATGTAAAAAATCTCCTTATGTGAAATTTGGTGCGAAATTAACCCTTCCCTTCCTATCGTCGATCGCTAATACTACCACTTCCGGTTTCCGGATTTGCACCAAAAGTTGAGCAATTCATCCCACTGATGCATTAAGTAAATATACCAAATCTCATCAAAATCCGTTGAGCCGTTCAGGCTGTACACATCTATACGGACGGACAGACGGACAGACGGGCGGACAGACGGACGGACGGACAGACATCATGCTAAAAATACTTTTTTTCAATTAAGAAAATGCATGATTCGTGGAGATATGTAAAAATGTCCACATGTGAAATTTGGTGTTAAAACAATACCTCCCTTACTATCGTCGGTCAGTAAAAATGACTAAGTATATGGTACATAGTAAAAAATATAAGGAAATATGAATGTTAATCAATTATGTGTTTATGAATTAATCAATTGTGAATGAAAAAAAGATAAAAAAAAAAATTAATGGCAGAGTTACAGCATGAAAAGAAATAAAGATCGTAGATAGTTGAGATAAAAGAAATCCATCTGGAAAAGAAGATGTCAGGCAGAAAATAATGATAGAACGAAAACTTAGAAATTCTAATTGAACATTTATTATAAAAATTAAAAATAGAACAGAGTAAGTAGTTATAGAAAGAAGTAGATAAATATTTTATCCAACTGCACAAATCTATTTTGGATTAGTTATTTATTATTATTTTTATATAAGATCATTAACACAAAAAACTTTATATATAATCTATATCCTAATAACGGATAAATTAAAGCACCTTAAAATGGATCATTTTTACCTTTTTGCATAAATAAATATAAATTATAAATTGACCTATTTTGCAAAATTGTCCCCTGTGAATTAGGCCAGATGCCAAGTGTTGGTTATCTCAGTAACACTTGTATTTCTAACCTGATTTATATTCATGCAAAATTTAAAGGTTTAAACCTTATTTAAATAAAACCGTATCTACAAAAGAGAAACTCGTATTTATTTAATTAATGAAATGACAAGTGCGTGGTTGGTTGGTGAACTTGTGATCTTATATCTCTCGAGTTATTTTTAATATTTTTCAAGATTTAATATAATATTCTAAAAGCACTTGACATTTCAAAAGCTATTTAAATAGAACTTGGATATTCAATTAAAAATTAGAAGAAAATTGGTCTCAAGGTATCTGAACCATATTTATGATATTCTCAATGACTATTAATAGATGAAAAAAATGGCAATAATATATTTTATACCATTTTATGTATGGGGTCATCAAAAAAGGTGGACGGGATTTTGTTGTACAACTATTCGATAAATAAACAGGTCATCAACACGAAATTAACGAGAGATTAAATAGCATTATAAATATTTTGAGTAGCATTTACTCGAAGTCAGTGGGCAGATGAGGAGTCATCTTGCCGTGCGCCGCTATTACCGTGCAGCTCGACTGGGTTAGTCATGACTACCGTAATGTAGAAAGTTTGTGGTACGCTGAGTTTAAATCACCTGTGTTAGTGCAGCCTCATTTTAGGCGTTTTAGACAATATCCACCTACGGACAAATCTATTGTTCGTTGGTTTAATCAGTTTAAGGAAACTAGAAGTGTTGATCTCAAGAAAGTTGGTATTAGATACTAGTACTAAAACAACTGGACAGAATATTCTTCAAAAACGCCTCAAATTATAGAAGAATTTACGAAGTCATTGAAAGTGTGACCCCTGCAATGCTTCAAAACACGTGGTGGGAGATTGATTATCGGCTAAGATGTCTGCCGTGCGACGGGGGAAGCACTCATCGAAACTTTTTAGAGCACATAAAAAAGTTTAAGATTTTCTGTTCTGATCTTCTTTTGATGTTTAAATAAATATTATACCAATTGTATTTCGGTTTTTATTACTCTTCGAAATCCCGTCCACCTTTTTTGATGATCCTGTATATATAGGGATTGACCAGATATTTCCTGACTTATTGTAGCTTTAATTATATAAACTTGTAAAGAAGGAGGTTATTTTATGTAATTTCAAGTAATGGATTTTCAAAGAGTTTTTTTTTTGGAAATATAGTTTATAACTAAATCTTCAATTTTCAATAAGATCCAATAGAAAATATTTATGATTACCATGAGATTTCAAAAACTTCTTCAAATTCTATTCTAAAAATTATTCCAAGTTATCAATGAAAAAAATTATTCAATATAATTGGATAATTAAATTAATTAAATATACTTAAACGCTGATTCACTCTTCACTTCACTCACCCAACTTGATTCATTAAGGCTATACTAATCTTATATTATATTAAATTTCTTTCTTATTAGTCAAACAAACATCTCTAAAATCGTTACTTTATGCCCAAAATATTATTATAAAATTAATATTTACAAATAAGAAATATTTTAAATAAAATAATTAGAGTTGCGGAAATCGGCTTTAGGCAGTGAATTATGTACTAACATCCAGTCTTTTATATCTTTATATATATCTTTATTTATATATATATATATTTGTTGATATCTTTTTGGTGAATATAAAATGTTGAGTAAATTCTATAATTTTAAAGAATATCGTTTATATCTAAAGGACAATACTAATGATATTATATATATATGTATATATTGAATAAATATTTCTCTTGTATTTTTAGAAATAACATATTTCTTATAAATGTTTTATAAACTTTTAAATTTATTTAGATTAATTCTCTTAACTCAAAGGAACTGTCAAATATCAAATTAATTAAAACTTTTTTTTCAGTTTTCAAAGAATATTTCTTAAACTTTTTGATATTGTATCATTATAGAAAAGAACTAAACAAATAAGTTAATTCATAATAGAATGGATGATGAATGTAAACCATGAATTGCTAAAGTCCAGTCTTTTATATTATTTAGAAACCATATAAATTCATATATAATGGATGACATATTAATATTAATTCAAATTTATTATTCCGTAAGCACTTGATTTTTTTTTATATCATTATTTAATTTTTCATATATAATGCTTTCGACTCTTTTTAAAAAACAGGATGAGAATATATATAGCGAAAAAAAATTAGATATTAATCCATTATATTTTCTATTATATTGTACTATTTTCAGATCAAATAGATTGTTATTATATTAAATATGTATGTATTTAAAAACCATCCATTAATATATAATATATATATTTAAGTTCTATGTTTATTGTAAAAACTTTTTTTGTTATTTTTATAAAAATGCTTTTAAATCCATTCCAATCATATATTTATAGTTAATTAATAAAGAATAGAAAATTGAGGTGGTTTGATTATCAATTTATAAAGATTAGTTGGTTTTCTAAATTTAATATATACTAATAAGTTGACCTGTGGCCAGGTCCGAACCGACCGACGGTTTTAAATAAATTAATTTCCAGCTACAGAAACAATTTCAAATAATTTTCATATATCTATTAATGTAATAAAAAACAGATATGGATACATAAATAATAAATATAAACATTTTTAATTTTATTTTATTTATAATATATATGCAAGACCAGGCTGTGACGTCATGCATGGCTGGATGACGTCATATAATTTTAAATCAAGAAAAAACTAATAAATATGATTTTTTTCGAGGATAAAACCAATACAAAATGCATGATTCGTGGTGATATATAAAAAAATCTCCTTTGGTGTGAAAATAACCCTTTCCTTCCTATCGTCGATCGCTAATACTACCACTTCCGGTTTCCGGAATTGCACCAAAAGTTGATCAATTCATCCCACTGATGCATTAAGTAAATATACCAAATTTCATCAAAATCGGTTGAGCCGTTCAGGCTGTACACATCTATACGGACGGACAGACGGACAGACATCATGCTAAAAATACTTTTTTCTGTTTAGAAAATGCATGATTCGTGGAGATATGTAAAAATCTCCACATGTGAAATTTGGTGTGAAAACAATACCTCCCTTACTATCGTCGGTCGGTAAAAATGTTAGATTATTTGTTTTCGGTAAGTAGTAGTAGGAAAATAGTAGGAAAATTAAAAAAAAAATATTTCCTTTCATTTAAGTTGAAATGCTTCTTTTTAATGGGACCTATTGATCCAGATGGTTTCTCGTATTTTTTCTAACAGATGTTGTCTAAACTTTTTACCGACCGACGATAGTAAGGGAGGTATTGTTTTCACACCAAATTTCACATGTGGAGATTTTTACATATCTCCACGAATCATGCATTTTCTAAACAGAAAAAAGTATTTTTAGCATGATGTCTGTCCGTCCGTCTGTCCGTCCGTCTGTCCGTCCGTCTGTCCGTCCGTCTGTCCGTCCGTCTGTCCGTCCGTATAGATGTGTACAGCCTGAACGGCTCAACCGATTTTGATGAAATTTGGTATATTTACTTAATGCATCAGTGGGATGAATTGATCAACTTTTGGTGCAATTCCGGAAACCGGAAGTGGTAGTATTAACGATCGACGATAGGAAGGAAAGGGTTATTTTCACACCAAAGGAGATTTTTTTATATATCACCACGAATCATGCACTTTGTATTGGTTTTATCCTCGAGAAAATTCATATTTATTAGTTTTTTCTTGATTTAAAATTATATGACGTCATCCAGCCATTCATGACGTCACAGCCTGGTCTTGCATATATATTATAAATAAAATAAAATTAAAAATGCTTATATTTATTATTTATGTATCCATATCTGTTTTTTATTACATTAATAGATATATGAAAATTATTTGAAATTGTTTCTGTAGCTGGAAATTAATTTATTTCAAACCGTCGGTCGGTTCGGACCTGGCCACAGGTCAACTTATTTTTTAAATAAACAACCAACTCGATCCACTATTATATTAAAAGTTTTGATATTTGTTTTTATACATAAACTGTTCTTATAATGAATGCTTTTTATATATATTTTTAATTACAAATAATAATATAAATTTTGAATATATACATATCTATCTACCTGTGTGATTCTACGAAACTTTAAAGTTCTTGTCCGGAGCAACCACATTTCTCCAAGTATTCCTACCCTGATTCATTCAAATCCTCCAACTCCCATTTTCTCCCATCTCTCTTTTGTCCCTGCCTACGATGTCCACTCACCGCTTCCTTGGTCTTCCCTCCACACGTTTCCCAATCGCTCTTTCTGAAAATATATTTTTCAAATATATAATACTACCATATATATTTAAAAAAATGCTAATTTCGAACCTTTCTTCAGTTTTTATTTCAAATCACAATTTCTATGAATATTAATGTCAAGATAGAAAGTAATTACCAATTCCACTACTCAATACAAACATATTCAATGGAATATAGATGTATGTAATATATACCTAAATATAATTATATAAGTATTATATGTATAAAGACTATTTAGATTGAAAAATACATTTGTTTTAATTTCCTTATGTTGAATTTTCTAAAATCATTGCTTCAGAAGGTTATTTATTCAAAACAATTTCTTAAATATATGTATTCATGTGTTAGTCACTCACTAATACCAATTCTTTTTTTTCAACAACTAGGACGGTTTAGAGTATTAATAATATAATATGTTAAATGTTTCTTAAACTTACAACAATACAAATGATCTAGAATTATCAGCATATCAACTATCTTCAACAGGATCTCATTTATAGCGAATTTGATTTAAATCAGTTCATTTTTGTAAACCAATGGCCTCTATAATTGTCAGTCTGATATCAATATGGATGCAAAAAATAAATGGAAAATCAATAACACCTTGGAATTGTTAGCTATTTTCACATATCGGCATCCTTAGCCATATTTCTTTATGCGAACATCCTTATTGAACAATTATATTAAGGTATTTTTAATATTAACAAAAACTTCAATAATTTTTTTAATTAATTTTGATCAACATTAAAAAAAACCACCTGCAATTGTTAATTAAATATATCTTATTGTGAGGACAGATCAATGAGTCCGTGACTTTTGGAATTTCCCGTCTCTTAAATGAAATGGCAACACTGATCCTGTCAGCAGGTAACTGTCAAAAATTTAAACCAGTTGGGTTTTTTAGTTTTTGTTTGACATCCATTAATAGCCGACTACATCGTGATTTGAGAAGAAAATGGAAAAAGTGAATTTCGTGTGTTCATTTGCGATAAAAAAACATCATGAAACTCACTTTTTACGCCGTTTCGTAACCGTGGATGAAATGGGATCCACCACAACACACACACCAGAGACCAAACTGCAGACAAAACAGTGAGCTTTGAATCGGCACCAAAGACGTCCTCGACAAATTTTATTTTTTGGAAGAGATAAAATAAGTTGACCTGTGGCCAGGTCCGAACCGACCGACGGTTTGAAGTAAATTAATTTCCAACTACAGAAATAATTTCAAATAATTTTAATATATCTATTAATGTAATAAAAAACAGATATGGATACATGAATAATAAATATAAACATTTTTAATTTTATTTTATTTATAATATATATGCAAGACCAGGCTGTGACGTCATGAATGGCTGGATGACGTCATATAATTTTAAATCAAGAAAAAACTAATAAATATGATTTTCCCGAGGATAAAACCAATACAAAGTGCATGATTCGTGGTGATATATAAAAAAATCTCCTCATGTGAAATTTGGTGTGAAAATAACCCTTCCCTTCCTATCGTCGATCGCTAATACTACCACTTCCGGTTTCCGGATTTGCACCAAAAGTTGATCAATTCATCCCACTGATGCATTAAGTAAATATGCCAAATTTCATCAAAATCGGTTGAGCCGTTCAGGCTGTACACATCTATACGGACAGACGGACGGACAGACATCATGCTAAAAATACTTTTTTCTGTTAAGAAAATGCATGATTCGTGGAGATATGTAAAAATCTCCACATGTGAAATTTGGTGTTAAAACAATACTTCCCTTACTATCGTCGGTCGGTAAAAATTGGAGAAACGATGGACAAAGTGTAGAGAACTCCCAAAGGAGACTACATTGAAAAACAAAACAATTTTTTATACAAAAATCTGTATTTCATTCAAAAAGTCGCAGACTCATTGGCTTGCCCTAGTACAATTTTTAAGAAAAATAAAATATTTTTTTTCTTTTGTTATTTTTCATTAAAATCCTAACAGTGAATTATTTATGATAGAGAAATCACTTATTTATTCATTATGAAAGTCAAATTTTTGATGTCATTATTTTAAAATGTATCGCAGTCTTGTAAAGGAAAGACCAAGATAACAAAAGTGAAACGGATCCGCCCTTTATTTTATTTTCTTTTTCCTTCTAATCTTAATCTGCTAAAAGTCGTGTGAAATTTATTTCTGGTAAATTTATATTCCTCATGATATACAACAATAAATTATAAAATCATTGAATTTTTGAATTATTATTGAATTTATCCATTTATAATAGATGTATACATTTATATATATATTATTGAATATAAATTATAAATATGAAATATAATATAAGTAATTGAAAATGAATAAACTCTATTAAATTTTGCATTTGGTTGCTTGAATTCAATAAAATCAATCAGTACAATAAATACAGTCAAATAAATTAATATAATAAGTATTGGAAATGAAAAGAAATGACAAATAAACTCACCCATCGTACGAATTCCGTGTTTAAATTTAATCCCATCATATATAAATACTAGCTGCTCCAGGCGCTCTTCACACCTAGACGGGGGCTCCGCCCCCTGTACCCCCGAGTGATACATGGTATTTGGTTGAAAGTCTGTATGTAAAAGGTTTTCATCCATTTTGTTTCAATCAGTATAAGTAGATAAGACATATATTTGTTTTCTTGGAAAATATATTTTAATTTAATCAACAACAAATTTTCCTATTATAATAAGTAAGATTTATTGACTATTTCATATTATTATTTATATATTTACTAATATATTTGTGGCTCTTTGCATTTATTTAAGTAGATTTTAATTAATTAAATAATTAATATTCTAAGTTTATGAACATTATTTTTTTTTACAAATTATATTAATTAAAATTTATTTTCTTATTTCTGTTTGTTCTTTATTTTACATATATATGTACAAAACACAAAACAATAACACAGACAGACACACAGACATTGCCTTTTATATATATAGATTAAAACCTTCCCTGGGATGCCCACAACAATCCCTGAAAGTTTCACCGTAATCGGACGGGTAGTTTTTGAGTATTTGACAGACACACAGACACACAGACAGACACACAGACATTGCCTTTTATATATATAGATTTCTTTCACTCATGACTGTTTTAATAATAAGTATTTACCTGAATTCACAAATAGCAGCACAGTATTCTAAAATAATAAATTTGATCAAAAATCAATTATTATTAATATTAATTTAGTTATTTGTTAAGTTTTTTTTAATTTTATTTTTTATATTAAATAAATATTTTATAAGGTGCTGCCTCACATTCTCGTGGTCCCAGGTTCAAATCCCGGGCCTGGCAAGGGAATTTCTCTAGCTGGGGTCTATGGGATGGAGTCAACCCAGCCTCGGAAATCAAAATTGTGAAAGCTATTGGAAAGCACCTCCGATCAAGAAAATCAAGGTAAAGGTTGATCATAGGACACCTAATTGATATAACCAACTTGATAGGAGTTGTCCTTGCGTAGGACGTACAAAAGTCAAAGGTTTTTTTTAGTAATATTTCTTTAATTAGTATATTAATAGACATTAGGATATTTAACAGTATTTTTAATTTATTATATAAATATATATATTTAAATATGTTATGTTGTTTTTCAGACTGAGCTTCAATGAAACAATTTTTTTTGAGGTTGATACCATTAAATTACCACCATTTTATTAATTACTTTAATTCAGAAAAGACAATTAAAATGATTTTCATTTTTCAAACTCCTTGTTATGTTAATTTCAAGATTTGGAAAGCATAATTATAATATTATAATCAGTGTCGTACCTAGGGGGGTGCGGTCCGCACCGGGCGGCACTTATCTTGGGGCGGCATTTTTTATATTTAGTTATAGTTGTAAAAAGCAACTTATTCATTTCATATTTATTTTTTTTCTTTCTTGAATAATAAATGATTAATATGAATATTATAAGTTTACTATTTGATTTATATAAATTATGATCAACTATATGATTTCGAATATTATTCCTCGGTGTATATAAATGCATTTTAGTGTAAATTTTGAATTCTAATTCCAAGAACAGGATAATAATTTTATTTTATTGTATTCATTAAAATTCGTTGAATTCGTAAACGCATCTTTACGATTTTGTTCGGCAATTTTTCCTAACTAAAATTTGTTGATATCAGTTTATAAATGTCATTTCTTTTGAAAAGTTTATATGAATACTTTGAAGTGATATACCAATATTTTTTTAAATCATCGATTTTTCTTTTGAAAAGCAGGGCCGGCGGAAAAAATATAAATATAAATTTTGGGAGCATTATACACGATTTTTCTAGTATGAAAGCTAGAAGAGTAAATATTATATTAATATGTTTACGAGTGCATAAAAATATGTGTAAAAAAATTTACTCTGTGTATTAATTAATATTGATTAAATAATTGAATAATTTATTTATGTGTATTAATTTATAAAAAACACTATTTGATTGACTTATAATAAAAAGGGCGGCAAACTGGAGATCGCCCCGGGCGGCAAAAGTTCTAGGTACACCACTGATTATAATATTTTTGCTATCATAATATTCAATAAATTAGATATAATCAACTATAAATAAATAATAAAATAATGTAAAAAGGTAATTGTAAATGTATAATCTATATTCAAAAATATTAATATAGGTCACAATATATCAATTAGTTATTTTATTTATTTTTATAATAAACATTTTTAATTTATTATTTATTCTTTTGAGAGATGTTTTTTTTATAAATGTAATTAACAAATTGATTTCCTAAATATTTATATTCTTTTCATTTCCGAGTGTATATTTTATTATTTTCTTTGATGTGGTGTCCATATAGTCGACGAATTCCTGTTGTTTTAACAAATGATGTTTGTTTCTCAGGATATTTTCCACCTGTCTTGACTAAGTAATATATCTGTCAATTTCTATTCCTCATCTGTAAAGTTCCCACTATTTAGGATTTGAGTATATTTTTTTTTCTTTAGAATATATATAACCTGTCATATCAAATATCACTTATAATGTTTATATATATATAGGTATAGGGCAGAGGTGGGGAACCTGCGGCCTCCGCGAGGTTCTTGTGCGGCCCTTTGCCACCTAGTACAAAATGGTAGAGTTCGTTTCAAACAACTATTGTACATCAACGCCATGACAGTTGCGCGAAAAATCTGTCCAAAAATAGTCATATTGTAACATGACATCAGAATACTAGTCTGAAACCGATTTTAACACGCATAAACGAGTCTCTGGCCCATAGACCATCCGTTTTAGACTTGGACACTAAATGTTAATTTTTTAAACAGTTTTTAGCACACCCCCAAGTTGCAATAAGAATGAACTAAACGAAAAAAAGCCGGCTTATGTGTCTGTGTTTTTTCTTTTTTTATTTAGAAGGATTATTAAGAATTAAAAAATTGTAAAATTTTCAGGCAAGTGAAAAAATTATTTATCGGAGATTTCAGAATTCCAGAAATCAATTATGCTTTTTTCAGAGTATTGCCGAAATATTGGTTTTATATTTAAATAAATAATTTTTTACTTTACTGAAAATTACACAATGTTTATCTAATTTACATATCTAAAAGAAACGAATAATGTTCTATGTTTATATAGAAAATATTTATTTGAAAATAAATTAAAATTACAAAATACAATTTACAAAATCTGTCATATAGAGTAGAGGTTCTTAAACTTATGTACTCCGCGAACCCCCACTTGAAAATTTTTTTTTGACGGACCCCATCCCAACTTTAGGTACTTTACGTCATTTTATTAGTTATATATATATATAATTTCTGTCTTACAATCTCATAAGAACAAGGATATATGATGAATATTTCTAACAGTGATTGGTGAATAACGATTTTTTTGCATATTGTAGAACACATTTTATTAAAATTATAATATTGAAGAAAGAAAATTCAGCTAAATTGAAGATGGAAACGGTAGCAATAGTTTTCTTGCACATTTCGTTGAATTTGGGTATTTGATCTCTGGTTCCTCACAAAGCCATGCCATCGCTCCTTTTATATTAAATAAGGTTTTAACTGACTCATCATTTTCTCGTGCACCTGTACGATGGCTTTGCGGACCCCCAGTAAAGGCTTCGCGGACCCCCAGGGGTCCGCGGACCACAGTTTAAGAAACTCTGATATAGAGCAGTCACATGCTGGCATTTGAACCACATTTAATAGATATATCCGAGGCACCTGCAGAAATACAAATGGAGTTAATTGTGTGATTTAGGGGATTAAAAAACCTGCCAAATCCACTTTTTTCCCTTTAGTTCTTCTTGGGGCGCTAAACAGTGTTTCAAAAATTAACATTGAGTGTCCGAGTCTGTTAAGGATGGTTTGTGATCCATAAATCATAAGTTAATATTTAATAATAGTTATTAGAACGTTTTGAAGATTTTCGCTAACGAACAGGGCATCATTAATGAAGCCGGCGAAGTACGTTAAGTTCAACAGCATTAGGGCATTAAGGGATGTATAATTCCATTGTTTTTTTTAAGATATTTTTTTGATTTGTGTTTCTTTAAAATATTTGAAATTTTTTAATGTTTTAATTTTAATTTTTTGTTAATTCTTATAAATTTTTATTAGTAAATTTTATGTTTTTTTAAATCTATTTTCGTGTTTATTTTTTATTAAATTATTAAATTAATAATTTATATTTATTTATTCATTGTTCTTTTATTAATGTCTGTAGATGCATAGAGGTCATGCAATTTCTTGTTATAGAGTTTCCGCACTCAGGAATGAATTATTTTGTTTTGTTTTTTCTCAAACCTCTGATATACCATATTTTATATTTTGACATACATATATGTTCCTTTAGTTTTTTAATATTAAATAATTAACACACTCGAATATTGATAATAAAAGTATAAAGACGATATTGATAATTAAAACCAGAAGAAAAAACAAAAGGGTAAAAATTAGAATTATGTAACGTGTGTTCAAATTTAGAATTTTAAAATTTACAATTTTTTTAAAATTTAAAATAAAAAAAAAATTGAAATGTATAGTATCATCAAATCCCTTTTTAACACTAAAAAGGATCCCATAGAAATTTGGAAAAATGCTGTTGGATATCCATGCCTTCGAAAACATGCTCGCCGTTTACTTTCCTGCTTCGGAAGTACCTACTGTTGCGAGACAACATTTTCTCTCTTGTCAAAATTAAAAACAAATTTAGAGGATCATTTAAAGCTGTGTGTTACGAAGCTTGATCCAAATATACAATTACTGTCAAACAAAAAACAAAGCCAAATAAGTCATTAACTTAGTGAATAAAAAATTTTTTATTGTATTTTTTATAATATTTTTATATTATTTTATATGTATATTAAATTTAAAATTTTGTAGTATTATATTTTGTTTTTCCTATATAATGCAATAAATTGTTAAATCTATAGCAAAACTATAATAATTTCACAAAAGTCACTTTCTTAGGTCAATCACCTTATGCGGCCTCTCTTATTGCTGCCTAATTTAAATGTGGCCTCTAATGGTAAAAAGGTTCCCCACCTCTGGTATAGGGTATAGTAACCTAGTTATCAATTTTTTTAAAATGTGGTCACCAACCATAATAAAATGCTAGTTATGTATAAAATATAACATAAATTCAAAATATTTATTTTCCGGTTATATTGCGATTAAAAAATTTTTAGAGAAAGGGAGTTATAATTAGGAGGCAGAAACAATTTTAAATACTATAATAGATTAAGATTTATATATTTTGAAGAATTCCTAAACAATTTAAATAAATAAATATTTAAGTTTTTGTTCTTGTTTAAATTTAAAAGGTACTCTTATATATTATAAGAAAAGCCCCAATAATAACAATAACAACTTGAAAAATATTTTAGAAAAGCTTGTTTTATTTTTTCAAAATTGGCAAATTTATTGTCAATAATGACATTTGATGAAAAAATGCAAATTTAGTTATATAATAAAGGAATTGATTTTATTTATTTAAATATAATTCAAATACACTCCGAGATGAGTCTGACTCATCTATGACATTAAGTAGTTTTTTTGATTTCAAAATTACTTTTACAAAATTTCACGAATCAATTTGATACTTTTAGGAAAATTAAGTGTCAAATGCCCAATATCCGTGTTAAAGCTTTAAGCAAAAACTTCTAATTTTCAACAATATTTAATTTTAAAAAAGTTTTTAATATTTTTTAGAGCTTTCAATGATTTCTCTAAAGAGACCAGATGTTTAAAAAATATATAAATAAAATAAAATAAAATAAAACGTAAAATATTAAACCCATTTTCAATAATAAGTTTTTAAAGTATAATAATGGATAGCATATTGTTAAAATTCTATACTCATTTTTATGATTATTATTATTATTATTATTGTTTGGGACTTATAAAAAAATGAATATTTTAATTTTATACTTTTATATATTATCAACTATAATATTAAGTAAGTAATACATCATATTTATTAAAATGATTAATTTTAAAAGTAAATTAAAAGTAATATAACATTTTAAGATATTTTAAAATCTATTCATCTAGTTAATAAAATTAAGTCTGTAGTGGGGGTAATTAGAGGTGGAAAAGGTGGAAAACACGTATGGGCGCCAACAAGGGTTACTTGTAAGGAAAGGGTTAGATATAGAGATAAATATTGTATTTATTTATTTTGTAAAAATCTAAATTTTTAAATTTTTAATCATTATAAATAATTAATTTCTTTAGTGTTAAAATCTATTTATAAAAGTGTTTATTAATCAATAAATTTGAACAAATTGTTAACCATTATATTGATATTTTATAAGAACCACAAAGAAAAAATATTATAAGTGAAAATTCAAAAAGTTATTGACTCATATTTTTTTTCAAAATATCATCCTTATTATATGTATTTTGTGGAAAAAATAGATAGAAAAAAATTCATTTACTATAATGTACCATGCTGGTCTCAAGAGGACTATATATTTGAAATGATAAACTACTGTGTTATCCAAAATAAGAAATCAATTGCTTATTGAACTGGAACCTGGAACCTGATGAAAACTTAAATCCAGAACATATCCCTCCGGCAAGGTAAAAAAAAATTGGTTTAAAAAAAAAATTCGTGAAAAATATTCTGTAATAAAAATATTGGATAAAGTTTTTAATCTAGATTCTCTCATCTTTTATGATATAATAGATCGCTTCATAAATTTATAAATAAAGAGATTCATCTTAAATAGATTCCTATCTTTAATATGATTTTTATACAATATTATTATTTATCATTGAGTTTTATATTTATTTACGTAATAAACAAATTATAATTTCTACTTAAACTAGATCTATGATCACTAAAAGCATCCTTATAAATTTTTATTAATAATTACAATTTTAAATATTCTCTAGGGATATATAATCCCTTTCAGTGGTTCTTTGATAAATAACTTGTTTTGAATCTAGACTTTACTGCTCTAAAGAATCGATAATTGGGTTTCCTTATTTCCGCATTGAATTTCTTCTTCATTCCATAATTCCATAATTAAAATATCATATCCGGCGTTCAAATAAATATATTAAATATATATATATATAATAATTATAATAATAAATTAATAAAATAATTAATAATTGTATTATGTGTTTTTAATAAATATTTATCTATAATATAGGCATGTTCTAGGTTAAAATTTCTCTATACTAAGCAAATACTACCACTAACAAGAGTGATTCCAATAGAAGTGATTGAAAATATTTAATATAAATTTCTTTTTTCTTAATATGTAATCTAAAGTATGTTCTTAAATTTTACAATTACGATTTTAGATAAAATTTTACTGATTACTTTATCTAATGTCAAAAATAATGTACAGGGTGGACCAAAAGTCCGGTAACATTTGAATCGAGCGCTTCTTCGAATTGCGGGGGATAGGGGGGAACGAGGCGTATACTAAACGCGAGAGCGGCTAGTTGGAATTCAGTGCCTTGGCGTCGTTCAGCGGAGCACAACGCGACTTTTGCGTACGCGAGTACTATCGCAACAACGATTCTGCGACTGAAGCGCGACGAAAATCTTGTACACAGTACAACATAAGAAATAAAAATCGAGCTTCGTCATCTCGTGCAATTAAAAATTGGGTACAGAAGTTCGAGGAGACGGGTTCAACATTAAATCAACCACGATCCGGCCGAGGACGTCGAGAGAGCCCGTAAACATAGAGCATCTATTAGAGAACAACCTGGCCTCTCTACTCGAAAGCGGTCTAGTATTTTAAATGTATCCAGGGCATCTTTAAATCGAATTCTTCACAAGGATTTGCATTTACACCCGTATAAAATTCAAATTGTACAGCAATTTTTGGGCAAAAAGTCATATTCAAAAGAGGTGACATTAACTGGCCACCCCGCAGCCCGGATTTGTCACAAATGGACTTTTTCCTTTGGGGATACCTCAAAAATAAAGTTTTTAATAACAATCCTCAGTCTATTGAAGAATTAAAAGAAAATATACCCGAGGAAATTCAGAACATTTCTCCAAACACTTGTCGGGCGGTGATGGAAAATTTCCGCACCAGGTTTCAGGGGTGCCAAACTAAACAAGGGGCACATTTGGACGACGTTATTTCTAAAAAATAAAACTCTGATTTTTATACTTTTATAATAAATAAACATATTTTCTTTCATATCTCTTTTTGTATTTTTTATAACCATTTGAAATGTTACCGGACTTTTGGTCCACCCTGTATATTTAATTTTTTATTCTTTGTTATCTGTGATATTATCAAAAATATTTTACTTTATATTCAATCTTAATTTGCAATCAGAATTTATATCAAGATATATATAAGGGATATCCCTATATCTATATCTATATCTATATCTATATATATATATATATATGGATTTTTATAGATATATATAGCAAGTAATCGCGTAATCCCTGTTAAGGGACTTATCTCGACAAAATTATTATCAAAGGGAATCGGAATTAGAATATAAAACAATTATTTTACCGGTCGTATTATACGGGTGTGGGGCGTGGTCTATGACTTTGGGAGACGAGAGTAAATTTAGAGTATTTGAAAATAGGATTTTTCGCAGCATTTATGAACCAAAGAAAGATGAGAGGCGGAGACTCTAAGGAAACCGCTATGCATTCGAGACATTGTTAGGGTAATAATATCGAGAAGATTGCGATGGGCAAGACACGGAGCAAGAATTGGAGACGAAAGACTGGAAAAAAATATATTTGTGGGGAGACCGATTGGGAAACGTCCGATTGAAAGTCCAAGGATTAGGTGGGCGAACAATATAGCAAGGAACGGTAAGAGAGATGGGAGATAATATGAGTTGGTTGGGTGTAGCTCAGGATAGGGGACTTTGGGAAATGTAGTTTCTGCGGCCAAGAACTTTCGAGTTCCGTAGTCATATATATATATGTAATCATATTCCCTTCTTCCTCCCTCTAATATCATTTGACAAGTAACTATTATCTAAAGTAGGTGGGATTGATTAGGTGTTTCTTGCTTGTCTTGATCAGTTGTCGGAAGATGGAACACTTATTAGATTTTATTTATATCAGGTAAGTAATATTAATTTATTAATTAATGTAAATGTATAAATATTAAAATCTACTTATTTCAGAATCATCTAAGGTTTTATTTGCGAGAAAACATCCGTCCACCCCTCTTTTATTTATTTCAGATTGGATTTCCGGAATATAGTTAGTTTTCGCAAAGTTTATTAGAATAAACAGCAGTAAGGTAAGATTTAATTGAGCTAGTTTATAAATTCGTTTATTCGCAATCCAAGCCTAAAACATATACACCAAAAGGGTTAACTATTTTTTCACACAATAATTGTTAAAAATTTATTTGTTCACTAAATTTATACAGAATTGATTAGAGAAAATATTTGCACAACAAAGTTTGAGAATAAAGTATGATATGCTTTATTAGTTGAAATTGAACATTGACATTTTAAATCAATGAGAAAAATACTTATACTTAATTAATTATTTTCAATAAGTATATTAGTCCCACTAATGATATCATTCTATTTTACTAGAATTACTTTTTGTTAATTGTATTTAAAATTTAAATTAAGCCATTATACAAGACATAAATAATCAAATTTTAATTTAGTGAAGTCAACATGGAGAAAACCAATATAATAGGATAAACAGATTATATAATATCAAATGATTAAATATCAAATGATAAATCATTCTTGAATATGTTGATCGGAATAAAATCTATAATTTTAGAAATACTAGTATATTTAGATGCATTCATATGGAAAATGAAAGAATAAAGAAAAAAAACCATTTCTAATATTTTTAGGAGAGGAAAATCTCACAAGAAATATTCCTTAAGATAGAGGGGGATTACACAGATAAAAGATCCTTCAAAATCCTCCCTGATTTAAAGGAAACTTGTCATAACCACAAAATGGGTATCTAATGATCCTTAAAGCTGGCATACAATTATTTTATTTAAAAATAAATACGATTTGATGACTACATAAGAAATTTGAAGAAAAAATCTGGAGTGTCTCCACACGACTATCTCACAAATTTAAATTGGATTAATTAACATATATTATATTTAAATTAAATTTAATTAATTACATAAATTATAAATTAAATATAATTGAATTGGATTAATTAATTAATTAATTTAAAATTTAAATTTACAGTATAGTATTGTTATTAAATTAAATTAATTAATAAACATATTAAATTTAAATTTAAAACCTTTACCTTCATTTTTAAGTCAAAATTTAAAAAATTTATTCAATCAATCTGAAATTCTATATTTAATAGTATTATACAATTTTTAATCATGTGAAAAACTATCAAACTTATATCTTTATTATTACTGTAAGTTTAAAGGAAAATGAATAAAAACGTGGAAGGTAATGGTCCTGTTCCGAATGAGCTACATTTCTCAAAAGTTGATAGAAATTTACGAATTTTGAATAATGCCCGTGTACCAAATTTCATTATTCTAGCTCAAACCATTTTTGCGTAATCTTGTCTACACACACACACACACACAGACATTTTTCTCAACCTTAGTGAAAATGATTCAGGAACCTTCAAAACGTATAAAAACATCAAAATCTCAACATCGAAAATTTTCGTGATCGCAATAGTACTATCTCTGGCAAGACATGCACTGATGATGATTTTCTTTATTTAGTGTTGTTCGATGGAAGCGAATTGTGATGGTGTTTCGGTGATGGCAGCTACTCTCACCAACGGTGGTATTTGTCCTATCACTGAGGAGAAAGTATTGAAGCCGGAAGCCGTCCGCGACACACACACACACACACAGACATTTTTCTCAACCTTAGTGAAAATAAGTCAGGAACCTTCAAAACGTATAAAAACTTCAAAATCTCGACATCGAAAATTTTCGTGATCGTAATAAATAGTAAAAAGACAAGTGATATTTTTAGGAGTATAGCATTAGATATTTTAGTTTAAAACAAAAATCTTTTGTTACAAGTACATATATACAATAAGAAAGGAAATAAAGTAGAATTAATGTTACATTTACCATGATCCAATTCTTATAAAATGTTTTATATATATGTGTATAAATTCAACAAATTAATGTTTATTTACTTTTAATAAGAATAAAACGATTCATTAATTTGAATGTTATAACAAATTCAAAGATGGGAAAACAATAGATAATGATGGCAAAATAATTAATTTTATTAAGGGTATTGCTCGTTTACTCTAAGCTCTCTCTCCTTTTCTTATTTTCTGTTTTTCTCCAAGACATTCAATGATTTATGACCTAGTGGATTGTTTATTGATCATCTTGTTTAGAGCAGTGGTTCTTAAACTGTGGTCCGCGGACCCCTGGGGGTCCGCGAAGCCTTTACTGGGGGTCCGCGGTCCTCGGAAAAAAATCATCGTAAAAATATATACATATATAAATATTTAAAGTTCATTGTTTAACTATATCCTCCTAGAGAATTACGGCTATAATTTAATACTATTAATAATACTATTTTATTTTATTAAATTGATAATTATGTCAATTAATTTTTTGTGAATAAATAAACATATATAAAAAACTATATATAAAATTTGAATTTTCATCCATTCATTCATTTAAAATCATTTTTCGATTGTTCCTTTAAAATAACCCCTCTTAGGGGCTCGGAAGGGGAGGCATATAAGGGAATTTTCTTTCACTTTGTTATTGGGGAAAACCAGGGGAGGGGACAGTCTTACCCGGAAAAACCCAAATTGTCAGCGTCCACTCTGGGGTTTTAAACAGTTTTAAAGCAAATGTTAATTATAAGTTCATTTCTCAACGAGTTGTATCTTTAAATTATTTTTATTAATGTTAATTATAAGTTCATTTCTCAACGAGTTGTATCTTTAAATTATTTTTATTAATTTAATTAATTATAATTAAATTATAGCTAATAATAGTTTATTATAGCTAATAATTTTTTTTAATTTTTAGTGTAATTTGCATGATCATTATTTTATAAAAACACTAAACACATTTTGCAATTTCCCAGAAAGGCTGTTTTTGAGAGTAAGTATAAGTTAGTTTTATGAATAAAAAATATTTATTTTAATAATATTTTAGAATCAAATTACGAAATTAATAATATTTTAGAATCAAATTACGAAATTAATAATATTTTAGAATCAAATTACGAAATATATTTATTATATAAATTAATATTCATTTAAAATGATATTAAATCATTTATTTAAAATGATTTAAAACATTTATTAAAATGATTTAAAACATTCATTTAAAATGATATTAAAACATTCATTTAAAATCATATTAAAACATAGCTAGTAAATAATAATTCGTTATATTTATATTATATTTATATTATATTTATATTATTGTAGTTCAATGTTAATAAATTACTCCATAAAATGGATCGTTGGCTACAAACTGGTTCAACACAGAAACGGAAAGAATCAGATGATGAGGCATCAACAGCAAACTCTACCAAGAAACGCAAAACTAGAAAATATTCGGATGATTATTTATCATTTGGATTTACTTATATTTGCAACAATGATGTGGAAAGACCAGTCTGCGTTCTATGTCAGGAAAGTTTATCCAATGAAAGTATGAAACCTGCTAATCTCAGACGTCATTTACAAACAAAGCACAGCGAGCATGTTAGTAAGTCTATCGAATTTTTTAAAATGAAAAAAGAAGAACTTAATTCAAGTCAGAAATTGATGGTAAAGACGGGATCTGGTGGTATGAGTAAGAAAGCAGTAATGGCATCATATGAAGTAGCTCTACTTATTGCTAAAGCAGGAAAGCCGCATAATATAGCAGAGCAATTAATTCTTCCTGCTACAAAAGTAATTACAAATATAATGTTAGGAACTAAAGCAGCAAACGATATAAATTTGATTTCATTATCAAATGATACGGTTAAGAATAGGATTGAAGACATGTCATGTAATATAAAAGAAGAATTAATATCGAGAGTGCGCAAAAGTCACTATTACTCATTACAATTGGATGAAAGTACTGATGTCACTAATAATGCCAATTTGTTAGCTTTCATTAGATATGAGTTTGAAAATCAAATACAAGAAGATGTATTGTTTTGTGATTCACTACCTTCACGAACGACAGCTAATGACATATTTAACAGTTTGAATAATTTTATAACCGAAAATGAAATAGAGTGGCCAAAATGTGTTGGAATTTGCACTGATGGTGCTCGTGCAATGTCAGGTACAAGAACTGGATTGATTGCTCTTATTAAAAATGTTGCGCCTCAGGTTGTTTGGAATCATTGCTGCATTCACAGAGAATCATTAGCAGCCAAAAATATGTCACCAGATTTGAAAAGAACATTAGACGAAGTAGTTAAAATTGTCAATTTCATTAAGGCTCGTCCACTTAATTCCAGAGTTTTTAAAATTTTGTGTGAGGAAATGGGTAGTCAACATACACATTTATTATTACATACAGATGTACGTTGGTTGTCCCGCGGGAAAGTACTCATTCGCCTTTTTGAGCTTCGAGATGAAATACGATTGTTTTTAATAGATGCGCATTTTGAACTGACCGAATGTTTCAATGATTTTATCTGGTTAGCTAAGGTGGCTTACTTGACTGATATTTTTACAAAATTGAACGAACTTAATTTGAGCCTGCAAGGTACTGTTGTAAATATATTTAAAGTTGAAGATAAAATAGAAGCAATGATTAAAAAAATCGACTTGTGGTCGAAACGCATCCAGAACGGTGTATATGAGTCTTTTCCAACTCTCAATGATTTCATAGAAAGCTCCAGTGAAAAATTGCTTAATCAAACGCGTCAATTATTTGTTGAACATTTAATTACTTTGAAAAGCAACTTCAGGAAGTATTTTTCTACTCCTGATCCTTGCAATAACTGGATCAGAGATCCATTTAATATGGAAATTACAAATGCTAAACATTTATCTGCACCTGAACAAGATATTCTCGTGGAATTATCATGTGATACAACTTATAAACTAAAATTTAACAAAACTGAATTGAGCAACTTTTGGTTACTTCTCAGGTCAGATTATCCTGCGCTTGCAAATAAAGCACTTCAACACTTGATTCCATTCTGCACAACATATTTATGCGAACAAGCTTTTTCGGTACTATTTTATATTAAGTCTAAATATAGAAACAAATTAAATGTAGAGCCGGATCTTAGATTAAAAGTTTCCAATATTAAGCCAGATATTGAGATTCTTGTTTCAAGAAAACAACTGCATACATCTCATTAAATATGTAAGTTATATTTAATGAGATAGATGCAGTTATTTTTTAAAATATTTCTTATTTAATATTTTCTGAAAAAAATTATAAAATATTTATATGAATTTAATGTAAGTACCCATTATAATTTGTGAGATTTGTTGCTATGACAATGTTTGTATTTTCTTTCTTCAATATTATAATTTCTAATAAAATGTGTTCTACAATATGCAAAAAAATCGTTATTCACCAATCACTGTTAGAAATATTCATCATATATCCTTGTCCTTATGAGATCGTAAGCCAGAAATTAATTAATAAAATGACGTAAAGTACCTAAAGTTGTGATGGGGGTCCGTCAAAAAAAATTTTTTCAAGTGGGGGTCCGTGGAGTACATAAGTTTAAGAACCTATGGTTTAGAGCATTTCTTCCCTTGGATATTTACTAGCCATTCATTTTTTTAGATATGTTTCAAAAAACACAATATAATGAATAAAAGCATAGCTATTTACAATGATTATTATGTATTAACGCAATTATCAATAGATTGTTCGAAAGAGATAATCTTTCTATTTCTTTCTATAACAACTTCATTTTCTCTTTTAGATTATCTAAAATATCCTATTATCTATTATTGGTAATATGAAGAAACTATAACCCGAGATGTTACTAACGCAGGCACATCCCTTGTAAATACAAATGCAATTTCCATTTAGTTCATTCCTGTAAATATTATATTTGCCCTTAGGCATTTTTCTAAGTGTTTCTTATGACCCTTGCTCTCTCACGCTTCTATGAGTCTAATAATACTTGATATGCAGTATAAACCATATATTCCTATATATTCCAATATACATTATACCTTAGAATGAATAAATATGTAGTTTATAGTAGTTCTGCGTCTTTTTAGTTGAGAAAATTAAAAAAAAAACATTTTTCAATTAATAGATCACAAAAATCATTGTTATTTAGAAGCTATGTTAATTAAAATAAAATAAAAAAATAAATAAATACATAGTCAACTTTTAAATATTAATATACAATATTTTTCCTAATAATATCACCAGGAAATATTATATATCATTAATTTGCAAAAAACTTTCAAAAAATAATTTCCAATCATTCTTTATTGGAATGTATAATTCGATGCTAACATAATTTATGAAATTATTTATTTTCTAAAATTCTAAATTGGAATGTATAATTCGATGCTAACATAATTTATGAAATTTATCAATATACTACATGGGCTGAAAAGTTCCGGGATTTATCAATAGGTGACGCCACTAGAAAATGAACATGACTCATTTCGAGAGGCTCATCTGTCGCTAGTTTATGTATGAAGTATCATGACATTTCGTCCATTCGTAAGAAAAATGGAAAAACAGGAATATCGCTTCTTGATTAAATATTGTTTTTTAATGGGAAAACCTTGTAAACGATCATTGCAATTGTTGCAGGAATGTTATCCCACATCCCTTCGAGAACAATGTTTAATCAAGACGCAATATACCTGTTTCCATTTTTCTTATGAAGGCGAAAGTAGCGTCACTCAAACAACTGTAGCTTGTAAATGAATGGACGAAATGTCATGATACTTCATACATAAACTATCGACAGATGAGCCTCTCGAAATGAGTCATGTTCATTTTCTAGTAGCGTCACCTATTGAAAAATCCCGGGACTTTTCAGCCCATGTAGTATCAGGTAATTTATAAGTGAGAATTTTTCCATAAAATCTATAATATTGAACAAAAGTTAAACCACCTTCTTGAAGGAAATACTTTTCAAAAGAAATTAAAGAATAATCAGTACATTATTTAAAAGAAACGAAATCAATTATACAATCCAGTTCTTTAATCGTTATTAGTACAATTTAATTTAATTCTGATTTTTTTAATACAAATATTTAGTATTTGTATCTCTTTATCCCTTACTTCTAAAGGGAAATTTATATATTAAATATTTATTTTTATCTTTTTATTTATTTAAAACATAGTGGATATTGCCACTTATAATGTATATAATAGATTAAAATGATATAAATTTCACAATAAGATTAATAATAATAAATAATATATATATATATATATATATATATATATATATTTAAGAGCATTTATGGTATAAAAAATGTATTTCAAAAAATTAAAAAAAAAAACAATTTCATTATCACTTTCATTTTACAAACTATTCAAATAATTCTCGGATAAGCAATATTTAGCTTTAGCAAGTATGCTAAATTTTATTACGGATAAGTATATTTTTAACTATAGATAGATATGTACATATATACAAATTATAAATGAATAATTCAATGATTTATAAATTTCAACTTTGACATCTTCTTAATATTCAATTATGAAAGAACTACTTTAAAGAGTTTCTAGATCAATAAAAAGTTGAAATCATATTTTTATTATTAAACAATAATATCATTCAAATACAAATTTAGATAAAATTTATGGTAAAAATAATAGCCTTTTTTAAGTAATTAAGTGTTATTTTTCCTTTTCATTTTTAGCTGAAGTATCGAGATATTTTGATCTTCTGAAGTTTACAAGAGATTATTGATTGAATTGAAACCGAATAACATCGACTATTTATAAGTAAATTGATATTAAAAGGGGTCAAGGGATCAAAGTAACTAAACAAGGTCAAATTTATTTTCTCATTACCTTTTAAATTCAATTTTACTAATTTTTGTATACTTTATTTCTAATAAACTCTAATTAAATGAGAAATCAATTAATATTTAGAAGAAACGTTTCTTAACAATCTTACCTTCAAGAGAATTGAAGATGTATGTGGTGATTAAAAATAAACTATACAAGCATGAATAATACACAAAAACTAAATAAAATAAATATTCCAGAAATAATCCACAAATTTGAGAGAAATGAATAAATCCACTTTCCTTTAATAAATGAATAAATGAATGCCATTTTTACCGACCGACGATAGTAGGGGAGGTATTGTTTTCACACCAAATTTCACATGTGGAGATTTTTACATATCTCCACGAATCATGCATTTTCTTAACAGAAAAAAGTATTTTTAGCAGGATGTCTGTCCGTCCGTCCGTCTGTCCGTCTGTCCGTCCGTATAGATGTGTACAGCCTGAACGGCTCAAACGATTTTAATGAAATTTGGTATATTTACTTAATGCATCAGTGGGATGAATTGATCAACTTTTGGTGCAAATCCGGAAACCGGAAGTGGTAGTATTAGCGATCGACGATAGGAAGGGAAAGGTTGAGGAGATTTTTTTATATATCACCACGAATCATGCACTTTATATTGGTTTTATCCTCGGGAAAATCATATTTATTAGTTTTTTCTTGATTTAAAATTATATGACGTAATCCAGCCATTCATGACGTCACAGCATGGTCTTGCATATATATTATAAATAAAATAAAATTAAAAATGTTTATATTTATTATTTATGTATCCATATCTGTTTTTTATTACATTAATAGATATATTAAAATTATTTGAAATTGTTTCTGTAGCTGGAAATTAATTTACTTCAAATCGTCGGTCGGTTCGGACCTGGCCACAGGTCAACTTATTATAAAGTTATAATCTAAACGGTGGTTCAAATGAAAGTTTGGAAACTATTGCATTTTTCCAAAATCCCAAAGAATATTTTTATTTATTAATATTAATAATAATATTTTATATTATATAAAATTTTTAAAAATAGTAATTCTGGCGTAGTTTAAGAGAGTAATTTTGGAAAAAAATAATATATATACAAACTTATTATTATCTTGAAAAAATCAATAATGGTAATTTTTCGCAACAACTCAATTAATAACCGAATAATAATACCTTAAATTTATGATTAAATTTGATTAAAATGAAAATGTTTAAACTTATATGAAAATTTTATATCAAACTAAAACTTTCATTATAATCG
Source organism: Labia minor (assembly GCA_963082975.1). NCBI lineage: Eukaryota > Metazoa > Arthropoda > Insecta > Dermaptera > Spongiphoridae > Labia > Labia minor. Next base: position 29,358,064 of record OY720344.1, on the reverse strand, counting down.
ATAGTCAATAAACTTCAACTTCACATAAAAAGTTTTCTCGTTTAAAACATCATTACTTATTATATCCGATATGTAAAAAAAACAAAAAAATTAAAAGACCTTGCGATAAATACATTTTTTTTACAAATATTTTTTTAATGCCCGTTTTAAAAAGAAACTTCTTTTTGAGATTAACATCCACGCAATTTACAAAATGTCATTTGGAAACAGAGAATTATCTGACACGGAATTATTTACACATGAATAAAAAGAAGTTTGGATTAATAAATGTAATATATATAAATAAAATTTACTATCAGTGAGTAGATAATCTCTTAAACAATATATTTGCAAATATATCAAATATTTACATACATGGTTATAAATGCTGATTGGAAAAATTATACCCTAGGAACTTTAGATTTATATATTTTTTTAATTTTATTTAAGTATTATTCATTAGAATATTGTTTATTAAATATAAATTAAAATACTGTTTAAATTATAAATAAAAAATAGCAATAGAAAAGTAAATAAATGAAATAAATTTACCTAAGGCTTTTAAAACAAATAAAAATTTGCATAATTAATTTTAGTAAGATTATTAAAAAAAAAGTCAACAGATTATTATATAATATTTATTTAATAACAAAGTTAGTTATATAATAAATTATTATTAAAAAAAAGAATTATCAGTGAGTTAAATAAAAACCAAACCATTTATCATTTATAACAGCTATTCTCAAAGGGGTCCATGTGGACCCCTGGGGGTCTATGGGACTTCATGGGGGGTCTATGATCACCAAGGGGTCTATTGGGGGTCTATGAATGTCTAGTAAAAAATAAATTAAAAGGAGAGATTTAAGAATAAAACTTAGTAATTTTAGGCCAAACAAAAGAAATTGCACAAAAACGTCAAGTCCATCCATCACACTAATATTATAATTTTGTAAAACATTAATGTTTTTTTTTATTATGTGTTAAATTTAATCATTAAAAATATAGATATAATTATTGATATTTCAGTTTATTTCTTCTACACAATTTCCCCTCATTTTCCTATTACTATGTGTTTTAAAATGAGTCGTCTGTGAAAGCTTTTGCACACACACAATTAGATGTATATATATATTCCTAACGTAGAGGGTCTTTGAAATAAATAAAATTCCTAGAGGGGGTCTATGGTAGAAAAAGTTTGAGAACCCCTGATTTATAATTATAGTATATATACCTAGACATTATTCTTTAAAATAAAATTTATTATTTTATTATATTCTAATAAATCTAGTTTGTAACTCAACGATTTGAAATGTTAAATTTTTATCTATATCTTGTTGATAAAATATAATTAATATTTTCTTTTCATTTAATTTACTTATATAATGTTTGTAATTTCGTTCGAAAAAAAATGATATTTCTATAATTGAATCAGTTTTATTAATTATTTTATTCAAAAAAAAAAAAATCTGCAATTTAATCCTCGTCTTCCGAAAGCGTTGCTTGAGCTAAGGTTCTGCTTTATATATATATATATATATATATATATATATATATATGTATATATAGGGAAACTTTATTGGTTTTTTATTAATATAACTGGAGTGTAGGTTTAAAAGCTTCCCTATTAATCTTAAATGCGTTGAGTTATATACAATTTATAAATTATAATTAATTTCAATATTAAATATAAAAAATAATAAAAAAATAAACATTGTACATAAAGTCTAACAAAATTTAAAAAAAATTATTTTATCAATTTTAATATAGATTCATATATATATATATATATATATATATATATATATATTATTTTTTAGATTAAATTAAATTGAATAAAGGACATTCTTTTTGAAATTTTTCAAAAAAAAAAACTAATGTTGTTTATATACTTAATGAAAAAAATAAAAAAATACTTTTTTTTTTGTTTTTCAATGTATTTAATTTATAAAAACAAACGCGCGAGATATCAAATTATAATACGTTTGATGGGTCGCATGTATACATTTGCTTTTTCTAACCATGAACAATTACAAATATTTACAATTAAGATAATGTTAATAAATTAAAATATAATTTAAAAAATATATAATATATATATATAAATTGTAACCCATATACTCATGTTTTTTGAAAATTTTTCATATTTTCCATTATGATAAATTACAATTTTTTTATATTATAAAAAAGAAAAGTTGAAAATAAATTTCATCAATTAATTCATTATGAAATTAAATAATGAATTTTATTTTTCTTAGATAATATTTAGACATCTATAATACTCAAGAATTATGGTCTTTAAAAGAGGATTATTTTTTATTTTCTGTTTTTTTAAATTTTAATCTTATTTACTAATTTACTTTCAGTTCATATGTTGAGTTTATAATTTCATATTTCTTTCTTTCTATATCCCTTAACTTTATTATAGCTTTTAATTTTTTAAGTTTAGATTAATACATATTAGATTTAATATATACTTATTTCTCTTATTTATTATTTAAATATCATTTAAAGTTGAATAAAATTTATTAATTGAATTATAATGAATATTAATATAAATTTCATTTACATGCAAATTTTTATTTTACATTTCAAATTAACTTTATAATTTTCATATTTTATTTTAAATAAAATAAAAAAATGATTGGCTTAATAAAAAAATTTTTTTTATAGTCTTTTATCTTCCGCCTGGACATTATGCAACTCAATTATATTTAGTTATATTATAACAAATTGACTACCATATGATATTTTATAATAAGTTTTACTTGAATTCTTAAAAATGAATTAACTTCTGATAAAATTGTTAAATTGTGATCCATAAATTCAACTATTCCTATTGTTCTATTTTCTTTAAAAATTAAAATAAATTATGTGATGTTGTTACCTGTAACATGGGCGCAAAGTAACATAAAAATGATCCGAAGACCCAATTGCGTACGACGAGAAGGACAAATTATAACAAATTGACTACCATATGATATTTTATAATAAGTTTTACTTGAGTTATTAAAAATGAATTAATTTCTGTTAAAATTGTAAAATTGACCAATAAATTCAACTATTCCTATTGTTCTATTTTCTTTAAAAATTAAAATAAATTATATGATGTTGTTACCTGTAACATGGGCGCAAAGTAACATAAAAATGATCCGAAGACCCAATTACGCACGACGAGAAGGACAAAAGAGACTGGCAATACGAGAACGCATTTAATCAGATCAGCAAGAGCAAGATTGGCGACATAACCGCACGTGGTATCGCGGCCAGCGCCTCCTCGCATCCAACCTCTTGCCACGGTGATTAAGACGGCGATATTAGCACTCGCCCCGCAAACCACCAAGATGGCATAGATGGTGATATAAAGAGGTGCAGCGGGCGCAAGGGATGCTTTCAGTCCTGGCTCTCCTAAAGAGGATGTGTCATTGTGAAGTCCTGAGAGGACGTGAGCGATCGCGAGGAGCGTATAATCGGGTGCTGATGTTGTTGGGGGCCGTTCACTCTGCATATCGGCGCGCAACTGATCCCAGAAAGACAACGGCGTCTACAGAACCAACCGGCCACAGGTGGTGAAACCCCGCGCACGCGCCACCCTTCGCTAATCACAAAAAAATAAAAAAAAAAACTTTTCAAGACATTGGTTGGATTCTAAGAAAATGGACTCTTTCTTAAAACAGATACAAAGATTCAAATTATATGCAAAATATAAGATATAAATAATATACGCTATGATATTAACCCACTTGGCATTTGAATCATATATTATATCAATTTAATATACCGTTATCTAAAACTAGCTATAAAATCATAATATAGGTATGTAATATGCCACCTAAAATCCTTTTGTGTTAAAATTCTTGGAACATATAAACCCTCTATCAACTGGTAAACTATATCTATCTAAAAAAAATATATATATATATATATATTTATAAATTAAAAATGGTTTTAGCTAGAATCATGAAATTTGGTACATGGGCATTATTCAAAATTCGTAGTTTTCTATCAACTTTTGAGAAATGTAGCTCATCCGGAAGTGGGTCATTACCTACCACGTTTTCATTTTTTGACGTGATGTGGTGCCATCAACAAAGAACCAAACACGCACTGGTTTAATATATATTTATTAATTTATAATTAATTAAATTTAATTTAAATATAATATATGTGTTAATTAATCCAATTCAAATTTGCGAGACTGTCGAGTGGAGACACACCAGATTTTTTAATTATAAATCAATGAAAATCAATATAGTTTATAATTTTCAAAAACACAATTTCACTCATGATGCATGTTTGACTGTCTTGTTTAGAATTAGTATCACATCATTTTTTTCCTTTGTAAACCATCTTTTTTTGTAAATTTTAATTTAATTATGAATTTATTCAACAACAATAATAAAAAAATATTAAATGCTAAAAGATAAAGCAATTTATTGAAATACTTTTTGATATAGAATGAAATATAAATTAATCTAAATGTAAACGAGATTTTAATAACTTTTTATGAAATTGATTTTTAAACGATAAGCAATATTGAATAATTTCAATCAATTTTATGATATGGTAATATTTTGTGTATGTAGGTATGTTTTCGAAAAAATTGTTATGTTGAACAAATCCACTTTATCCCATATGTAAAAGAAAATACATACAAAATATGCACCTGAAGAATATTTATATTTATGAATTATACACATATTATATTTTTTATTATTATTTAAATCTTATAGTGATAGATAGAGAGATATATTGACAATTAATCTAATTTTGTTGAATTACAAATTTTTTATAATTAGAAATTTATATGCCGGCTCCACACATGCGGTGGAGTTTGTGCTTGTATTGGAGTTCGCCAAATAACGAACATAGGGATACAGATATTCGTGAAATGCCGAAAGTGCGCTAACCACCCAACGGGCACCGAACATTCTCATTCGTCTTGTGCTTGCCAAACTGTGATATATGTTGCGTATTGCTAATTAACCTAAGGGGATCATTTCTTTTGAAAAGTTTATATGATTACTTTGAAGTGATATACCAATATTTTTTTAAATCATCGATTTTTCTTTTGAAAAGCAGGGCCGGCGGAAAAAATATAAATATAAATTTTGAGAGCATTATACACGATTTTTCTAGTATGAAAGCTAGAAGAGTAAATATTATATTAATATGTTTACGAGTGCATATAAATATGTGTAAAAAAATTTACTTTGAGTATTAATTAATATTGATTAAATAACTTAATAATTTATTTATGTGTATTAATTTATAAAAACCACTATTTGATTGACATTCTCAAATATTCGTCTTGTGCTCGCTGTAATAGCGAACTAGCGAGCACCCGAATGTTTGTGCTCGGCATATACCAAGCTCAGGGCAAGCAACCCATCCACACCATACATGTTTTCCAAATGTTTTGCTTGATATTTAGCAAGCATGTCTGGAGCCGGCATTAGATTTTATCAAATTAATATATATAAAAAAATTGAAATTTTGAAATAATATTTTAATTAATAATATATATAGGGGGTGGCGCAGGGGAACGAATTTGAAATTTCCCGTTTCCATGCGACGTAGGTGATATAAATAAAATTGCTAAATATATATGTTTTTATTTTATTATATAATCGTATTTTATGGTATATTAAGTATATATTTACAATATTGAGAGGTATAATTGTAATTATCATTAGAAAGATATATGAGGATTAAGAATTTTTTATTCTTTAAATATAATTAAAGAGTATTTGAAGATATATAAATGAAAGTAACAACAATAACTTCACAAAAAAGTCGTTGTCAAAGGTTTATCTTTATATCTTTTGAATGACAGAAATAGCATTGTCAATGTAGTATAGACAATTATAATCAATTGAAAATAAAAAGGAGATAATTTGTGAATAATCAATTTTTTTGTTAACATTTTTTGAAAATACTGGATATGAAAGATGATTGAATTCATGATTAAAGATAATTTAATATTTAGTAAAAAAGATCCAAAATATAAAAATAAATGTTTGGATAATGGAAATAGGAGTAAATCAATTAATTTATATTTGGTTGAATTCATAAAAAATATAATAAAGGAAATAACATTCAAAATCATATAATATCGAAGTCAAAATATAGCAAAAAAAATATATCTATCTATCTCTATGGATCTATGGAACTCGAAAGTTCTAGGCCGCTTCAACCACACTTTTCCAAGTATCCCTATTCTGAGCCATAACACTCCAATCCCTACCCTCTCCCATCTCTCTCACGTCCCTTCCTACATTATCCATCCACCGCGTCCTTGGTCTTCCAAGCGCACGTTTCCCACTTGGTCTCTCCACCAATATATTTTTCGCCATTCTTTCTTCTCCCATTCTAGCCACGTACCCTGCCCATTTTTATAATTCTAACTATATCTGGATAATTCTAACTAAATCTGAATAATTCTAACATTATCTGGAGATGCATAGATCCGCCATTTCCCGAAGACCTCATCTTTCTTTGGACCATAAATACTGCGAAGAATCCTATTCTCAAATACTCTAAATCTACTCTCATCTCCTAAGGTCATAGACAGAGATGCTATTTTTATCAAGTAACTTGCCAATTTCGATCCCATGTGTGGCGTCATAAAAAACTAAATACCTAGATAATTATTTTGTTATAATTTGTCATAGAAATTCATATTTAGTTGGAGATGGTTAATTATCCGTTATAGGTAATTTTTGTTTAATTCTTGTGTAATATTTAAGAGAGAAATTAACTAAAGCTGATATACGATCTTTGAAACTACTTACTATTTATTTATATAGTTATTTCTGAATATATAGTTATATAATAGTGTTGTATTATTAATATTGTAGAATACATGTATTGTATGTTCAAATGTAATAAACAACTCTTTATTTATTTTATTTTTATATTTTATTTTTAAATTAGTAACATGACCAGGTTTTTGTAAAAGTTATAGATTTCCAATAGAGCAAGTCAATTTATATTCAAACTACAACCAAACATCGTGTAATGTTATTTTAGATATATAATCTAAATGAATTAAGCTTTAGAGGTCCACAAAAGTTATCTCGGGAATCCATTAAATAAATTGACAATCTCGATGTACTATACCAATCAATTGAATTTATGTATGTCTATTTTGATCTCAATTTTATGTGAATATGCAAATTATAATGAAGGAGGGAGTGGTATTAATGACCTAGAGAAATATTAATTCTTGAATTTAAAAAAATTAAAAGCTGGAGTGTCTCCACTCGACTATCTCGCAATTTGAATTGGATTAAATAACATATATTATATATAAATTAAATTTAATTAATTATAAATTATAAATTAAAATTAATAAATAATATTTATTAAACCAGTGCATGTTTGGCTCTTTGATGATGGCAAAAAACATTTAATAACTCACTATAATGGACATTGGTGAAATTAATTTCAAAAAATATTAGCTTATATAGAATAGTATTAAATATTATATATCTTCTTAATTTTAACACAAGGCAAAGAATTATAACTTTTCTAAATCAAATTGTAATTGGAAAATTTTACAAACAAAAAACAAATAAACTGGAAGGAGAAGAAGTATTATTTCTAAAAGATATAAATCAAATATTTTCTTAAGGAAATTTCCTTATTATTGGTATAGAGATTATAATGAATTGATATTTAAGTTTTACAAGAATACAAAAAGAATTAATCTTTTTGAAAGAATTTATAAGATAATTAAAAATAAAAAGCAAAATATTTTGAATTTTAAAGTTAATTTTATTAACGACTCTTATTTTGAATGAGTCGAAAGGATATTAATATTTATTTTTATTATATTTTCGCATTTTTTATCATTCTTAAATGAAGTATTAATCACATTCATTTAATTTTAAAGTAAAATATAAGAATATTTTTTAAGATAAATTTTCAATTAAAGAGAAAAACCATTTATAAACAGATAAAATAATTTAATAAAATGAATAATCGTTTTATTTTCCTTTGATAAACAATTTAATCAATCTATTTGGAATTATCAACCGAACTATGTTTCTATATTAATCTTTTTCTAACATCATTAGTCCTAAAAGTTTCTTCTTTCTTCATTTTTATGATTTAATAGTGGGAACGAGAAAATATAAAGTTTTTAATCCTTTCACATAGTTTTCTTTGTTGTTCAATAATAAACTTCATCTTTCTCTCATTTCCCTTATCTAATAAAATTTCTATTTTATTTTTTTTCACTAAGTATTTGAGTTATAACAATCTACAAAAATCGATAAAGTTATAATTTTTGTTTACAATTTGTTCTGATTGATTCCCTTTAACTTTAATTAATTAACCAGATGAACGGGCTTCATCTATTGCATTCTGAATTCTTACAAATATCAATTTTCAAAAAGACCCCTCAACTAATTCTCACTAGATTACGAAATTGATAATCTTAATTAAATAAAGTTGAAGGAAAAAAAAATGGTAAATAAAATGTTAAAAGATCAAATTCAGAAAATAGTAAAAAAAATATTATTTTTCCAATTTTAATACATTAACGTTGATCCTAGAAAGAAAACCGGATCATAATTAAAATGAAAATGTAAATTTAAATTTAAATAATAGAATATATTTTTAAATTGAACAATATTCTCTTCAAATATAGGTAACAAGGTTTGTTTAAAGTTAATATTTGTTTATATGTTATAGAAAGAAAACGGAGAATATTTTAAGCTATTTATTTACCACTTGAACCAATAACAAATAGTAATTTACTTTCATTCATTCTCATAAAAAGTAATTTTATCCCTAATAAATTCAATATTGAATATATGAAAAGATAAATTAAGTCTTTAACTACCCAAATTGATTTTGCATTGCCTTTTCATTTGTGGATGTATAAATTACAAATTTAAATTTCAACAGTTATGAAAGTGTAAATGAGAATTGCAAAAATGACAGATTTATTATCATCGATTCATTTATTTTTATTATTTACCAGAAAATATCAACAGATAATAGGCAGAAATATTTATTATGATTTAGCCATGAACAATTAATCATGGTAAATATCATTAATCACTTCAAAATTTAGTATTACTATTTGAAAATATAATAGGAAAAAAGATAAAGAAAAAATTAAAAAATAAATAATAAAAACAATAGATTAAAAATAAGTTATTAAAACCACTCGGTTTTAAGTTTCAATATAAATTTGATTAAACTTTATGATCTCTTCGACAGTTACATCTTCCTCAGAAGCTTGTATTTGACTCATTTTACTATTATATACACGAATGACAATGAAATTATAACTTTCTAACTATTATCATGATACTTTACAAAAGAAAAATCGATTAATATAGATATTTACTATATAATAAGTTAAGTACCGGGACCCCGAGCCTCGGCTCGGTACTTAAGTTAAAAAAAATGATTCATTATTATTGGATTTGGCTGGTAATATTAATACCTGGGACACCGAGCTCTCGCTCTACCCTTTAAAAAATATTGATTCACAATTCTTTAATTATTTATTACAATTATTAAATGTTACACATTTGCATCAATCTGATTAAAATTAATGAACTTGTGCTCCTCAATAATACATAAATATATAATATATAGGTACATATATTTTTTTTCTATAGTGTTTTTTTGAAAAACTGTTTAGCGCCCCAAGTGGTTATAAAACAAACTAAAGACAAAAAAACGTGCTTTGCAGCTTTTCGGAATTAAAAAAGCAAAATTGGCAGTCGTGGGACTGGCCGACAGAAGTGAAAACTTCTGCGTAAGAAATTTTAAAACAGACGAAATTCGCGCTATTTCACGAGAAAGATGAATTTCATATGCATGTATATATATATAACTTATATATTATTTTAAACATATATTTTAAACAAATTTGTAACTTATATTTATATATATATAAATACACAACTTTGTTTAAAATATTGCAATACGAACTGTTTTATAATTCTTATCTCTAACATAAAATATATATTTATTATGTGAAGTTCATTTCGTATAATTTTGATTATATATGTATATATGAAATGAACTTTACATAATAAATATATATTTATATGTTAGAGATAATTTATAAAACAGTTCTAATGACAATTCAAATTTCGCGCTCTGTTATAAGAAATTTGAAAGCAGATGGTTTCATGGTGTTGGTCACGATCACGCGAGTTCTATACTTTTTCCCCATCCCGCAAAAGTGCTCAACGCCGCTAAAGAAGTTTTCACTTCAAAAATTATTTAATATTTGGAAATATATCTGACTTATAGAAAAAATGAATATTAATTAAAGAAAGAAATAGTTTTTAAAATATCCTGAATAATATGTAACAATTTTCAAGATAGAAATTTATTACAATATTACAATTATTAACTGTTGCATCATTGCATCAATCTGATTAAAATGAATGGAACTTCGGGTACTCAATAATAATAAATAAAATAATATTAATAAATATATTGAATAATATTTTATTGAAAAAATATTAAAACTTATAAAACTATCTAAAACTTTATTAATAAAAGAACAATGAATAAATAAATATAGAATAGTAATTTATTAAAAAGTAAACAATAGATAAAAAGAAAAAAAAATAACAAAATCATTATTTTCATTTTTAAATAACGATTCACCCGGCGAGTTTCGAACCGACGAAATCCACTCGTTAAAACATCAGTCCAACCGCTGGACTATATGTATTTAGATAAAAAATTGTCATTTTTTTACTGTCTTAGCAGGCAGTATTAAAAATTTTGACGTTTTCCATATATAATTTTCAATTAAGAAATTAATAATGAAGCTGTATGTTTCAAGAGATATCATCAATAAAACTTAATTTTTCTTTATAAATACTATATCTAGTGTGAATTTGAAAAAAATCGTTAGAGCGGTTTTTGAGAACCAATATATATAGATAAATACATATATACAATTTTAGCTAGCATAATAAGATAAGATATAAAAATGAGCTGTGGCCAGGCACAGAACCGACCGACGATTTGAAAAAAATTAATTTTCAAACAACATTATATATATATATATATATATATATATATATATTATGAATATAAAATTAATTAATTACTTTGGAAAATACCACTTCCGGTTTCCGAATATACACCAAAAGTTGTTAAATTCATGCTACTGATGCATTATGGACCCACAATGGACAGACGGACAGACATCATGCTAAAAATATTTTTTTCTGTTAACAAAATTCGTGGAGATATCTAAAAATCTCCACTTGTGAAATTTTGTGTGAAAACAATACCTTCCCTTCCTTTCGTTGGTCGATAAAAAGTAATTAAAATATATTATCTAAATTTCACACAAAAATAGAATTAATATTTGAATATGATATATATTCTAAGACACTCTTTTTTATTTATTTATAAAAACGTTATATAAAAACGTTGAATTTTAAAATTCAAAATTAGTATATACGTATGTGGTCTCTTGTATATTTAATATTTGTCCATACATTTTTAATGTAATTCTAAAATATTGCTACTAATATCTTCTTAATAAAAATTTGATCCTTATAAATAATTTATTTATTTATAGTGAATAATTCAATTTCATATCGAAATCTATATTTAATTAACATGAAAAAATAAAAAGTTTTTAAAAGTTTTTCCAAACACATATTTATTTACATTTGAAATTTGTAGGTAGGAAGGGAAGGTATTGTTTATTTTACTGATTATCTTTTGTGATTGCATGACTTCATTTATACTGTCGGTATCTATCTAGTGTTACAATTTTTATACGTCATTTATTGATTCATTGTAATTCATTCATTCCTCGGGAAGCAACGGTTGAGAAAGTAGAAATATTAAAGATAAAATTGATCCTTCTGCGAAATAGTTATTTCTTAACCCCATTAATTTGTACTTTCTACTTCTGCGAAAACGAATTTATTGGAATTATACTTTTTATATTATTAAAAGTTGACTTACACCTAGTAGTTGATAAATTACATTTGCATTTAAATTGTTCACAACTTGTTATCCATTTCCTTTCAAATGGATTCACAGTCAAAGAGCAATTGTACACACTAATGGATTTAAATAGAACGAACTCTTGTAATAATTCTATTATTATTTATTAACTGACAAAAGTATATTACTCATGTTAATGCTTATATATAAATTATCAAATATGTTTCCTTTTAAAATTTATCTATCTGAAAATATTGATTCTTTACTTCAATATAACAACATTTATTTGACTAGATCTAGTAATGAAAAATGATTAGATATTGAATGAATTATTAGAAGATCGATCTAAAAATTATTTATTAAAATTTTAATAGAAATCATCAATTAATATTAAACAACACATTGTGATATTAGGTTCCATATTACTGGCGATACTTTTACTATTTAAAAAAAAAAACTAAATAAAACAGAAATTTTTTTTTGATAAAAAGTTATTTTAATTATAAAACATCTGGGAATGCGCAAGCTTGCATTGCCAAAACGAACTTAAGTTCGGATTAATTTAAGTTATAAATAAGTCAAGATTAAATATAAATATTATTGAATATTTTTATTTATTAGTGTTATAAATAAAAATATTAATAAAATTTTTTTTATGTTCACTGGAATCGATGATTGTCACGAATAAATAAAATGAGGTCACTATAATAATAAATATTAAAAATTTCAACTTTGGACGCCATTTTGACCATGTTCCCGAGGGGGTATCAAAAAATAAAAGGCACTTTACATTACTACTTTTCGATGCTCTTTGCGAATCTGAAGTCAGAATTTCAAAATTTTGAGTTTGATGTCGGACAGAACGACAGACTGAACGATTTTATAAACTCACTTAAGTTCGTTGAAAATTAAATTATCCATCATTTTCTCCAGATTAAGAAGTCACGCTTAATTATAATCCTAGTGGTCCTAACAAGACAATTTTTCTCTAGCTGAGGTCTACATTAAATAAAAAGTAGCGCCTTCGATCAATAAAATCAAGATACAAGTTGTACTGATCAAACATCACATCTACTCTAAAATCTCACTAAACAAATTAAAGATTTTACAAATAATTTCTTTTAAAAACAGATTTGGACCTCAATGGTTTATTTATGGATATTATATAGTTCAAATATAAAATTTGAGATTTAACATTCATAAATTTCTTAACCGTACTGTTCTCTAATTTGTTTTCTGTATAGTCACATATTTATATATTTTATATATATGAATCCGTAAATTTTTTTCTAATATCATTTGTTTCAAGGGACCTGGTTAGGGTAATTGAAAAAAAATATCGTTAAATATACAAAGTTCTATTTTAATTATGTTTTTTAGCTTGTTTAATCACTTTGATAGGCGTTTCATTTTGAAAAAACAAGGTTTCAAATCTATGTTCAAAATGCTAAATAAAACCTCGAACAACTTGAATATTGAAAGTTTATTTTAATTTACCATTGTATTTGAATTGTTTAGATACTCCCACTGATTTTCATTTATAGTTAATTAAAATAATTTTTCTTTGATGATTTTCAAATAATGCACATTTCATAAATGAATGAAATTCAATATTTTTATAATTAAATTAATTAATTCATTTTTTTATATTTAATTTAACCAAATGGGAATTTTATGACAATTATTTAATTATTATTTCTCGTATTTAATTTTAATCAAATAATATAATAAAAAAAAAATATAATTCGAATATTTATATAACTAGATGAAAATGTTTGAATGTCATAACAATTCAAATTTTTGACATGTCTGTATACATAAATATAAGTAAAAAACATAGCTTTTAGTATAGTCTGGTATGAAGTGTTAATGATACGTTGTAATTAATATATTCTCTTTGATAAAATTACATCAGTTTTGAAGAATAGATATCTTTAATTGTTTATACTACAAATTTATAAATTTATCTGATATTAATTATTTAATATGATTAAGGAATCATTAAATTAAAGATTATAAATTATGATAGGAAAGTTATATTAAAATATTTTAAGAATACAAAAAATATTAGAATTGTTATACTTAAATAAGAATATTTTCATCTAATTTTGTTTATTATTGAAAGAAATAACCCATAATTTTGACAGTTTAAAAAATAATAGTGGTAAATATGTTTTTTTTTATTTTCCAATAAAATTTGAAAAAAGGTCATTGAAGCACTCAATTGTCAGTGTGTGAAAGAAAAAAAACAATCATTTCTGAGTAAAGGGTAGTTTAGATTAAATTTAATTAAGGTAAATATTTCGTTTGATTATGTCTTTAATAGAAGAAGTTTTCATTGGAGTATATAAATTGAAATTCTGGATAAGAGATTATTTATTTATTTATTTATGTATTATTGCAGTTCTGATATTGAGGGTAAATATTAATAAACTTTGATATCATGTTTTCTACCAGTTTATTAAAGGTATATACATATTTCATAAGTATATATAATTAAAATATAAGTTTCAATGTTATAAAAATTTTATAATATTAAGCGTGTCCTATTTCTAAGGTTAATAAATTTTTCATATTTTCAAATTTTAAAATGAAATAATTAAAAAGTTTATGTTTGTTTATTATCAAATAAATAGTAATATTCCAAGTAGATCAAGATATTATCTTTGGTCAAAATTGAAATAATATTATGATATTGAATTATTAAAAAATCTTCCATTGTTTTTGTAAATGTTTGGATTGAGCATGAAAAAAATCCAATCGTATTATACATTTACATAAAGAATCATATAATAGATTGGAAATATATAGTAATGACAAAATTTCAAACAACTATGAATATCATTTATAATTCTCAAGTGAAAATTAATATTTTGATATTGAAATTATGAAAAAGCTATTATGTAAAATATATAATATTTAGATCGAGAAATGGAAGAACAATTCAGTTTCAAAATTAAAAATGTTGGATTATAAAGTTTAAATTAAATTAAACTTGCCTATTTGTTATAAGAAATATAGTCACAAATATACTTGCAAGAGATTACAGAGTGAATTAAGATAAAATACTTTAAAGATGTCTTTGAGTTTTATTTTTTTGGATACATTGGAAAAATAATTAGAGAAATTGTTACGAAAGCGAAAAAAAAACTAGTCTGTGAAATTGGAGTGGTTAAAGATTGAGACTAAGTTATATTGGAAAGTTTTCGGAATCGAGATTTTCTAAGCCATAATCGTAGAGTTGCTACAATCAATGAAAACCTCTCAAAGTTTTTTCCTCTTTTTATTTTTATCTACATTAACACACTATGAGCGGGGCGGGTATTTGTACCCGTTGCGGGGACTGCCACTTATAAGCGGGGCGGGTATTTATACCCGTTGCCACTTATATGAGGGATATATATTAGTTATCGTTTAAAATAAGTAATTTTAAGTGACACAAGGGAAAATATATATTATATAAGTGGCAACGGGTATAAATACCCGCCCCGCTTATAAGTGGCAGTCCCCGCAACGGGTACAAATACCCGCCCCGCTCATAGTGTGTTAAGACCAAATGCCAAAATAAAGAACTATTTACAATTGAAGTTTCTAAGCAAACTAAATCGTTTTTACTATCTATCTAATTTACTTATTAAGTTAAGAAATTATCACATAAATAATATATTGTATGAGAGGGTCCTTTCAGAATATTTCTGAATGTATCATATTCTTCTGTTATTCATTAACACACTCACAGATACAACCTCTTCCAATATCTTTCAAATAGTCAAGTATTGGACTAAATTGGTTTTTATTCAACACTGGAGTTGATATATTTTAAAAGAACTCTAACCTACTTTATTTTCTTTAGTAAATTTTATTTTCAATATTCATATTTGTTAAATCAAATACATAGATAATATATCAAAATAGATAGAATATTTTTCACTTGTTTAATATTATATATAATATTGTACATTGAAGGAATTTTAATAAAAAAATGAATTTGATCTGACATTTGAAAGATTTAAAATAAATAGTTGATGCTTGTCTTGAATTGAAATTTCATTTCCAAGTTAAAAATATGTTCTAAACATTCACAGGTTTATAAAGAGAATTCATACTTCTTAAGCCTATTATTTTAAAAAAAAAAATCGAAAAAGTTATTTTGAAATGTTTTTGATGAATGGCAGTTATGAGAAAACAGGCAGTATGGAAAAAAATAAAAGGAGGAGTTGGCATGGGAATGGAGATGTAAATTGTTACTACTATTCCACAATTTTCATGTAGAGTTTTTTTTTATTATCAGACACATAAGCCCTGGAATGTATTTCCATTAAAGAGGGAAAAAAAATATTTTTTTAGCTTTAGTAAAATACTTTTTGAAAACTTCCTGAATGAGGATTCTATTTCCTAGTAATACAATATATTGAATAAAATAATTATCAATTTATAAGGTATTTTATTTTATCTTCATGTAATTTAATTCATAATAATTGTAATGTATTTTATTTTATCTTCATGTAATTTAATTCATAATAATAATAATAATAATATTAAATTAAATTAAAATATAATTCACAAACATTGAATGGAAAGATTTATCAAATTTACACTCGCATGAGAACCATTCTGGTAAGAAGAACATGTCCAATTTACTTCCCTTGAATAATTCCATCATTAAATTCGATTCAGGTGACATGAATACGGAGTGAGTGGTGGGTAAACTCAATAGACTATTATTAGTTAAGAGATGAGTGTTTATCAATTCAGTTTAATTTCTACACTAAATTGCTTAAGAAATTTCTATTAAATATATATAATACCGAATTTTATTATTAAAATTTATAATATAATAATATAATATAATATAATAATAATATATTAATTTCAACCAAGGTACCAACCAGTATCCCATATCAGATTATATTGTTTATATTATATTATTATAGATAGTCTTTTGAGTCTTTTGCGTCTTTTCAATCCTCCTTGAGTGTATAGTGGTTGTCTGACGTTGGTATCAGTATGGTTAAGTTAAGTCTCGTTAAAGTGAAGACTGTATCTTTTGATTCCTATATCTATAAATTTATCCCGAGGTACCTATGAATCGGTCGTTTAGGGACCTTCCAAGTATTACATGCTATTATTCTCAGTACTTTATTTTGGAACCATTGTATTAGGTCTCTGTTTATAGAGAATTGTTAAGATTAATAGAGGTTGGTTGTCCCTCTTGGGGACATTAACCATTTTCTTTGGGTGTGGCTTACAATCTCTTTTGGGTAACCCATTTTGTCTTATCTTATAATGGAGGTGTGCTGTCTAAATTTGTAATTGGTGATTTCATCTAAGTAACATAAATATGAATAGATAATGATTAATTTATGTGGTTAAAATTATTTTTTTATAATTTATTTAATAAAATTGTGTTTATTAGTAACTTATTGGATGGTCAAAGAAAAATAGTTTCCCAAGTAGAAAATACTGTGCAATATAATTTAAGATATTCTATGTTAGATCATAAATTTTACAAATTCTTAATATTTTCTTACTAATTTCAAGGAATATAATTGTGATTGATAACAAATTATATTATAAGTTGATGTTTTAATTAAGAAAATAATAGGAAAAATTTTAAGGTGCAATCCTTTCTAAATCATTCTCATTACTCATAGTTCAAAAATATTATTAAATGTGATGCAATTAGCTAATAAAATTTTCCTTTAGCAATAAATGATGACTAAATACTGATTCAAAAATTAATATATTATTTTTTTTAATTTTAACTTTTCATAACAATAAAAAATATAAATAAATCACTTTAAAGAGGCTAAGATTATATTCTGGTTTGATTAAAAAAAAACATTTACTTATTTCATAAATGTATTGATATTTTCATTTTTTCTAAATTATGATAATTCCTAAAAAAAAAATAATTAATTTATCCTTCTAGACCAGAGGTGGCCAACCCAAATGATCTTGCAGGCCACTTTGGAAATGCATCATAACTTCGCGAGCCGCATATAAAATTATACATACCCATATTAGATTTAGACCCATTGTAGATATTGTTTGGTGTGACAAATTGAAAAATAATGAATTTTTATTATGTTTACTATTATTTTTACATATAAACATATATAATATAATAATAATAATGATAAAAGTGTGATGAATCTCGCGGGCAGCAAAAATGTTTACGGCGGGCCACATGCGGCCCGCGGGCCGCGGGTTGGCCACCCCTGTTCTAGACTACTAGTGAATAGGGGAACTTTTCACCTTGTCTTTGGAACTATCCACATTTACTTTAAAAAGTATTAATTTCAGATTTCTCAATACCTATTATAGAAACTAATTTTTGAGCGTATAATTCATTACAGAAAACAAATTTAGACTCTATATTTAATGATTATAAATTCTTCAAAAGAAAAATGATAAAAATTAATAACTTTTGGGGCAGCTGCTTCATTCTTATTAATACCTGCCGCTTAGGAAAGTAGAGATACTGTGACAACCAAACAGAATGTTACTGGAACTTTAATAATTAATATTATCTTCTGAAAACGAATAGATCGAAAATTAATTCTCAAACATTTGAAAGAGAAGTTTCAAGTATTATATTTATTAAGCAGAAAACTAAAAGTGTGATTTAATATTATTTATATAAGTAGTATAGATAAATCGTAAATTTATTAAAAATGTAAAAAAATTTATAAAAGGGATTATTAAAACTTTAATTATAGGTGTTTAAAAATAATTTTATATTTATCATTTACATTTCACATTTATTGACATTTTATAATTGATTACCTACTATCTGTTCCGTACATACAAACTTTGAATCTTTAATGTATAAAAGCGTTGTAATTAATTACTAGGAATTAAAGGAAGTCAAATGTTTGAAATTTCTAAAGGTAATCTAACACAAGTCGAGGAATGATTACTCAGGTATAATATATTTTAATTAAATAGAATTCTTTTTTTTTTCTTATTTGATCGTTTAAATTTACATAATAAAAATAAATTATCATATCCGCGATATATTCAAATAATAACTTTTTTATAAAAATTAAAAAAATATTAAATATTATTTATACGATTTTATGTTTTTATTTTAATTGCATAATTATGTAATAGTTTCAATCCTGACAACTTTGAACTCCAAAAATTTTTAGTGCCATTTGAAATATTGGAAAATAATTTCACATAAAATATTATTACTACTCTCTAATGTGTTTTCTATGTAGAGAATATTGGATTTTTTTGTATCGAAGAAATATTAAATAAATTAAAAATCACAATCAGTAATTATCTATTTACTTATTTATTTTGAAAATTTTTATTTTTATTTCGAAATCAAATTATTGTAATTAGAAATCTCAATAAAAATAAATGAGTTAATTAAAAGAAAATACCCTTTTATAAAGATAATGTAATCTAATTTTGCTTGTAAATGTAATATTTTTATTTTAAAAATATTGATATTTGAGATAATAGCAAAACTAATATTCTTAGCTTTAGACATTTGACACCAATTCGAAGTATAATAATGAAAAAATTTTTTTTTTAAAGAAAAAAAGTTTTAAGGGTACCATCCCTCTACTACAAAAGTTTTTGATTATATGAAAATATCACAATTTCTTTAATTATTTATAATTTAATATAAACAAGAATAAGTATAGATAATATTTTATCAAATTACTTTTATTGTAATAAAATGGTAAATTACGAAATTATAATTTTTATGAAATTATTTTTTTTATTATAACTAGTATTTTTTAATAAAAAAAAAATGAATAAAATGATTTAAAAAAATTAATAAAATATAGGAAAATAATGAAATGATATTTAAATGTGTTAATTTAATGTGGTATGTAATATTTTTGAAAATTAAGATCAGTAAAACTATAAAAAATTAATAAAATTCAAACCTAGAGATAAGACAATTGAAATAGACTTTTTATATACAATCAAATCTTATAATAAAATACCAGCTGGTCAGAGCGCCTTCGGCGCTCTTCACAGCTGGACGGGGGCTCCGCCCCCTGTACCCCCGAGTGGTACATCGTATTTGGTTAAAAGTAGTAAAAGGTTTTCATCCATTTTGTTTCAATCAGTATATTACATAAAACATTCATTTCTTTTTGTGTTCTTATTTAAAATATATTTTAATTTAATCAGTAAATTAATTATATATATTATTATTGTATATGTTATATCTATCTATTTATATAGCTCAAAGATAGTCGAAAGTTCTTGGCCACATTTCTCCAAATGTCCCTATCCTGAGCCCTTGTCCTATCTCTCTTACGTCCCTTCCTATGCGTCCATGGTCTTGATTCCCTTTGATAATAATTTTGATGAGATAAGCCTCTTTACTGCATGATAACAGGCGTTTCCCGATTGATACCTCGATTTAAATTGTATATTAAGATTTTGTATGTTAATACTGTTCCTCTTTGTCACTAAATATTTTTTCTTATCACTATTAATTTCAAACCTCCATTAATTTTTCCTCGCTATCTGTAATTGCAATTGCCGAATCTCTTATAATATTTAAGACGTCTGCTTAGCCTAACTTTTCAATTATTTTGTTTAATTGCATTTCGAGTGATTTTTTCCCAATTTGTGTAATCACATACTCACAACATGCAACATATAATTGGTCAAAGAATATGTATATAATATTTATAATTTTTATGTTTTATTTATATTTATAATTTAATTTTGTTTTTGTTTTCTTTTAATAAATAATTCTAATAATAAAAATGCGTATATAACCAAGAAATCATTTTTCACTCATTTTCAATTGGCGTTTTGATATACAAAATTAAAGAATATATAAATAAGTAATTTTAATTTTGATCTCATAATTGGATTTCCTTTTTCATGTAAGTATATAATTAAGAGTGGAATTACAATATAATCAATAGCTAATATATAATATTAAAAATATATTTACGGATTCGTTCTATAATAAATTGATGATGTCATTTAATTCTCCTACTATGTATCGAATCGAATATAAAGATAAATCTTCTTTTAAACGTTGTGTGAAACAATTTCAAATAATTTAAATGTAAAACTATTAATGAAATTAAAATATATGAATATAATATAAATATTTTTAATTTTATTTTAAGAATATATATATCTCACAGGCGGTGGTTGTGACGTCATCCATATATTATAAATTTAAATTAAGAAGAACTAATAAAGATGTAGTTTTCCAGAGATGTGGTCAATAAAACTCAATTTTTCTTTATAAATACTATCTCTGTTGTGAATTTCAAAAAAATCGTTAGAGCGGTTTTTGAGTACAATGAAACAAACAGAGAAACAGAGAAACAATTTTTACTCTCATAAGAAGATAAGATAAGATTCAATTGGAATTATATAAAAATTGAACGGAAAAAACGTTTACAATAAATGAAACGAATTATTTGATTTTATATGAAGAAGAAAATAGGAATGTACTCTATAACTCTATATAGTAGAATGATATATTTTAATATTTTTTAAAATTATTATCTTGTAAATATTTCTTATACAAGTTTTTGGAATATGTAAGTGTAATATATAATAAATTAGTAAAAATGCATTGGTAATTTAGATGAAACTAATTTATCTATTATAAATAGATATACGAAGTCTGTTCAAAAAATAAGATGAAATTTGAATTTTCTCAGGCTGTGTACATTGGATTATTGAAATTTTTTTGTTATGATGGTAGACATATATTTCTCATATATTGACATTATCAGCCATTTTTAATTAGTAGTTTGTTTTTGACAAATGAAAAATAAGTCACATTTTGTGTGTTCATCGCTTTTTTTTATTTAAAAAAAGTAAGGAATACTACAAGGGGGGGGGGGAAGTTATGCAACGTTTGCGTGAAGCAATACGGTTCAAACGACCGGAATTGTGGAAAAACAAATCATGGATCAGAAGTGCTTCAACGATTGGAAGAAGCACTGACATAAGTGAATTTTTCCTGAGGGGAATTACTGAAGGGGACAAAATGGATATTGATGAATAAATAAATACTTTTCGAAATAATTCAAAATTCACCTTTTCTTTTGAACAGGCCTCGTATAATATGTTATGGGAGCAAATATTATAGAACAGAGGTTCTTAAACTGTGGTCCGCGGACCCTTGGGGGTCCGCGAAGCCTTTACTGGGGGTCCGCAAAGCCATCGTACAGGTGCACGAGAAAATGATGAGTCAGTTAAAACTTTATTTAATATAAAAGGAGCGATGGCATGGCTTTGTGAGGAAACAGATCAAATACCCAAATTCAACGAAATGTGCAAGAAAATTATTGCTACCGTTTCCATCTTCATATTTAGCTGAATTTTCTAATAAAATCTGTTCTACAATATGCAAAAAAATCGTTATTCACCAATCACTGTTAGAAATATTCACCATATATCCTTGTTCTTATGAGATCTTAAGCCAGAAATTAACTAATAAAATGACGTAAAGTACCTAAAGTTGGGATGGGGTCCGTCAAAAAGAATTTTCTCAAGTGGGGGTCCGCGGAGTACCTAAGTTTAAGAACCTCTGTTATAGAATATTATATTCTCAATATGAAATTTCTATGATTTCTATTTGAAATTGCCCTTTTACAGAGTCTTTTGTTTATAAAAATTGATCTTTCGAGATATATTTTCTAGTAAATTTATCTCAATTAGAACAATTAATAAACACAAATAACATACACAAAGAATAATAAAATAATTTAAAGCATTTTACGGATTCAAATGTCATATTATATATAAAAATAATTATTATTTAATTATTAAGTATATTTTTAATTAATAAATTGTTTTGATAAAATAGAGATTTTTTAAAATAAATAACATTAAATACAGTATCAATTAGATGAGGGTAGTCTAGTGATCTCAAAATTATCAAATTTAAAAACGTGACAATTCAAATTTTAATAATAAAAATAAATTAATATAGGAAAAGATGAGTATCATTTATTTATCAAGATGAAAAATTTGGTATTTATAATATAAAATAAGTTGTACTAAATGTTTAGGACTTAAAAAAATTGTTCATAATATATCAACTATATTTTATTTCATTCCAAATATAAGAAAACTTATTAATAAATATTTTTCACAATAAAAAGAATTAAAATATTATATTTAGTAAATAAAAAAATATATATTAAAATATATTTAATAATGTGATATTTTCGGTGTTTGAATTTAAATTTTAAATTAATTAATTACCTATAATAATAATTAGATAATTCTACTTCAATAGTAAATTTGAATTTTTTTTCATCTAGAAATGGAAATCGCGTTATTTTAATTAATTTGCATCATTTTATGAAACCAATTTTTGATGAATCATATTTAGAAAACTCATTTAATAATTGTAATACATAATTAAAAACTTGTATAACAATATTTGTTAAATGGTCTAGGTTCCAGGTACTATTTAAAATATGATATTTCAATTTTAAATTAAGTAATCATAATAATAATAATTAATTCTAGTAAAATAGAAAAAACTTTAAAAGATATAAAAGATTACATTATACCTACATGAATATTTAAAAAAATAAAAATTTAAACAAAATAATCGCGATATTCAATAATTTTTTAAATTATTAATTAAATAAAAAAATCAATTGAATATTTAATAGGGCCTCCTCCTTCCTCATAAATTAGCCCTTCCAATCCTCGCCTTACCGAATTTGAAAAATGTAATTACAAAGAGAGTTCGCCTTAAAAAAAATATAAAAAATAAGACATTTGGTCTGTAAGCCTCTTTAAATCAGCTGAGTGTGCCTTTGATTTTTTGGATTTCGAAATGAAACCACAACATTCGGGGCAACCTGAAATAGAACCTACCTACCTACTTAAGGGAGTGCATGGAATCCAACAAAATGTGTGGATATGTGTATGCTAATAGAAAATATCCTATGCTCAAAAGGTAATTAACAATTTGTTCCTGTTCAGGCTATTCCCATTTCGGAACTGTGCTGAATTACCTTCCCGAATGCATGTTCATTCGATCCACCTCAATTACCCTCTCAGCAATACAAAAAGGCACAATTCAGACCTAGCATGCAATTAATGCAATACTGACAGTTCATGCGACCCATCCTTTAAATAAAGGCATGGCACTTATGGTCTTATCCACCCACACATTTTATTTATTATTTCTAATCTAAACTATGGATTAGAATGTTGAGAACATGCATCCCTCGATGGAAGTAGGAGGCAACCTACTGAAAATCCTTAACAACAAAACCATGTTGTCGTGTAGCGAATCGAAAACTACCAATTCTAAAAATACCTTATCTCTTCTACCTCCTTTATTCATGCTCCTAATTGACAGATGTGCTCTGAAATTCCCTAATCTCACTAAATTTTATCATATAATTTAATATATTTTTCTATAATTTGCTAATGAATATTACCAAAGCAAAAAAAATCATTTAAATTCAATTATGCTTACTATTATCTATGGAAATTAATAAAATTTATACCCATTTCGAAATTTGCCATGCTAAATAAATACCGATGGTTACTTACATTTGGTAAACTGTATTATGTAGATCATTTCATCATCCATCATCATCAGAGTTAGAGAAATAATCAAGAATTCAATTCAACATCCAGTAGAAGGAACGAAGTTGGAAACCTAAATTAAAAGTACAAAATAAAATATTAGAATATGAAAATTTAAAATAAATAAATTTAAATTGAATTAAAAATCAACTTAGTAATAAATACTAACCTTGAAGTTAAAAAGAGTGTTGATATATATCGCAGATTACATTCGAAAACTCGAAGACTTGAATTGATGTCTCGTTTCTCTAGCCAGGACAAATAAGAAATTAATTAAGATTAGATAAGATATATAACAATAAAATGAATATAAATAAAAATAAATGAATAATATTAATATAATTCAAAAGGAGTAACGGTTTTTTAGATATATTATGGTATTTCTGTAATATTAAATCTTTAAAATTACTTATTTGAAATTTAATAATATTTCAGAAAATAATCCTAACATTTTTAAGATGATTTTAATTTAAAAAAATTTTTTAATAATTATATTTAAGGAAATTTAAAACTTTATTAGTTCTTTTTCAACTTTTAATAAAACTGAATTAATGAGTTCTTAAATCAATTTAAAGTAATTACTAGTCAAAGATTTTAATAAAACAATTTATATCTTTATATAAATAGATATAAGTATATCAGCAAAAAAATTAAATATGCACTTTATAAAATTTAATTTTTATTGAAGTTTTTTAAGTTCATTTGAAATTATTATATTTTGAAAAAATAAAAATTGTTCAAATTTAAATTATGAATTGTTTAGAGCAGAGGTTCTCAACTTTTCAGGCTCTGTGCCCTCCTTAGAACACTGATGTATGGTCATGCCCCCACCCCACCCCACAAACAGTTTACCTTTTTTTTACTGACTTAATCGAAAATGTTTCAGAACATCCCAAAATCATCTGACCTTTTTTTTTTTAGAACCATATTGAAAAAAATCGGAAATGAACCATATTGAAAAAGAAATCGAAAATTTTCAAAAGTCTGCTGGCACTTGATATGCTCGCGCCCCCAGGTTGAGAACCACTGGTTTAGAAAGGGTCATATATGTAACTATAAATTGAATCTAAATACTTATAATAGGAAAAGAGAGTAAAAGATCTTACTTTGCAAATTACATAACTAACTTCTTTGATAGTTCACAATAGATTGACTGACAATATATATTTATATAACATTTAAATAATTATAATCCCCTTTTAGAATCAATTTTTTTTTTAATAATCGGATTATCTTTTTTAAAAAAGTAAAAAATCTAAATGAATTATATAAAAATAACATTCAATTTTACTTGTTAATGGCTACGCTCTTCACATCTACCCAATGGGCTAATCTAATCAAAACGACAATTTTGGGACGCAAAGAATCGTTTGGAAGATTATAATCAATGATTTCGAAATAAATAGTTTATCACGTTTAAAGCGAAAATGTGTAAGATTAAATGTTGTACGTAAATCGTTTGGATAATAATGTAAAGATATTAGATTTAATGATAAAGAAATAAATCATATAAAATTAATTCTTAAAATTATAGCTAAGAAACATCGACTTAAGAATTGGTATAATAACTCTATAAGAGAGTCATAATTGGAAGTTTCCAGGATTACCTGACAGAAGAAGAGTGAATGGATCCACATGAACTTGATTTGGTAGAAAATATATTAAACAAAACAACGACAGCTATTTGTTTTACATAAATGTATATAAAAATAAAATAATTCATAATTTTTCTAAGCGTAAAGATACACCCTCCATTCCAAAAGAAACCGAACTTTTAAAAAAAATAGTACCAATAATGCCATCTGTTGTAATTTTTTACCGGTAGATGGCTTAGTCCCTCATTGACAACTGGTATAAATTTCATGACATTTGGATTTATTCAACAAAAGTTATTGCATTTCAAATGTCAGTTTTTTTGTACATCGGTCGGAAAATGAGTTAAGAGCTGTAATTGATTTTTGTGTTAAACTTTGTAAAACTTTTACTGAAACGCAGCAAATGCTACAAAATGCATATGGAGATGATTGTCTATCCCGTACGCAAGTTTACGAGTGGTTTGGGTGATTCAGATCGGGTAGAGAGACGCTGAGTGATGACGAAAGATCAGGCCGTCCCAGAACCGGATTATCGGAAGAAAATATCGAAAAAGTGCGTGAATTCATCAAAAATAACAAAAAATCGTCGGTGAAAGTTATTGAAATGGAATTAGGCATTCCTCAAACAATCGCAAACCGCATTTTGACCGAAGTTTTGGGCCTTAAGAAGGTTAATTCGCGGTTTGTACCACAAACTCACCGAGGACCAAAAGTTCATCGCATTGAGCATAGCAAAGACATCGATAAAAGTGCTCGGAAGGATCAAAACTTCTTGAAATTGATTGTAACTTGTGACGAGACGTGGTGTTTTGAATATGAGCCCGAAACAAAGCGGCAAAGTGCTGAATGAAGGAACACCCAAAAAAAGTCGCTTAAAGAAATCAAAAATTAAGATTATGCTGATTTGTTTTTACGATTCAAAAGGAATTATTCACAAAGAATTTGTTCCACCCGGCCAGACAGTCACTGGACGTCATGAAGCGTTTTCTGGCAGGAATTCGTCGTATTCGGCCAGAATATCGAGAAATCGGCAGTTGCACTCTTTTGCACGATAATGCACCATCACATACGTTCGCGACTTGTAACTGAATTTTTGGTCAAAAATCACGTTATTCCTTTGCATCATTGCCCTATTCACCAGATCTGGCTCCGTGCGACTTGACATGAAGAAGTCGTTTGACAACTTATTGGAGCGTGCAAATTTGTGTATCGATGAAGAAGGGGAATACATTGATGAATAAAAATGATTTGTTCCAAAATGAACATTGGTTTTTTGTTTTTTTTAAAAAGTTAGGTTTCTTTTGGAATGGAGGGTGTAATAATTAATCATTTGATTGTATATTCAAATTATTTTCAATTTTGTTTTAACTGGATTTTCATAAAATCATTTCTTTTAAATAATACAATGAGTAGATTTGATACATTTTAAATTATTCTGAATAACTATTTTTATTAAATAAAAAAATAAATTTTTATTTCATTAGATAAACAAAAATTGATGTTAATTGTTATTTTGTTTGTGTAACATTTGAAATTCTAAATGAAATATGCCTCACTCAAACTTTTATATCAACGCTATCTTATCTCTAATAAAAGTCAACTCATCGTTTTGTTCATTACACTACGTATACAATGAAACACTCCATACATTCTCCAATATATTGTGAGAGACAAATAGAATGTCGATTAAACAAAGCCGAAGAGAGGAATTCAATTTGGAATCGGAAACAGTATTATGAATATATAATGAGATTTGAGGATATACATATATAAATATTAAGGTGGATGAGATGGAAATTTCAGACTGTAGAGTTAATGTAATCTACAATAGATGTAAAGTACTAGTAAATACACTTTTCATTAAAATAAGTATTAAATTAAAAATATAATAATTAAATTGAAATTAATAATTAGTAAATGTATAAATAAATAAATAATAAATATAAATAAATATATAAATATATTTTCATTTATATATAAATAATGAAGTACGAGGGTAGGTCAATAGGTCCATGACTTTTTGAATGAAACACAGGTTTTTGAATAAAAAATTATTATTTATTATTTTTCAACGTAGTCTCCTTTGTGCCCTTTACACTTCGTCTAACGTTTCTACATTTTTTTTATCCCTTCCAAAAAATAAGATTTGTCTAGGATATCAAAATAGATTTAGATTCAAATCTCTTCCTGACGAGCCATTTCTTCTGAATTGAATACAAGAAATAGTAACTCGGGCTAAATACGGAGAATAGGGTGGATGAGGGAGAAATTCGTATCCCAATTTATGGAAATTCACTTTTATCAATTTTTTTTCCGAATATCCAGGTAGTCTGCTATTATGGATGTCAAACAAAAACTAAAAGACCCAGGTGGTTCAAATTTCGACATAAGTCAGCTGATAGTTGCCTGCTGACAGGAGCAGTGTTGCGATTTCATTTAAGAGACGGGAAATTCAAAAAGGCATGAACTTATTCACCCGCCCTTGTATATAGACTCAAAAAAAATTTTTTTGAGAAGGTTCTTTATATAATTCTTATTATTTATTTATTTAAAACATATAAATTCTATATAATCTAATATTTTATTTATTCAATCGATTTGTAAAATCAATGACCTTATTGTTTTGCATATATTTTGCAATTCAGAATTTCATATTAGATGCATAAAAAATACTCACGTAGAACGCGTGATTATTTTTTACAACAAAATACGTGTCTCTGTATATAATGGATTGAAAATAACTAGATTTAATTATTTCTGTTTGGAAATATATCAAATTTAATAATATTAATAATAATGGTAAGTTTCTAAATGATTATATATGTACATAGCAAACTAATCTAATTTATTTTATTTTTATTTTTTGCAATTTTACAGAATTTCCAATTGGCAATCGTTCTCTTAGCACTAATAGCGGGTTCAGAATTGATATCAGGTTGTCCATTTAATCATAATAGATACAGAGGTGGATCTACGAATGTCAATGAATGCGCCATTCCGATGCAAGCATATCACCGTAATCATAATCCAATGCCTCGTGAATTAATCTATCAACCGATAGTAAACAGAGTGGAATCCGCTCTAGGACGGAACAGAAATAAATTTATGCAGATAAACGGACACAGAGGGCATTAAAATAAAATTGGAAAAAGATTGAAATGAATTATTCAGTGTTTATATTTAGAACTGATTTATTATTTAATAGTTAATATTTAAATAAAAAAGTTATATGCTGTATAATAATTTCATATTTCTTTTCATATTGCTTAGATAACACCTACGTAAACATAATCATTTTACATTGCATAACAAAAAATAAAAAATAAAGAAAATAAAAAAAAAAATTTTAAAAAAGTACTTTTTTATGAACCTATAATAATTATTAAATATTAATTAATTTTTATTATGATTCAATTATTTTCATGTTTTCAATGAATTCTCATCAGTTAGAATTAAATGTTTTTAATTATATGACAGACAAATAAATTTTAAATCAAGTACTTAGTAGAATGGTGCCTCTCCTACAAGTTTATCTTATATTTTATAAATAGTTATATTTTTCCTATTGATTTCCCATAATTATTTAAAAGATAAAAGTATATATATATATATATATATATTAATATATTAAATTACTAATCATGAAATAATTGATCTTTATATAAAGATTAAATTTATGGGACGGATCTAGAATAATCTATCTATCTATTCTATATGAGCATAAATTTCACACAAGAAGCGGTTTGAATGACATAATTTAAATAATAATCAAATATAATTTAATAAATAATTACTAAAACAAGAAAATTATATTTATTAGATTTGAAAGATATGAGCACTACTACATGGAGGTTTATCTTGATTTTAATGGTTCATTTAAGATTGTTATTCAATTAGTGTGGATAATAGATTTATAATGATATCATAATATTTTATGTTTATAGGTATATTGTAGATAAAATGTATATACTAATGTCATCATCTTTACACATTAATTATATGTGCTTATTGACATTAATAAGTAGATATAAGTATATATTCTATTTGTACATTCATAATTTAATTTCATTAAATAAGAATAGCATGAATATAATGAAGAAAGGGATATTAAATTTATATAAGAATTTAAGTATAATTTGTGGTGCAATTGCCTAATGAAAAAGAGAGGGGTCTGAGATTACTCAATTACTCTGTTTCATTTGACACCAAAAGATTGTCCCTTCGTTCTTATTAGTTTATACTAAATTAATAAACTATGTGATAGAATTATATAAATAAATAATAAATAAAAATTTGTCTTATTGAATGAATGAATTTTAAATTTTCTAAATGAATAAAAATCTATCATGATAATTAAAAAACCATGTAAGCTTACATTTGGTGAGCTGTAATTAGATTATTCTTATCGGGAATTAAGAAGAGAAGAAATTTAAACCATTATTAGAAGGATAGAAAAAAAAGTCAAATTAAATTAAACAATTTGAAGATAAATTATTTATATTAAATTGTAAAGGAAATATAATAATAATAATATACTAACCTCAGACAATATCAAAAGTTAAATTCTCGCATTTCTTCTGTCCAGCCTAATCAAAAGATAAATGACAAAAATTTGAAAATATTTAGAATATAAATGAATTCTAAAGATATATATATAAAATAAATAAATTACCTTAATACATACACAAATCTGGAAATGAAGGTTGGTGAACGATATCTTCATCCTGAAACATCAAAGAGAAATATTATTTTACTATTCTAAAATTATATATTATATATTTATTTTAAAAAGAATTATGTTTTATAATTATTCTTATATTTAATTAAATATTAAATAAATTTTTCTAGAATTCAATCAATTAATATTCCCATAATTATTGAAATAAATACATTTCTATTTTAATTTCTTTCTTAATATTTACCAGGGCTTCGAACCGTTATTTTTTTCGTTTCGGTTTTCGTTCCGGTTCAATAAAAAAAAAATATCAGTTCGGTTCCGGTTTTCGTTCCGGCAAAAATACCGGTTTTTTCGGTTTTCGGTTTTCGGTTCAGTTCCGATTAATTAATTTTAAAGACCTTTTATTTGTATTAGAAATTTAGGTCGGGGTATGCCGAGTCTGCCATAAATATATAAAAATATTTCTTGCTACCACCCTAAATCATACTACATGAATTGATACAATATAATATAAATAATAATAATTAATTAAAGGTATAATTAGAAGTATATAATATAAGATGTTAATATAATTTATTAAACGGAACAAATAAGTATGAATATTTTTTTACATCCTTCTACTTTCAAACACTCAACAAACGAAACAAATTCGTATATTTAATGTTAAAGTATACAGGATTCTTGGATATATTTACTTACAATTATAACTATAATTATAAAAGATGAAAATTACCTCTAATTATTAAAATATCTTCCAATATATTTGTATTTAAACTATTTCTATTGTCTCGTAAAATAAACTTTAAACCAGAGAAAGCTCTTTCAACATTAACTTGTGTTGGAGTAGCTCCTAAAACCACCATTGCAATTTTGTATAAATGAGGAATTGTATTTTTATTTTACTCCCAAAATTCTAAAATAAGTTTTTTACTGTCTAATCTTCGTACCTGGTCAAAGTTATTCAATATTTGTTTAAATTTATTTAATAATTTTATTTATATTTATGAATCATTTTCTTTATATCAATACATAACCCTGTAACAAATGGAATAAATAATTTAAAAAATTAATACTATCATTAAATCAAAATATCAGTATTAAACAAACGATGAAAACATTAAATTCTGTATTGCAACTACGAGACGCTGCCAACCAACACAACCGAAGGGAGAGTATGACTAGGACACTAATTTTTGAAACAAAGTTTTTAGCGACACCATGCAGTACGAGACATAACTAATTGAAAAAAATTCGGGGTTGTGTGTTGCCAAAACGCCCAAAAACACCACTTCTGGCAACTCTGGATTGAACACTGAACTGAAATAAACCGATATTATTTTTTTCGGTTCAGCTCCGGTTTTCGTTCCGACAAAAATACCGGTTTTTTCGGTTTTCGGTTTTCGGTTCAGTTCCGGTTCGAAGCCCTGATATTTACACATTCAATCTTCAAGTATTACTCTCTTTAAAGTTATAATTAATAAAATAATTAAATCTTATATTTATTTAATATTTTAATAGAGACAAGTTGAATTCTGGAAACCTTTAAAAAATATTCAAAAAAGAAAAAATATATCAGAAAGATGAAGAAATTTAAAAAGAAAGAAAATTTAAAAATCAATACAAAGATTAGATAGATGAATAATTTGATTAATACTAAAAATAATAACTATAAATATAATAATAAGAAAAATATTTTCAAAAAGTTGAAATTTATATTAGCAACCATTAATTAAATACATACTATCTTTATTTCAATAAGTTAAATAAAAAAATATTAATTTCATTTAAAATGATTTTAATTATCAATAAAAACATATGTATTGTTTCTATATATTATCACAATTAATTACATCATACTGATGTATGCATTCAAATGAAATATGATGAGATTATATTAGGTTTATTTAACAAATAAATAATTCATCTCATTTATTTTATATTTTAATATTCGTTTTACTTAATTGATATTTTGTTACATAATGTTTATATTTAATATTTAATATTAATGATGATTCTATTGTATATCTATTGATATATGGTATTTGACTAAAAATGCAAAAAATAAAATATACTGACTGTTCAAAAAAGGGATGAAAATCATAAGAGTTTTAAATTAAACTAAAAATTGTTGTTCAAAAAAAAAATTATTTAATTAAATAAATAATAAATAATTAAATAAAATGAAAATATAAAAATAGAATTAAATAAAATGAAATTTTGGATTTGTATTTCTCAATGAACGTTGAATGTAGTTTCCATCTCCACAAATGCTCAAATGATTTTACTTTCGCTATTAAAGAAGAAAATCATTAAATTAAATAAAACATTAAAACATCATTGATACCACCCGGGAAAAAAAAGATGAATTCTTAAAAAGATTGATAATAATCCATTAAATGATTATAATAATAAGTTTATTATGTTTTATTCTTTAAAGTTTAATTGGACTGATTTAATTAAGACGATCTCAAATCAGAATTTAAAAAAAAATAGGTATATAATTTCTCATATTAAATTATAATTTAAAGTTATTTATAAAAATTAATTAAATTAGTTTAATAGTCATTGATTAATAACCATGTTGATTTTCTAAATTACTAAACATTAAACAAACAAAACTTGATAAGCATCGTACCAAGTGTAAATATTAATCATGCTTTGAATGATTTCTATCAAAATCACTTATAATGAAGAGAAGATGTAAGATTGAATATTGGGGGGTATCATTAATTTATAATATAAACCACACACATATAATGGATTAGATCATACCATCCAAAGAAAAATTATAGAATATATTCATCATAATCATCTTAAGAAAATAATTATAAATAGCAATAAATTGTTATTATAAATAGCAATAAATTGTTATTATAAATGAATCAATTAAATTATTATTCATATTAGGAATATGATATAAAAACTATTATTTTTCTATTTATATATATATTTATATTAAAAAATCAATAAGTCATTTTAAATATTTTACAATTATATATTTGTGTGTGGATGGAAGGGATGATGTTAATTGATTGTTTTGGTAGTTTTGTAGTAGATTGAATTATCATAATTTGGTTAAAAAAGTCACTTACGGTTTTGATTTAGGCAGAGCGTCGCCCGCCCGGAGTCTCTCCTACTGCGCACTCACACAACGACATCGACTGACTGACTGAACTTTCACTAGGCTAGGAGCCCCTGGCATGTAGGCAACCGGCAATACCAGCCACCCAATTTAAATTTGATATATTTAAAAGCAGATTAGAGTTATTATATCAAATTTATTGATAACAAATTTAATAATAATTTTAATTTATAAAAAAATAAATTAATTAAAATGATAATTTGAAAACATTATTTTAACTACATAAATATTATTTTAGTAATAAAATTAAATCTCTAAAGACATTTTGAAAGGTGTAATCATGAATTTTAATCTTTCAATTTATAGAAAAGAATCATAATTAGATTGATCATTAGTTTTTTTTTAAGCATACACATTTTATTTCAGAAATAAGAAAAACGGGAGCCTTCCCGAAAAAATAACAAAATAGAAAAATAATCAACTTTTATATTTAATTGCTGACATTTTGAGTGCGCGACGCACTCTTCTTCAAGGCAAAGAAGTAATTAATAAAATATTATAAATATTTAATATATATATATATATATATATATATATATTCTTCTTCTTCGTTGTCGATAACTTCCTAGCGGAAGTGTCGTGGCCCTAATAACTCCACAGGAGTCATAGGGTGTTCATGGGAAAATTTGACCGAAGTGGTTTCCCCTTGCCTTCTTCGGTGGGGCAGCCGATGTTAAATTGAATTAAATTTTTATATTTATTAATTAATTATTAATTAAATTAAATAAATATATAATCTTGAGTTCTATGCTGGGATTCGAACTCAGGCTTCCTGTGATAGAAATCTAGTAAATCTAGTACTCTACCCACTCAGCCATGCTGCCCCTATATATATATATATATTATTAATATATACATTAACATAAATAATATATATATATATATATATATATACTTTAACACTGAAATCTAAGAGAATAAAAGTATTTGAGTCTACACACAGAATTTTAATCACAAATGCACTTATCCCATTCTTGAATATATGAGTGTGGAAAATTACATAAGCAAAGCGAATTCTTGATATGGTGGTAAAAATGATCTTTTAGATTTAAATTTTAGATAGTACGTAAGAGCATATTTTTTTGGGAGATTTATTGTAAAGTATCTCTTGATCCCTTTATTTTTACAAATTCTCTAAATTCCATCTATATTGCCACTTAATGTTAGTGAATTTCGAAGTATAAAATGAAAATGTTATACTAACATAAGCTAGGAATGTTCTTTAGGTCAAATTTGAAGAAGATTATAATTAATTACATTCTAATTATTTTATATACTTTTTATTTTTAATTAATTGTAATTTTAAATAGAATTTAATTACAAATGTTTATCTAATAAATAAATAAATAGAAAATAAAGTAGAAAAATATTAGACTTTTCTTTTCATCATAAAAATATATTTTATTAATATACTTTATTTATTAAATACAAATATATAAAATATAATAAAATATTGTAAAGGAATAATACATTTAGTTATTTTATACAATATCAACATGGAGTTTGTAGAATAATAATAATAATAGTAAATTTAAGTTTGTTTTTATTTAATTCTCTATTATTTTATTTTGAATTTTTAAATTTGACTTAAAATATTTATTTCTTTATTAGTTTTACAAAGATTTTTATATAATTTTTATTGAAAATTTTAGTTTTTATATTTATTTATTTATTTATAAAATCATTTTTTTTTTAAATTTATTTGAATTTGTCACTTTTAATATTATAACCATTTAGTATTTAAAATATGCATGTATAATAAATTGCCTTATAAAAAAATTACAGTTAAAAAAATTAAAAATTAAAAATTAAAATATATATTATATACTTATATATTAAAAAATATAATGAAAAAATATTCGAAAGGATAGTAATAAATCAGATACGTGACAAATGATTCAATTTTTAAAAATGATAAAATGACCGTGGAAAGGTGAACATGTCCCGGATGGAATTACGATAAAAAGGATTGAAAGAGGTTGGGAAATAGGGCCGTTGAGGGGTAAATCCAAAGTTGGTTCTTGGCCAGAAATCCATGGCCCTTGGGAAATAAGATTCCCAGGGTCTTTGATAGGCTCTCAGAGGTTTCGGTGGATAAAATTGGTTTCTTAGTTCATTAGTGGCAGGATAGGACAAGGGCGTAAATGATCCTGACGACGAATGTAACTGAAAGCCGCTCTGATGAATGCTGGTAGAACCATCCGGGGTGGCGCCGTGCAACTCGTAGAGCGTCAATTCACACGGATTCTGCCACCTTTTGTTTAGACAGCATCCCGAGGTGAGAGTTAGTACAAACGAAAATAATATCCACGTTTCCTGTATGAATAAAAAATATAAATAAATGAGTAAATAGATAAATTCATGTTAAAAGGAATGCTTTCAAAAACACTAGGGTCGAGAATAAAATATGAACCATAGAGATAGAGAGAGAGTAAGAATTCAAGAGAAAGGGGAAAAAAAAGAAAATAAATGTCCCCATTGTTCATAAAAATGATCATTCCCAAACATAATAGTTTTGATCTATATATATAAAAATTGTGAATTTATTCTGAAAATTAAATAAATTTATTTACATATTTTAAAAAATTCATTTTGCAACAGTTACCTCAGGGTTTTATTTATATATATTTTTTATGAATAATTTGTTCTATCATATTTATATATGATTTTGAAATTAAAATAAAAATATCAAGATGTTTGCCAATAATTAATATATTCTATGTCAATTTTTCAACATAATTTTTTTATAATTAGTAGGATAATATTTTATGAATTTTTATTAAATTTAAATTACAAGTACATCAAGAATTAGAAATAAATTACAATTAACTTGTGCAAATTGTAAATTAGAAAATATGTACGAGGGTAAAGAGACAAATGGCTATAGCTCAAAAATGATTAATTTTATTCTTACAATTCTGACTTCCTTGTCAAAGAATTCTTTCGATATACCCTGAAGCCACTTTTACTCCGCTTCCTTAACTTCCTAATTGTTTTCAAATCTTTTTCCATTTAGGGCGTCTTTCAGTGGTCCAAAAAGGTAAAAATCAGATGGGACAAGGTCTGGACTATAGGCAGGATGAGGTAAGACCCAATCCAATTTTTAAAGCTTATCACGGGTCAACTTAAGAAGCTGCAAGAAAGATGGAACAAGTGCATAATTGTGGGGGGGGGGCGTGTG
Organism: Labia minor; assembly: GCA_963082975.1. Lineage (NCBI taxonomy): Eukaryota > Metazoa > Arthropoda > Insecta > Dermaptera > Spongiphoridae > Labia > Labia minor. The sequence continues at coordinate 29,320,964 of OY720344.1, read as the reverse complement.
ATTATTTTAAAAATTATTCTGAATTTTGTAAGAATCAAATAAACAGTTTTTGAGCTATAGCCATTTGTCTCTTTGCTTATTGAATGTTCCACGTACTTAATAAATATAACAAAATAAATATGTTTTGTTTCAAATTATAAGTAGAAGAATAACACTCAATTATATAAATTAAAATGAAACTTAAAACACTGAATCAATTATTTTTTTGTTTGCTTTATGCGCATTTGTTATAATATCATGAGAAGCTATCAGTTGTTTTAATTAAACTGGTAATTTCAAAATAAAATTCAAATAATTTATAAGCATTCTTCTTTAAAATTACAAATGTTTAATTAGTTTGGATTTTTATTCTTTCTATTAAATATTTGTTTGGAGTATGATTTTTGAAATAAATATTGTGTGTCCATGAAAGATAAAATATGTAATGTTCTAATCCATCTTATAATCAGTCATATCTCCTGTCCAGTTAACCATCAAGTTAATGAAATTAACTTTAAAATACAAATTTGAGATTATAAATGAACATGTCTTCAAAAGATTTTTATAATTCATAAGAATGAAAATTAAAATAAAAAATTTGTAAAGAACAAATTTTTTCCATTTTTTTTTCATTAACTAAGTTAATTTCTAAATTAGTAATTTTATTTTGTTTTTAATATCCAATCAAGAAAGAAAAATGACTGAAAAAGATTCATGTTGTATTTTGGTATCATTACCTAATTTATTTTATATGCCCATTATGTATCATTGATGTACTTTCCAAATTTTAAATATAAACAAACTTGAAAAAGAAAACTACCAACACCCAATGAAAATGTCCTTCAAACGTTCCAGTCTTTAATGGTATTTCTAATTCGATTTTAAGTTCTATTTAAAAGGAAATATAATTGAAATATTAAATCTCTTACACGCTTTGGTGAGTGTCTCGCATAATTGGTTGGCTCGTAAAAGGGGAAAGAATTGACGTAGGGCAGCTCTTATAGTATTTACTTTGTTAAATGTTTTATTAATTTTTTTTTTTTTTTTTTTTTTTTTTGTTATAATGAAATTTTAACAAAAAATATTATAAGATGAGTTTAATTATCGAAGTTCATTTCATTTATATAAAATAATAAAAAAAAATAACCAGAATTGTTTTTTTTTTAACTTTGGATAATTACCCTAGAACAGGGGTGAGCAACCTTTTTAACTCACGGGCCAATTTAAATTTTAAAATTTTGTGGCGGGCCGCACTTACTAATAATTTACAAAGCTTTATATATATACTAATAAACATTATAATATTGTTTATAAATAATCGAGACGAATAATAAAATTCCATTTTAGAAATGCTCGGCGGGCCGCAGAAAAATCTGTAAAGGGCCGCATGCGGCCCGCGGGCCGCGGATTGCTCATCCCTGCCCTAGAAAATCCTCTTATAATTAATTCTACTTATTAATTATCTTATTAATTTCTCATCATTTTTTTAAAGTTCAACCTAGGGGGGTGCGGTGGGTGCGGTCCGCACCGGGCGGCACTTATCTTGGGGCGGCATTTTTTATATTTAGTTATAGTTGTAAAAAGCAACTTATTCATTTCATATTTATTTTTTTTCTTTCTTGAATAATAAATGATTATTATGATTATTATAAGTTTACTATTTGATTTATATAAATTATGATTAACTATATGATTTCGAATATTATTCCTCGGTGTATATAAATGCATTTTAGGGTAAATTTTGAATTCTAATTCCAAGAACAGGATAATAATTTTATTTTATTGTATTCATTAAAATTCGTTGAATTCGTAAACGCATCTTTACGATTTTGTTCAGCAATTTTTCCTAACTAAAATTTTTTGATATCAGTTTATAAATGTCATTTCTTTTGAAAAGTTTATATGATTACTTTGAAGTGATATACCAATATTTTTTTAAATCATCGATTTTTCTTTTGAAAAGCAGAGCAAGTATTTTTAGCATGATATCTGTCCGTCTGTCCGTGCATCCGTCCGTTCGTTTGTCCGTCCGTTGTGTGTCCATATAGACGTGTGCAAGCATGAATGGCTCACGGATTTCGATAAAATTTGATATATTTACTTAAGGCATCAGTTTTTCATTGGTCATTCAACTTTTGGTGTATATCCGAAAACCGGAAGGGGTAGATTACAAAGGATTAATTTTATATTCATTGTCGGAAAATATTTCACTTAAAATATAGTAGTAATTAATAATTGATTAATTAAACTAAAAATAAAACAAAGATAATATAATTTAGTAATTTTAATTAAAGTTTTAAAAATATTTTTTTTATACTCTATATATATATAATGTTGTTTGGAAATTAATTTATTTCTAATCTTCAGTCGGTTCTGGACACAGCTCATTTTATTATTTGAATTAATAAATTAGTCGTAGTCTAAATAAATGAGAAGAAAGCTTTGTCAAGTGTTGGGAAAAGTGCTGCCAATTTAATCGACCTACTTTAAGTGCTTTGCCACTAATATTATGAAAATTTGATCATTTAGCTATTTTTCCTACATACACCCAACTCCCAATTTTATTCATGCAAATAATCTAATTTAAAAAATAACTATTTAATTTTCTTAAAAAAATACAGATTGATTTTGAAAAAAATAATAATTTAATGAATGTATACAACCAAAATCACATATTTTCTTAATAATTATTGAGTATTAAAAATTTAAAAATAATTAAAAAAGAACAAAATGTTAGTTAATTAAAATAATAATAATAATAATAATAAATCCTTCTTAGGAAAAAATAATATGATGTAATGTAGAAATAAATAATTATAGCTCAGAATATTCATGTTTTTCGATTATCCCTCATTCCATCATTTGCTCTAATAATCGGGAATTTACTTTATTTATTATATTTCTATTTTAACCTTAGTCATTAAATATTTATAATCTGATTGTGATAATAATTTTAAATTGACATAACTAAAGGCACATTCGAAACAAACAAAATTAATTAAAATTAAAATAATAATAAGTCTTTATTTTGTTCTTTTTATTTTGAAATTATATATAATTTTATATAATGCGATTTAATAATTATAAATAGAAAACATTAATTTAAAAAAAAGTTATAATTTGAGGAACGAAAATAGTTTAAGTATAATAGACGAGAATCTATTGGGGTGAATGCCATCCTCATAAATTAATAATAAAATACCTAATACAACACAATATCTACTTGTAATTTAATTAAAAAAGCTATAACCGTTTTAAAGAAAATTTCATATAAAAACTGTAAAATAAAATTTTAAAACAAAAACTTATTTTTTTAGTTTTGGAAACAGCCAAAAGTCACAAGGGGCTATGTCGAGATTGTAACGGAGGTTGTCGAAGCAATGTGTGTTTCCAAAACTCAAAAAATCACTCAAAGGACAGCGATTCGAAGACAAAACCTCGGTTCGTACTCATGACCATCCCTAAAAGCGAGTTCCAGGATTGTTTCGAGAAGTGGAAACATCGCTGGAACCGTGTTATTCAATCAAGTGAGGATTACTTCGAAGGATGCCACCCGCCCGATGATCCAGAATAACGCCAGAGCCGAGATATAAAGGTAGGCCCGATACTTTTCGGACAGCCCTCGTACATATAGGTATATATAAAGGGTGTTTCATAAAGTAAAAAATGCGATAAATCAGGCAAAATCGAAGCAAAATTCAAAATTGTTATTTAATTTCATTCAACATATACTTCGATATAATAATGAAAAATGATATCGAGCATATGTCCACCTCCACATTCTCTGCAGGCAGTCATCCGATCGCTGAAATTAACGATAACTCTTTCGCAGACGTCCCTGTCGATTTCACCGATTACCCGTTGAATTTTCATCTTCAGTTCGGTAATCGTTTGAGGTTTGTTCACGTAAACTTTTTGAAAAATTGTCGTCCTTTTGTTGTCTAGTCAAAATCCAATCTTCGCCGTTTTGCATGATCTGCTGGTTTCAGCTCTTGTGTCAACTGAATCTTGTATGTGTATATGAAGATCTTTTTTCAGTATTCGATGCACCGAAGGTGTTGATATGCCCAGCTGTTGTGAACGACGGCGAAGCGACTTAACGGGGCTCACTTTCACACTGTCTTGCACTACCGCAATGTTTTGTTGCGTTCGAACATTACGGTTTCGACCGGGCGATTTTCTGGTTGCAACTGACCCAGATTCTTCGAATTTCTGTACCAACCTCGAAACTGTTGTTGCGGTCGGGGCATTGTCACGTCCAAAGATCGCGCGAAATTTACGGACAGTCTCTGCGTAGCACTCCCCGTTTTTGTAATGAGTTTTCACAATAAAAATGCGTTGCTCGATTCTGAACCGCTCCATGACTACAAAATGGAAGAACGACAAATGGTCTTCTAATCGGAGTGATAATAGATAACGACAATGATAGGAACAGTGCTGACAATCTTCAAACAAAAAAGCAAAATGTGCAGCATCGTACACGTGGCGGAAGTGAAACTTCTTACAATCTAGAGAATAAGATAAATTTTAGTTGAGAGTGTGAGTGAGAGAGAAATAGAGAAAAATAAAGGGATCATTTCGAAAGACATATAACAGTATAAAATTTTCGTAACAAATATTCGCTTTATTATTATTATTATCTACTCTATCATCATATCTACATTGCCTGTACTATTGTCGGTTGGTGCTTCAATTGGTAATACTGATATTAATGGCTTGTGATAACTAAAATAAGATATATATGTTCGTGATTCGATATTTTCTATATAACGTGTAAAAACAGCATCTATTGTAGTTCCAGATTTTGTTGTTGATTCCTTGGGATCGTTATTTATAAGCAGACCAAATGTTTCTCGAAGAAAGTTGATCAACGGCAACGAATCATCAGATCCAAAATTTACATTAAAATCTCCCCCGAGAATTAGAGGGATATTATCTTCGCCTCGTTCAAGTGCATTAGCACCTGTGTGGCTATAAACCAGTAGTGAACGGTGTATGAAATAAATAATATCGTCTAAATTTTGGTCGTTATTTTTTTTCGGCATAGTGAAATCTGTGGAGTAGAGAAAAGCAGTTTTAAATGCAATAATAATTTTAAATCGATTTAGTAGTGTTAAAGTAATGTTGAGATTCGGATAAATAACGTGAATGGTCATCGACGCACATAACTGTATGTGTTGGCGTGTGAATCGCCGACCATGTTCACACACACAATTACATGCGTCGGTATGCGTGCACGCTGTATATTTGACTTGAGAATTTTAATTATTTCACGATATATATCTTATCTTATTATGCTAGCTAAAATTGTATATATCTATCTATTTATCTATAACCATTGGTTCTCAAAAACCGCTCTAACGATTTTTTTCAAATTCACACTAGATATAGTATTTATAAAGAAAAATTGAGTTTTATTGATTACATCTCTTGAAACTTACAGCTTCATTATTAATTTCTTAATTGAAAATTATATATGGGTGACGTAAATGGCATCCATTTTGAAATTTTACTCCCGCCTTTTTTTAATTTTGTATTAATATTTTTTTTATATTTAAAATATTTTAAAATTTATAATTTAATTTCGAAATAAAATTAAAAATATTTATTTTTAATAAAATATATATATATATTTATTAATCCCGCTTTTTTTTTAAATGATATTGTATTAACATTTTTTTATATTTAAAATATTTTAAAATTCATTATTTAATTTCGAAATTTTATATTTAAAATATTTTAAAATTTATTATTTAATTTCGAAATAAAATTAAAAATATTTATTTTTAATAAAATATATATATATATTTATTAATCCCGCTTTTTTTTTAAATGATATTGTATTAACATTTTTTTATATTTAAAATATTTTAAAATTCATTATTTAATTTCGAAATAAAATTAAAAATATTTATTTTTAATAAAATATATATATATTTATTAATCTCTCTCAAAAAAAAACAACAAAACAAATAAATGTCTTTGAAAGATGGTAAAAATATCTTTGTAATTATCAAAATATCATAGACCAGCAGTAAGAACAATTGTTTTTACTCCCCGAGTTCGAAGGATCGAAACTCGCCGCGTGCATTTTTTTTTTTATCTATTTTCGTGATTTATTTATTCATTGTTCTTTTATTAATTAAGTTTTAGATAGTTTTATAATTTTTAATATTTTTTCAATAAAATATTATTTAATACATTTAATAATTGTAATAAATAATTAAAGAATTGTATATCAATATTTTTTAAAGAGTAGAGCGAGCTCGGTGTCTCAGGTATTAATATTACCAGCCAAATCCAATAATAATGAATCATTTTTTACTATCTCGCCAGAGATAGTATTGCGATCACGAAAATTTTCGATGTTGAGATTTTGATGATTTTATACTTTTTGAAGGTTCCTGAATCATTTTCACTAAGGTTGAGAAAAATGTCTGTGTGTGTGTGTGTATGTAGGCAAGATTACGCAAAAACGGTTTGAGCTAGAATGATGAAATTTGGTACATGGACATTATTCAAAATTCATAGTTTTCTATCAACTTTTGAGAAATGTAGCTCAACCGGAAGAGGGTCATTACCTACAACGTTTTGATTTTTTTTCCTCTAAAGTGACCGTAAAAATAAAGATATATGTTTGATAATTTTTCACATGATTAATAATTGTATAAAACTGCTATATATAGAATTTCAGCTTGATTGATTAGCTGAAATTACCAGAATTAATTTTTTAACACTGCAAATCTCACGCGCCAACACGTGACGTGGTGCCATCAACAAAAAGCCAAACATGCGCTGGTTTAATATTTATTATTTATTATTTATAATTTATAATTAATTAAATTTAATAATAATTTTTAAATAATATAAATAATATTTAATTATAATCTAATCAAAGAAAATAAAAGTTTGAATCTATTTGATAGTTGATCTTTTCACATATAATTAATCTCAAATTAAATATTTTTTAATATTAAAAAAAAATAGCAAATTTCATATGTATATTTATTTTTATAAATGTTTAGGCAAATTTTGAAATTAATATATATTTAAATTCAAATTGTATTTAATTGCGAAGATATCAAGGTGGAGATCTCGCCCTCTTTTGATCATAAGTCATACTAATTTTTATTCTTTGACCCAGTAGAAGCTGAGAAATATTATTCCGCCTCAACGTACTCGCGCGCATGCGCGCCATGGACTTTGGACCAGGCGAGTGGGTATTAGAACGAAAGACAGCACAAAAGCAAGACGCTGATAGCCTCTTTATCAAGAACGAAAGACCGGACAAAAGAAAGACGCAGATAGCCTCTCTCTCAAGAACGAAACACCGCACAAAAGAGAGACGGAGATAGAGGCTATCTCATTCTCACTCGTTATATCTATATCTTTTTTCTCTCTTGCGTTACGAATGCGTTACGAAATTTCAATTTTTCAATTCACTCTCCATTCTCAACCAAATGTCAGGACGCCGCTAAAGAAGTTTCACTTCAAAAATCACGCGCAATTAAAACACTGCGTACTTTATGATAAACCCTTTATATATACCTATATGTATATAACTTTTCTAACTATATATTTAGATATACATATAGATATAAATGAAAATATTTTAAAGATTTGAAGGTATAAATTATAAATTATTATTAATTATTCACAAATTTGGTATGATAGATCAAGTAAGTATTATTAATCAAATGAATAATGGATTTCTAGATTCCAATTTTGAAAAGTTTCAAAGTTAAAATAAAAAGCCATTTTAACATAATGAATGAATTTGAAGAGATTGATACCTACCTACATTTATATTAGTCAAATTAGATAAAAAATTAAATGAAAAAAAAATATAATATTTCTGACAAAGAATACTTTTAAAAACTATGTTTATTAGATTCATATCTAATAAACTTAGATCACCATGAAATGAATTAACGATTAAGAAGTAATTCTTGTTCATATTGAAATTTTAGAAAATTTAAATAAAATAATTTATTTTTTTCACTATTTAAATTACATTTTATAAAACTTTGCTTTAATTGCTTAATTATTATGATTAATATATTCAGCACTTCATTTCCCCCTTCTTCTTATAATTACTTTTGATTCTTTGATTAAATGGAAAAGAAAATAGGAAAATGCATTTGGAATTTAAATGAAATGTTTCTATTCATTTAAATATCTCATTAAATTTATCTCATTTGTTTTTTTCAAACAGATTTAAGATCATATCCAAAAAAAAAAAAGTTTTCTTTTAAGGCAAGTTTGAATCGTTTAGGTAGATAAATTAACAACAGTTTTTAATTACTAAATTACATTTCGTTCAATTCAATTTCCAGTCTCTTGATCAAATAAATCAATACAATTTACTGTATTCCAATTCAATCAAAGACTATATTATAAATTACTGATATAAACAATCAATTAATTTATAAAATATTAATTGTTAATTAAATATTTACATTTCTTTGATAGAAAAAAAAAAATAATAAAAAAGTATGTGAAAAAACAGGTTAATGTATAATTAATATTGTTTTTAATTAAATAATTTAGTAACGTTCGTGCTATTATTAAATTAATAATTAAGATAAAAAAGAAAATTTACGTTCATATTTAATGAGAGCTAGCTATAGAGTAAAATAATTATTAAACACTTTCATGGTCATTTTTAAGGGGGATGTATTTTAAATGATAGGTATTAATTGTATTTGTAAAACCGGGAGAGAAAGAGAGGGGGTCCGATGACATCCAAATAATATAAATATGTAAAATATATTTTTATATATGCGAGGAATAAATATTTATCAAAAACATTTTTTTTTTCCATATGACAAAGTTTTAGTCTAAATTTATACAATAAATTATAAAATAATATAAATAAATTGATTTTCGACGTTAATAAATAAATGAATACATTTTTCAATAAAATTTAAAAAAAGCATCTGTTAACAATTCTTAATTTTTCAAATAGAAAAAAAAATATAAATTAAGATTGAAAAAAAATATTTTTTTCCACAAAAAAATTCTATCTATATTTTCATTGGTGTAAATTCTCTATACTACTTACCCAAAGCATATGTCTGGGATATATGAATTTAAATTAGTATTAATCAGCTTCAAGGTGGGATATTGAGAAGTAATTATTATATGTATTTAGCATTTAGTATTTTATTTCATATGCAATAATTTGATCGATAGTTAAAAATTTATATAAGTATGTACTTTGATTACTAATAAAAATATCCATTAAACTGAATAATCCATACTTTATTTTAAAAATATTTATTTTACCCTTTTAAAATTATTTAAAGTAGGGGTGAGCAACTCTTTTTATCAAAGGGCCAAACGAATGATCGACATAACTTGGCACAGACAAAAAAAAGCTTAATAAATTATTAAACCTTTCATATTTAATGAACAAATTACAAAAACACTACATCTCAAAAAATCGTTTCATTGTTTTAGAGATTATTATAATATATATTTAATATAATAGTAATCAAGAGTGGTCCGCAAAAAGTTTAGATTACCAATAAAATGATATTGTACTATTATGATTGGCGTCAAATTTGTTCAGAGGACCGCGGGTTGCTTCTATTTTTGATCATAAAAAATAAAATATTATTTAATTATATTTAGTTTCGAATGATAACTGGTTGAAATATTGTATTGTATTGTATTGACAGTTATAGTATAATATAGTAGAAACTCCTTATGGTGACATAACTGTTAACGAAATGATCATTAAGTTGAATAAAAAAATTTATCTTGAAACATAAAACCGTGTGCTTTTAATAACTTCCTTTAACCTTTTTAATTTTATGATTAATTTTCATTTCCATTTTAGATTGAAATTGTTATAAAAAAAAATTTTTTCATGTTAAATTTATAAAAAATATCATTTATTTTATTTCCCAAGAAAAAACTTTTATTATATATTACTTATTTAAATCACAAAACATAATTTTTCGACAATAAATCTCCAATCATGAAAAGTTATTAAAATACTTAATAATTAAGTATTATTAGACATTTGTTTAAAATTAAAATATCTCGTATAAAATCAAAATGATAGAAAATATCCTATGGAGCATTTATCAAACATTCATTTAATTAATAAAAGATTCATAAAGATTGTTCAGAAAACTTATCAAATAAGTATTTTCATTATTATTGTTTAATGAAATTAAATCCTAAGCCATAATAAACTTTTTTCACATAACAAATAGATATAGGTATTAATCATAAGAAAAAATTAATTAATTTTTAGCAAAATTAAAGTTCTATATTAAAATGATATAATAATAATTTAAGAATAAATTTAAATTATTATTATTATAATATGAATAAGATTATCAACACTTCTAATTAATATATAATATTAGGAAGATGTGTATTTAATAAGCTATAAGAAAAATTAATTTAATTAATATTCAATTTATATTCCTAAATCTTTTAAATTAAAATGATATCGTTTTATTTAAAAAAAAATATTTCGAAATAATAAATAATTCCTCATTGATATGCTAAAAAATTTATACATATGTATATCAATTTATCAATGATAGATATTATATCACATTGTTTTCAGCATAATTCACGTACGTATGCACTAATCAACGGAAGACAATTTTTTTAATTATTTATTTTTAACATTTTTATATTGCTTTGAAGTTTCTATTAATTCTGATGTCACTGACCTGTCTTGATTAAAATATACTAACCAAACAGATCGGGGAATTTTCATTAATTCCTAAACAAATAAATGGATCTATTTTTAATTAAAAAAAATATCCCTGTTCAAAGGATATATGGGTATATAGATATATATAAATACTTAAAATTGCATTTAAAATAATAAGCCTATGGATAATAGAGAATTTTTAAAGACACACACACAAAATAAAAATTTTAATGATAGTATTCATACTTTGACAATTTTATCATTATATTATTATTTATTTTATTAACATTGGAAAAGTTAAAACCCTTAAAATCATGAAATGAAAATTGAAATATTTTATTTTTTTTTTTATTTATTTTAAATAAGAAAAAAAATATTAAGTAAAACATAAGTTTTGAAGACATATTCTGATTATAATCATTTTTGAAATGGTATTTAGAAAATAATAAGTTGACCTGTGGCCAGGTCTGAACCGACCGACGGTTTGAAATAAATTAATTTCAGCTATAGAAACAATTTCAAATAATTTTAATATATCTCTATTAATGTAATAAAAAACAGATATGGATAGAACATAAATATTTTTAATTTTATTTATATGTAAGACCAGGCTGTGACGTCATGAATGGCTGGATGACGTCATATAATTTTAAATTGAGGAAAAAAACTAATAAAAATGATTTTTCTCGAGAATAAAACCAATACAAAGTGCATGATTCGTGGTGATATGTAAAAAATCTCCTCATGTGAAATTTGGTGTGAAAATAACCCTTCCCTTCCTATCGTCGATCGCTAATACTACCACTTCCAGTTTCCGGATTTGCACCAAAAGTTGATCAATTCATCCTACTGATGCATTAAGTAAATATACCAAATTTCATCAAAATCCGTTGAGCCGTTCAGGCTGTACACGTCTATACGGACGGACAGACATCATGCTAAAAATACTTTTTTCTGTTAAGAAAATGCATGATTCGTGGAGATATGTAAAAATCTCCACATGTGAAATTTGGTGTGAAAACAATACCTCCCTTACTATCGTCGGTCGGTAAAAATTATATTAAAATATTGAAATAAATCATTTATTATTAAATAAAACAGATTAATTACTGGAAATAAATAAAAATTCCAATAAGCAAGTGAAAGAAAAACTTTCTTACCAGGCGGGCCATTTTGGCAAATTGGCGTCCTGCTAACATCCTGTGTTTTATAGCTTTACTCTACGAGGGACCCCGTCAAGTGGTATTTATCGACGAGTAAACGTGCTGGATAAGAAGTGAAAAGTAATGATAAGGGTTGAAGACATATAATCGACTTCTTGACTGAAAGATAAAGAACTTTATACTATCATGAAGAATGAGGAATAATTTATAATACCTTTAGTTAAATATAGATAATATTTACATATACATACCTATATACCTATATATATACAATAAACTTTAGAATAAAACAAAAAGATTAAACTATCGTTTCTATTAATTTTATTATTTATATTGATTTTTAATTCATGATAAGAATTTAAAAAAATTATATAACTCGATAGTTCGATAGTTGAGATAAAACTTAAAAATTAAATAAAACTTTTTTACTTAATTATTAATTAGGTTATAAATAACATTTATAAATATTATATGTATTCTTTGTTCAGAACTGAAATAAGAGATAATAAATATCTCAACTCAGAATATTTTTAAACCAAAAAATATTTTAAATCAATTCGAAGTTTATCAATTTTTCTTTAAACCTTTAATTAATTATGAATCATCAATATTCTTCTTTTAATTTCAAAATCTTTTAATATCAAATCAATTTTTCTATTTATAAAAAAAAAACAGCGTCGAATTTTCTCAATTAGAAAATAATCCTTATTTATTAATAATTAATTAATATTTAAGAAATATTATTTGTCTATCGATTTAAATATAATAGAAAACAATTTCTATGGCACAACATTTAGTTGTAAGGGAATAAGTCAGCATTTGATTTAGATTCCCGTAATATATTACGTCCATTCAGATGTTGAGTGTTAACTCTAGTAAGTCCTTTCATTGAATAGGACTTTAACTTTCCAGAGGGATGGTCAAATAATCTCTTGACTTTATAAATTTATATTATAGTTAAGCTAATGCTCTTCTATAAGAATTAAATAATAATCTCTGTGGCAAAATTGAAGCAACTCTCTGTTTAAATCTATTTTACTTATTTCATATTATATATATAGGTAAATTAATTAACTAGATTAAGTGCTTTTATCAAATGTTTGTATTAAATTTAAATGACTTGAGAAACGCCGACTAAATTTCATAAAAAATTTTCACTTTTGAATGTAATTTTTAGAAACAACTGCTAAAAAGTTAAATATATAATTTCAATAATTCAATGTTATCTAAATATTCATTTATTTTAAAAGTATAAATATTTACGAATTACTTTTATAAATATTAAAATAAAACTGTCTCCAGAGCGAAAAAGACCACCAGCCAATTTTTACCGACCGACGATAGTAAGGGAGGTATTGTTTTCACACCAAATTTCACATGTGGAGATTTTTACATATCTCCACGAATCATGCATTTTCTTAACAGAAAAAAGTATTTTTAGCATGATGTCTGTCCGTCTGTCCGTCTGTCCGTCCGTATAGATGTGTACAGCCTGAACGGCTCAACCGATTTTGATGAAATTTGGTATATTTACTTAATGCATCAGTGGGATGAATTGATCAACTTTTGGTGTAAATCCGGAAACTGGAAGTGGTAGTATTAGCGATCGACGATAGGAAGGGAAGGGTTATTTTCACACCAAATTTCACATGAGGAGATTTTTTACATATCACCACGAATCATGCACTTTGTATTGGTTTTATTCTCGAGAAAAATCATTTTTATAGGTTTTTCTTAATTTAAAATTATATATGACGTCATCCAGCCATTCATGACGTCACAGCCTGGTCTTACATATATATTATAAATAAAATAAAATTAAAAATATTTATGTTCTATCCATATCTGTTTTTTATTACATTAATAGAGATATATTAAAATTATTTGAAATTGTTTCTGTAGCTGGAAATTAATTTACTTCAAACCGTCGGTCGGTTCAGACCTGGCCACAGCTCAACTTATTTAAATATTTGAATAAAAAATTTTTACTAATACAATTAAAAAATAATAAGTATAAATACACCCACAACTAATAAATTGTGTATAAAATTATAAGAGTAATTTAATCGTAAAAAATCCTTTCTATATTCTATCTCTGTGGCGGTAATTACCTCGAAAGTTTTTGAATGCAGAAACCAAATTTTTTCAATCTCTAACCTGAAGTTAAATTGATAAATTAATTGAACGATTTTAAGATGTATTTTCAAAACTTTTATTAAAAGACCACTTTAAATTTTAAACATGCAAATAATTTTGGTCATTCAAATAAACATCATATTTAGATATAAATGATTGAATGTTCATAATATCATAATTTTTGAACCATTAATAAAGTCGAATTCTTAAGAAACATGTCGGAGTTATATAATAGATATATATTGGTATATCTACAATGTCACATGAATAAATACTTAACAATTTTGAAAGGCCGGACAGCAGGTTTACCTCTATTTTTGATTTAGTTTTAAATAATTCAATAACACCAAAAAATTATTTGCTAATAAAATTTTAATTTTTTAAAATATTAATTTCTTTATTTTTATTAAACATCTTTTATAAAATTTCATATCTTATGTAGAATTGTCGTGCTTCTTGAAATGAATCACCTTCTACGCCCATTTATTTATTTTTTATAAAAAATTAAAAATATTCTGCTTTCCCCCTCTCTAAACAGACATCTTGCTTACCTTAAAAAAAATCTTGCTGAAATGACAAAATCGTTAGAAAAATATTGACAGTTTGACAAATGACTAATTGATTATTATTAGATCACTCAGCATTGACCAGTTTTTTTTATAGCTCTGACACAAATGGTTAGAGGAATGGATTGTTATATTTTGTACTAGGAAAATGATTGATATAATAATTAATAACAACATTTTTGTCACATGTAGTTGACATTTAATTTTTACTTTGCAGACTTTATCTCTCGGTTTGGATAATTATTTTAAAAGTTAATATATATATATAAATATATATTTTATTTTAATATGAAAATATTGTAAAGGTAATTCTTTTATTTAATTTTTAAATATTTATTTGATTTTGAAATTAAAATAATTGGTGAAAAACATTCTATTATTCAAATTATTATTTAGTATCATATGAATCACGAGTAGAAAAAACTGGTCATTTTTTGAGATAATCCACGAATCAATCCAATTTTTCACTTCTTCTTAAGAACGAAAGTGCTAGTCCGCCAGGCCGTGTGTCATTGATCGAAACACGTGATTGTCAGAGGGGCCAATGTCTGGAGAATACGGCGAGTGGAGTAGGACATCTCATTCCAACGTTTCTAAGTATGTTTTGTCGGGCTTTGAGACATGAAGTTGATGCAAAATTACTTTATTTTGTCTATCATTGTAGTGCGACGTAGAATAGAACGCATCTCACGGCATCAACTCGTACTCAATTTCCTTGTTTCTGAATCATTCCCATAACTTTCAGGCGTATTGAAATTACTTGTTTAGTCACTCACAATGATCCTGCTAATTCTTGTTACATTTGACACAAGTTTTGATCAATTCTGCATCTTCCACCGTCATGCTGGTCTTCGACCTCAAAATTACCATTCTTGAAGCGTTGAAACCACTCTCGGCACCTTCTTACACTAATAGCGGCCTCACCATAGGTATTTGAAAGCATTCTATGAGCCTTAGCCTCAGATTTCTTCAGATTAAAACAGAAACAGACATTTTCTATCAGGAATAACTTTAAAATGCAGACACAAATCGGCTAATATTTCAACCGCATTATGTTTACAAACTCTAAGCTTATTGTACGATTACTTACAGTTAGTTACAGCCATCTTTTGAAAAACAGCGGAAGCAAAGTTGTATACTTTTATCATTTTTTTAAATTAATATCTCTCCTTCTTATCTATATAATCTGAACTTATTTTACTAGCAAGAATTGTAATTATTTATAATATTATAATATAAGTATATATATCTAGGTAAATTTCTATTTATTCTTGTGAAATTTACATATTTGTGGCAAATAAAATATATATATGTGTATATATATATGTAATATAATATATAATATATTTAAAAATAATATACTATTATATAAGATTAATAAAACATGAGCAAAACATATAATTAGAAATAACAATTATCTTTTCTTTTTTTATACAGCTGACAAAAAATAATAAGAAAAAATAAATTGAAAATGTAGAAGAAATAATAAATTTACAATTTCTACAATTAACAAAAAAATTTTTAATTATTTTAAATTTAAATTTTGAGTAAGTATACATGAATATTCCTAATCATGCCTATATGTAAATTTCAACACCATCAAATAACAAAATTCAGTTTAAAAAAAATAAAATATAATATAAATATTAATTTGGAAATCCCCAAAAGTGGTTTAATAAATAAATGAATTAATTGGCAATATTTGATGCATATGACCTGAAAATGGTTGTAAAAGGAATTCAATGAGAAATAAATTCTGCTTTATTCATTATTAAATGGATTTCTTCGAAAAAAAAACTATAAAAATAAAAGAATAATGAAAAACAATATGTGATATGTGAAAAATATCAAAAATCATTAATTTGGTATGAGAATAAAAGAATTTCATTTGTAGATGATTATTTAATTTACATTTTTTAATTGAAATTCCATGTCTTTTTTAATTTTTTCCCCAATCAATATATTATATAATTGACAATAAATTGTTAACACATAATTATATACTACGAGGTAGGGTCAAAAAGTTCGCGGAATGGTCGCTTATAGTCAAGTATATCTTAGCTGAAAGGGAAATTTTTGTTTGTGAGGTTGGCATAACTGGTAGTGAATGTGCTTTTGAGGTTAGCAGGCAGTTGTAGTTGGTTCCGTGCGTTCGGTGTTTAATATTGTAGATCGTAGTTTCTTTCTTTCGTCGGATTGTGCAATGTCGTCATTAGAGCAGCGTGGCAATATTAAATTCTGTGTGTTGCTGGAGAAATCATCCTCGGAGACTCTTGAGATGCTAAAAAAAGCATACGGAAATTCTGCGATGAAGAAAACAGCAGTTTACGAGTGGCATAAGCGTTTTCGCGACGGTCGCACAACAATTGATGATGACTTTGTTCCAAAAATGTTATCCCCTGAGCAAAAGGAAATGAGAGTGACCCTGTCCAGGGACTTGATTGAAATGGCTGATGCAGATGACAGCTTCCTGCGCAAAATTGTTACAGGTGAAGAGACATGGTGCTTTCTTTACGAGGTGATTGAAAATGCGACGGAGCGGCTGAAAGAACTTTCAAAAAACGGCTTTCAAGAGTGTTTCCAACAATTATATGAACGGTGGAATAAATGTGTAGATGCAGGAGGAGAGTATTTTGAAGGGAAATAATGTAAGAATGTTATAAATATTTTTAATAAATTTTTAATAACCAATTCCGCGAACTTTTGACCCTACCTCGTATTTTTTACTTTCAATTTCGTTTATAATAATATGTGTATGGTTTTAATGAGGATATTCTCTTTGCATAGAAAAATTATACCTACTTACATTTATAATATGTATATTAAATTTTAAAAATCTATAAAACTAAAAATTATTAAAATCATATAGATTATTTATATAATTAAAAAAATTAATTATTTTTAGAAAATAATATTAATATTTTATTTTTTGGATTTATTTATATAAAATTAACCTGTTGATTTAATAACTTTAATGATTAAAGATAATCCAACAAATGATTTTGCTTAACTAAGCAGATAAATAGACATTATATATTTACTTATAAATAATTATATTGTAACAATACAATTATTGTTAGTATAATAAGTTTAGATTAGATAAGTAAGAAAGAGAGCGATTAATTCAAAGAATGGATTTAATCTTAAGAGATTTATATAAATATTTAAAAATTAAATAAATGCATAACCTTTACAATATTAAAATGAAATAAAAGTTTACTAGGCAGCTAAACATTTTCTAAATGTTTATACGTATTATTTGGAGAGTTAAATTTCCTTTGTTGATGAGAGAGATGTATTTTGTATGTTCAAATCATGATCTAAATTCAAACGAATCATTTTCACTTTTTATGTAAATCAATGCATAATTTATTGATCTATATATATATATATTTAGTCATATATATTTAAACTTTATGATTTTTCTTAAGTTATAGATGGAAGCGGTACAGGTAGATAAATTCACTTTTCGTTTACTAAAAGGTGTATTTTTGTTTGAATGTTAATCTAACTTGGGTTAGTACTTTGGTGTTATCATGGTGGATTAATTAAGAAAGTGGCTCGTGAAAGGACGTCGAATTGAATATGGCTCCCGCGTCGCCAGTGAAAGCATTTCTATTATGCTTCCCATGTGCCAACTTCGCCAGTATATAAAGGGTCTCGAACTTTCTTCAAGGGCATTTAGTTCGTCAATTGTTTCTTCAGGTGTTGTCTGGTTTGTGAATATTTAAGTGATTATATTTTGAGTTAATCATGTCTACACAGGTGAGTCAAAATGATAAGAAATTTTAACGAATAATTAAAATTTATTCTTGTTAAAATTATTATTGTTATTATTATAATTCTGAAATTTTAACCGATAAAATCCTCCCAAATTTTTACTCAATTTTATTACTCTTATGCTCCAGACAGACAGGACAAATGTAGTTTTTGTTTATCTTCTATTTCCTAAACCACACACATTACGACATGACCTACACCAACTTAATGACTTATTCATCTTATACTTATATATAATTTACAATATTTATATATAAATAAATTAAAATATTTTTCAAAAATATCTTATTGATAGCTGATAATTTTATTCTTTAATTTTTATCCAACTATCAAATTAATATAATAATTTGAAATACTTGTTGAATAACAATAATATTTGAAACAAAATAACGACGATTTTTTTTATATATTTGAAAAATATTATAAAAAGTTATATAATTAATTGATTTGTTAATCTTGATATTACATAATTATGAAAGTCAAATACTAAAATTGTGATTCAATATCATATTAATTATATAGGTAATGATTTAAATTTGTTGTGGAAAATTTAGAAAATACTTAATTCTAATATTTATTTTTACTTCTTTTTATATTAAATATTTCATCTAATTATATAATATAAGAGAAATTAAAAATAATTTAAAATTAAAATATGTTTATATAAAATAATAATTATTTGTGTATTCTTTCTTTTATTATTTATTTTTTATTATATTTATTAAAAGTATAATATATTATTTCAATTCTTAATTTGAATTAAATACAGCTATAGAAATAATACTAAAAAATAAATTAATTTAATACATTTTAATAATTGAATATTTAAATATAAAAAAAAATGAAAATGAAAAATCAATTTAAATAAATTCAATAGATGCATAGAGAGATAATAATTTATGTTCTACTAAAAAAATATAAATAAATAATCATTATCAAAATTATTTAATTATTTTATAATTAAATAAATAAATAAACCTATTATATGTTCTAATTATTATTTCATTTAAAAAGTCAATAAATAAACAAACCAATTATTCAAAAAGTATATTCATTAATTTTCATATCAAATATAATAAATAGGACAAATATATATATATGAAAAATTAATATAAAATTTATTCTCCACATGAGTATTCAACATTTATATCAGAGAAAGTTTTAGGTTTTTAAGTTTATGATAATATATATAATAAAACAATAACATAAAACGTATACGAAATTATATATACTTTAATCATTTAAACTACCTAAACTAATTTAAATATATAAATACCAGAGAACAAAGGGGCAGTTGGTAGGGAAGTCACATTAAAGAAAAATTATAAAAATTTAAGATGAGTAAAATAAAAAAAAAAACTTAATAATAACTGACTATATTGTCATTAAATATTATTTCAAAGGTTCTAAAATTTTTAAAGTTTGGGAAAAATAAAATTGTTTATAAAAAATTTAATTTTTAAATACGTAGATGAGAGGGTGCTAAAAGTAGTATTTGACCTGGACAGCAGAAACCTTCGTTATGACAAAACTTATAATATTAAATTTTAATAAAAATTATACAGAAGAATAAACAAATATTCGTTTATTTTATGAATAGAGGATTAGAATTAATTATTAGTTATAGAAAATTCAAATTAAATATTCGTTTTTTAAAGAGAATAATAAATGAGAAAAAATCTTTTGTGATATCAGTCAATATAAGATTATAGAGATGAATTTTTAAAAGCCTCCAAAATGGTGTAAATACAATTTTTTGTATAATTAATAAACAAACATGAATAGAAGCCGAATGTGATTTTTTTTTAAATTAGTAGATTTATTGAAGTTTTTTCAATCTAGATACGGATATATTTTATCTACAATATATAAATAATATTATAGAAAAACATATACTATAAAGAATAAATCAAAAGTTTACAAATATATATATATATAAGATTTTAAGTTTAAATCCTACCATATCCGTAGGCGTTTTGAATTTTAATATAGTTACCTCATTTGAATAAGTATAAGAAGATATTTTCTGAATCTGAGATGAATAATAAACAGGTAACCACAGCAAATATATTTCAGATTAAAGATTTGATTTTAAAAATAATATAAACTATATTGCATTTTATTAAATTTATTAATAATTATAATAAATAAGTTGACCTGTGACCAGGTCCGAACCGACCGACGGTTTGAAGTAAATTAATTTCAGCTATAGAAACAATTTCAAATAATTTTAATATATCTCTATTAATGTAATAAAAAACAGATATGGATAGAACATAAATATTTTTAATTTTATTTATATGTAAGACCAGGCTGTGACGTCATGAATGGCTGGATGACGTCATATAATTTTAAATTGAGGAAAAAAACTAATAAAAATGATTTTTCTCGAGAATAAAACCAATACAAAGTGCATGATTCGTGGTGATATGTAAAAAATCTCCTCATGTGAAATTTGGTGTGAAAATAACCCTTCCCTTCCTATCGTCGATCGCTAATACTACCACTTCCAGTTTCCGGATTTACACCAAAAGTTGATCAATTCATCCCACTGATGCATTAAGTAAATATACCAAATTTCATCAAAATCGGTTGAGCCGTTCAGGCTGTACACATCTATACGGACGGACAGACGGACAGACGGACAGACATCATGCTAAAAATACTTTTTTCTGTTAAGAAAATGCATGATTCGTGGAGATATGTAAAAATCTCCACATGTGAAATTTGGTGTGAAAACAATACCTCCCTTACTATCGTCGGTCGGTAAAAATGATCTGATTAATTTTTTAAACATGTTAAAATCTAAAAATTTTTGTAAATATTAAAAATTTTACTATATTTTAATTTGATTATATAACTTTATTATATATAAAATCAAATAATATTTATAATATATTAAAATTAATAAATATTAAAAGTAAATTACTTTTGTATATGCAACCATATATGATTATTTGTCAGAAAATAGACTATATAGCTAATATATAGGATAGATTTAGAAAAAAAGTTTTCTTTTTTAAATTCACATTTTATTATTTTGCCTTATCAGGTTGATTTAGAAGCTACTGCTAGCTACTCTATAATATTTTTATATATATAATATATACATATATCTATAAAAGTTTTATTTCAACATTGATCTTTTCTACATTTCTTTAAATTTCCTGGACTGAAGAAATCAAAAACATTGTTATAAGAATTTTTTAAGAATGTGGTGACGCTAATAATAGCTCAGACTTTTTTAGGAAAAATTGAAAAATATATCTATTGACCTGCTTTTTTAAATACAAATTATTATCTTTCGTTTTTACATATACATATAATAATATTTATTTGAATTATTATTATTATAATATATTATTTATATATCTTATTAATTAATATTATGTGATATCTTTGCTATGTATTATTATTTATTTTCTTTTTAGGTTTCTTTTTTCTTTATCATTGTGGTTCTCATTTCTTCTTCAAGTGTTGAATGCGTTTTTCGTGGTGTTATTGCTTATGGTCCTTTTGCTCAAAAATTTATGTCTGATGGCTCAAATTCTGGCGACCTGAGTACTTCTGCTTCTGCTCAAACTCCTGTTGCTGTGCAATACCATCATCAGCAACAACTTCAACCTCAAACTCAAACGCAAACAACAGCATACCTGTCTCCTGCTTTATTAGCTCAATTGCATCAATTACAACAGTTACAACAACAACAACAACAACAACAATATGTACAACCACAATCCTATCCCTATTCAGGAGCATATGCTGATCCTCAACAGGTAAAATTTTTTAGTTTATATTCCATAATTAATGAAATAACTTTTTCTTTGCTTTATTCCAGAGTTCCTTACTCGCTTATCAACAAGCCAGCCAATTATCTACCCAACAAGTTCAGCAACCACAATATGTCACTTACACCAGCCCATCAAGTTCTTCTCGACTTACATCTTCCACCAATTCCGTGGCTGCACCTACTTCGAGTTCATTAAAGAGTTCCTCAAGCACAGGAACATCAGCAGCTTCTACCTCCAGTTCCTCCAATGGGCTTGGTGTGCTGTATTCACCCGCTGACACTGTTTCACAAATTCGTTATGTTGCTAATGGAGTTAATTATTCCTATTAAATTCATTGAATAATACAAATGTAAAATAATTTTATATCATATTTTGTATATGTTAATTTATGTATTTTTTTACTTTGATTTTATAAATAAATATTTGTAATACTTATGTTATTTATTTTATAATAAATAGTTAATAAATTTAATAAGTTAAACAGATATATTTATTATAATCCATTATTATATATATTAGATATATTCTATTTTGAAATTATAGAAATATAAAATATTTTTATTTGAACATATTTTAAATTAATCTATAAATTTATTTTATTTAATGTACATAATAATTATTTTATAATTGCCTACATAATATTTATATAGGATTATATATTATAAAGGAATATATTATATATTTTGTTAAAATTCAGAATCTAGTTATTAAGCATTATTTTCTATTTATTCATGAGTATGATGCTCAACAGTTTTGAATAAAATTTTATTATAAATAATTAATTAACAGTAGGAGGTCCCAAATCTTTCATATTGCAATTCTGCCATTTTTGTGTTTTATTGAATGTTCAAATGATTGGAGATAAAAAAAAATTTAATTTCTATTTAAATTTGAATGTCTAACTTACTTCATAGTCTCTTTTTAATATTTAATTGGAAAACTAAATTAGACAATGTTAATTCTAAATTACAAATAATTTATCTTGTGTGTGTGATCGTAAAATAATAAAATTAAAATAGATTTAACTATATAGAAATCGAATTAAGATTGGTAAATTATATTTTATATCTTTTCTTAATTTATTTTTTATCAAAAAAAAATATTGAATGTATGCTATATATACCATATATATATATATATTAAATAATTCCCTAAAATGAGGAAATTTTAATAAAATTTACACTTATTCTGTTGTCAGGTAAATAATTTATTAATTTATATCATTTTATTACATTTACTTAATCATAAATATAGAAAATAAATAGATATGCTTTACAAATTGAGGGTCTCAGTCTTGAATCATTAATTATTACGATTTGAAAATTTTTTATGAATATTAATCAAATTAATAATCATAATTTACCAGGCATAACTAGCGCCAAGTCCAGAATAAGACACATGAGAAACAGTGGCAAGGGGAGCAGCAGCTACAGCTGGAGCGGCAACAGCCAAGGGGGCATGGGCAACACCGACAGCACCAGTTCGGAGAGCAAGTCCGGAACCATAAGCGACAGCGGGAGCAGCAAGGCTTGAACGAAGAGCAAGTCCGGAGCCATAAGCTACAGCGGGAGCAGCGATGCTTGAACGGAGAGCAAGTCCGGAGCCATAAGCTACAGCGGGAGCAGCGATGCTTGAACGGAGACCAAGTCCGGAACCATAAGCTACAGCGGGAGCAGCAAGACTAGAACGGAGAGCAAGTCCGGAGCCATAGGCTACAGCGGGAGCAGCGATGCTTGAACGGAGAGCAAGACCAGAGCCATAGGCTACAGCGGGAGCAGCAACAGCAAGGGGAGCTGCGTGGATGGCAGGAGCAGCAACAGCAAGAGGAGCAGCACGGATAGCAGGAGCAGCTACAGCAACAGGAGCAGCCAAAACGGAAGATCGAACAGTGTTTGCATAAGATACAGCTGGGGCAGCAGCAACAGTGCGGATGGCAGGAGCAGCTACAGCATGAACAGCTGGTGCAGCTAAGGCAACAGGAGCAGCTCGGAGGGCGGGAGCAGCTACAGCAAGAGGAGCAGCACGAAGAGCTGGAGCAGCCAAACCGAGGGAGCCATAGGCACCTCCGTAAGCAAGAGCGGGAGCAGGAGCAGCCAATCCATATCCATAGGCACCTCCGTAGGCAACGGCAGGGGTACCAATGGCTACAGCATCGTTGCTAATACGAGTGTCGTATTTGCGAACACTGGAGTATGCAGTGTCGACAGCCTTCGAGTATTGGGAGATCACATTATTTCCACCAAAACCTTTGATGGTGCTCTCATGGGTGGTGCCAATTGATCCATATCCAATTGGTGTGGTCAAAGTGCTATAGGCCGCTGGGCCACCAGCTTGAGCTGCAGCCAAGACAGCAGCGATCACCAAAAGCTAAAAAAAAAAAATAAATTTAAACTTGTGAAAAAACTGTACTGAAATTGTATTATGACCATTATTGAATATACATTTATATATATTCGAAATTGAATTACCTTGAAAGCCATGATATTGGATTCAGGAGTTGTTTGTTAAAGAGTTAAGAAGCGAAATCTAACCCTTTTGGAGTTCTCCGCGGGTTTTATAGCAAAAGTCTAGAGAACACCCACCCTGTTGGGCGGGATCAAAACTTGCTGCCAAACTCGTCCCCAGCTTAGATATCTAGGTTATGCCCGAGACATTAAGACTTGTATTAAAATCGAGAGCATTTCGTTTAAAAATCAAGGTGAAAGACACTCACTAAAAAATTATCGATTTTCAATTTTATTTGCAAAATATTAAAGTTATAAATAACTATGAATATCAATTATTATAGTTTTTGCTGTATGGTTATATTTTCAAGTAATTTTTGCTATCCTAATTAAATTGTTCATGTCTCCAATCGTTATAAGAAAATAAATTTAAATAAAAAAAACTAAAAATATATCCTTAAGAAAATTTAAAAAATATATTAAAATAAAGATATTATATATCTTTATAAAGAAATACAGAATAATATGTGACATTTTTTTTTTTTACTCCCCTACCGTAAATTTGGAAATTATTACGCCCGTAATTTATATTTAGTGAATTTTATACTAGAAGATAGGTAGTTTATATGCATGGATAAAGATTATTTGTCATTTAATTAATCCAAGCGTAGGTCTTGTAAAAGACACAAACAATGGATTTATTTCACAATTAAATCATTTCAATCCATTTTAATGAAGGGAAATCAGTTGTTAGCAATGAAAATATTACTAAATTAAAATTAGTAAAGAATATAATATGATAATAATAAAACTTATGTAATCGATTCAAATTTATTAAATAGTATAAATTAATTAAATGCAAAAAAGAAAGTGAAAGAATGCGATGACAAAGAGTTTGGCGGATCGTTTGTCAAGTTGCCGATAGCCGGTCGACCTCCGTGTCCACTTCTCCTTTCACTGGGGACGACTATTTTGCCAACGATAAGAGCCGTTGAACTTGGCTGATGTAATAATAATAACGAATAAATCAGTAAAAAATATGCATTCTGTAGGTCATTGGCCAAATAGCTCTTTCAATTACTAAAAGAATAATTATTTTGATATATAGTATATATATATATATATATGTGAAATTGGAAGGAAGGTTGCTCATCTATCTAATGATCGTATTATTAGAAAATATAATAGAGAGAAATAAAATAGAATTGAAGATAAAATTGATTTTTCTATGTAAAGAAAGGAGAGTGAGTGAGAGCAGAAGAATCCAATAAGGGGATCTCATCTCTACTAGAAGAGTTTTCTGTTAGTCTACTGTATAAATATTATTCTAAGGAAAATGAAGTACATTATGATAAGCTAATAAATTAATCCTTTTCAAGATTATAGATTTCAAATTTAAACATAAAAATATTTTATTTTCTAATATTATTAAAGAAACGATTGATCAATATAATTTTATTAAAATAATATGTTTTTTGTTTATATTTAAAATAAATGATTTTAACTTTTTTAATGCATAATAATTAACCAGAATAATGACACAATTATATATTATTTTTGTTGCATACATAAATTTATTCAATAGGAAATGCAGTAGTATAGCGAAGGGAGACCAGGGGCCATTTGCCCCGGGCGACACTTTGATAGGGGCGGCAGATTTTAGAAAAAAATTATAAAACTTTTTATAATTTAGTGAGATAAGCGCGTCTTTAAAGTAAATACAATAGAAAAGTTTATTTAAGATGTTTAAGTTTTTTGCAAATCCTTATTGAATGGTTGGAGACTATTTTCGTGCTTGGTGCACTTTCGCATATAGAACTTGTCGTGAATTGTATTTCTACATTAATATAAAGACTTATTCAAAAAATAAATTTGTTTTAAAAAAATTATAAAATTTAAAATTTAATTATAAATGCGAAAAGAATGCAAAAGTTAAAATTTAAACATAGTATAATCATAGATATAGATGTTAATAAATTTTTTAGATGAATTGTTTAAGATTATAAAATCATTTTACACTCATCTGAAAATCTAAATTTCAATTATCAATAAAAATTATTTTTTTGTTTTAGAATAATTTAAAATGTATTATTAAATAAATATTTAGATACAAGAATAAAAATATATTCCGTTTATTTTCAAATGTTGAAAGGGGAAAGATTAAGGTTTGTGATAAAATTAAATTTTATTGAAAATTCAATTGATGAATTGGTGAAAAGGTGGCAAATGTGGTATCTGCACGGGTGGAAAAAATTTACAATAGACAACTGAGAAAATGGTATTTTTTCTTAAAGGTTTCTCGTCTCCTAGGATAATAGAAGAATATTTAATTTATATTATTTTACAATATAGGAAAAAACATTAATTATGAAGGTATTACTAAAACATCTACAAAAATTGTGATTATTACGAAAAATTCCGAAATATGTTAACGTTTTAGAATGTAATAAACAATATATAAAATTAGACAAGTTCCAATTCGTAACCCCTCTTACAAACAGGATTTGAAAAATAAACTGGTAGTTCGAATGCATTATAATTTAGATCTATCTAATCGAGTGTTGTAACTTTAATCAATAATTAATATCAAAATCAAATATTTTTACATTTTTTTTGAAATACCTGTAATTTCTAATCTAATATATATTTTTATATAAATTAAATTATTACAATAAACTTTTATTTAAAATAAATTAAATATATATGTATATTATATATATTTTATTTAATTTTAATGTGTATAATTTAATTAAGATCTAATTAATAATTTTAAACGTCACAGTAAAAATAAAAATATAGTTGGATGAGGATTTTTCGATAGATCAATTTTTTTTTCTCGATAATTATTATTATTTCAGATATTAGTAACATTCCATATAAGGTTTTAATAGAATAATAGAGGTAGTAGCTGAAAACGAATATTCACTTGAAATAAAGCGATATTTTTGATAATTAAATTTACCCTCACAAAGTACATCTCTCTAAATTTTATGTTATTCTTAAACATATCTTGTATTCAATACTTCTAACTTTTCCAAAATCTGGATTTAATTGATTGTAACTAAATTGTTTTATATTTACTAATATTATACATAAATATTTAAAAAAAATTCACTTGTTAATTATAAAGGTAATTTATATTTGAAAAACTTGTTTTATTTTTTTGTAAATGGGGTCAGATTAAAATTCACAAGGTTAGTTAATTCAGAATATGTTCTTGGATTTCAAATTTACCGAATTCAAAGGTCACCCCGATTATGTTCTATATTATTTAATGAAACGTTTAAATGATTAAAGATACACATACGACATTTAAACGATCATATGAAATATGGTGAATATTCGTTCTCTAAGGAAAATATCAATAATATAGAAAATAAGGTTGAATAGTTTATTTTTATATTGTATTCATTTAGATATCATGTTACATTGAAAGAAATCAGTCATATAAAAAGATCGAAATATCTAGAAATATTTTTCAATATCATCCTATATTCTAGTATATATTGACCTGGAGAATCCAAATATGACTAGAATATTTTATGTCTGTTTGTCTATTCAGTTATAGTCAAAATTAACATAACCAATTATCAATGAAATTTTATCACAATATTCTTATAAACACTTATTTGAACATAATCAATAAATTTTACTAATATATAATTAAATAATGAAGAAATTAATTTTTATTAAAACTTATATTAAGCTCAACAAAGCTCATATAGTCTATGGAGTCTC
Source organism: Labia minor (assembly GCA_963082975.1). Taxonomy (NCBI): domain Eukaryota; kingdom Metazoa; phylum Arthropoda; class Insecta; order Dermaptera; family Spongiphoridae; genus Labia; species Labia minor. The sequence goes on along the minus strand of OY720344.1, from coordinate 29,292,686 downwards.
AATCGTAATAGCGGGGTATGGGGTATCTTCTAAAAACAAGAATATTTCTGTGGTTATTAGACAATTGATAAACATTAAATTTTACACATTTCTAAAAATATTATTTTAATAATTTTAAATGAAGAAATTGATATCGTCAAAATATTTATATAAAAATTAAATCAAGTAGTAGTAAGTAATATTTTAAAACATGTTGTGTCCAACTTCTGAGTAATTTTTATTATTTTTGTATTAAACTATTTGAATATATTTAGTTTATTTTTTATATTTTAAGAAAATCTGATTTATGAATGCTTTTAAAGTCGAGAATTTATTTTTAAAAAAATTTTTATTATAATTTTTACCGACCGACGATAGTAAGGGAGGTATTCTTTTCACACCAAATTTCACATGAGGAGATTTTTACATATCTCCACGAATCAAGCATTTTCTTAACAGAAAAAAGTATTTTTAGCATGATGTTTGTCCGTCCGTCCGTATAGATATGTACAGCTTGAACGGCTCAACGGATTTTGATGAAATTTGGTATTTTTACTTAATGCATCAGTATGATGAATTGATCAACTTTTGGTGCAAATCCGGAAACCGGAAGTGGTAGTATTAGCGATCGACGATATGAAGAGAAGGGTTATTTCGACACCAAATTTCACATGAGGAGTTTTTTACATATCGCCACGAATCATGCACTTTGTATTATCCTCGAGAAAAATCATCTTTATTAGTTTTTTCTTGATTTAAAATTATATGACGTCACCCAGCACTTCATGACGTCACAGCCGGCGGTTACTTACATATTATAAATAAAATAAAATTAAAAATATTTATGTTATATCCATATCTGTTTTTTATTGCATTAATAGATATATTAAAATTATTTAAAATTGTTTCTGAAGCTGGAAATTAATTTACTTCAAACCGTCGGTCGGTTCAAACCTGGTCACAGGTCAACTTATTTATTATAATATGATTTATATTATTTATTTTTTAATTGGAATAATTTATTTATTATTTTTAACTAGATTTTTATTTTCATTTGATTTAAATGATTAAACTCAATACATTAGGAAAATTTTAATTTTAATAGGGATTCCCCCCGTTCGTATGATTCCAGATTTGTCTTGAGAGTATTGAGGAGGTCTGGATAGGGTCGGTTGAAGCAATATCGTTACTATGGAAAAACACTATCGAGTTTTGTACCGCCAGAGTTAGATAAGTTGGTTCTAAGAAAGGAGAATAACCATGGTCTCTAAATATTAGTAAAAATAAAATGCCCATAAAAAAAACAGCCGCTCAGTACTTTGAAAACATTATTCCTTATGGGTTGGGATAATTAGGATTAAGAGAAATATATATGTTGCAACTAGTAAGTAGTCCAGACATTAAAATACGCACTGAGACAGCTTCAAGGTTTCTTCTCAGAGACAAAGGTTGACTATATTTTGTTTAATGAATAAGCAACCCTGCCTTTCACCCTTTGCTCTGTTTCATTATTTTTATAATAAGCATTAGAGCTTATTAATGAGAAACTATCATTTTTTAAAAGTGTCTCTTGAAGAAAAATGATCAATGGCTCATAAATAACAATTAATAATTATAATTCTTCAAAATTATTAAAAAGACTATTAATGTTCCATTGGTTAATAACATTACTCTCCATTTAATTTTTTTTTAATTTCAAATAGATTAAATATAGGTATAATATAGGGTCAAATATTTTATCAAGTAAATTTGAATATTTTTTTAAAATCTTGAAATGGAAATAGATTTATTTTAATTAATTTGCACCATTTTAGGAAACAAATTTTTGATCAGTCATTTTTAGAAAACTCATTTATTAATTGTAATAAATAATTAAAAAATTGTATAACAATATTTGTTAAATGGTCGAACGATAGCTCGGTGTTTCAGGTAGTATTCATAATATACTTATATGGTATTTCAATTTTAAATTATGTAATTATAATAGTAAAATAGTAAAAACTTTAAATGATGTAAAAGATTACAAGATTACATTATACCTACATTGAATATTTAAAAAAAAATAAAAAGTTAAACACAAAATAATCGCGATATTCAATTATTTTTTTAATTATTAATTAAATAAAAGAAAACAATTGAATATTTAATAGGGCCTCCTCCTTCCCCATTAAATAGCCCTTCCATTCCTCGCCTTACGGAATTTGGAAAAGTAATTACAAAGAGAGTTCGCATTAAAAAAAATATAAAATAATAAGGCGTTCGGTCTGTAAGCCTCTTTGAATCAGCTGAGAGTGCCTTTGATTTTTTGGATTTCGAAATGAAACCGCCACATTTGGGGCAACCTGAAATAGAACCTATCTATGAGGTGAATGGTCCACACCTATATGGGTGGATCGCTCATGCTAAACGTAAAGGTCCTATACTCAAAAGATAACCAACAATTTGTTCCAGTTCAGGATATTCCCATTTCGGAACAATGCTGAATTACCTTCTCGAATGCCCGTTCATTCGATCCACCTCAACTACCCTCTCAGCAATACAAAAAGGCACAATACAGACCTGGCATGCAAAATTCTTGCAAATCCTTAACAACAAAATAAACCAAATATTAGCCATCCTCCCTAAGTACTGCATCGAAATCCACCAATTCTAAAAACACCTTTCTCTCTCCTACCACCTTTATCAATTCTCCTCCTTGACAGATGTGCTCTGAAATTGCCCAATCTCAAATTCTATCATATAATTTAATATATTTCTCGATAATCTCCTAATGAATATTATCAAAACAAAACTCTCTCGCCTGGAAAAATAAGAAATTAAGTAAAATGTGTGAAAAATGTGTATAGATTTTTAAAAATATTATTTTATTTTTGTAATATTAAATCTTTAAAATTCTTTAAAATTTAGAAATATTTCGGAAAATAATACTAACTTTACGAAAATTATATTGGTCCACTTGGAAGACGAAGATGGGAGAGGATAGGGACTGGAGGGTTGTGGCTAAGAATATGAATACTTGGAGGGGTGTGATTGCTGAGGCCAAGAACTTTCGAGTTCCGTAGAGCCACAGAAATAGATAGATAATATTAACTTTAAAAAAGAAATATTTTAATAATTATATTTAAGGAAAATTAAATGTTATAGTTGACTTTTTAATGATTATATAATTTTTAATAAATTTTTAATCAAATTGAATTAATGAATTCTTGAATCGAATTGATAGAATATTTAAGGTAAAGGTAAATTCTCGTCAAAAACATTAATAAAAAATGTATATCATTAAATAAGTGTATCAATAAAAAATTATAAAAATGCATAAAATATAATTTTTATTAAAATATTTCAAGTTGATTATTAAAATTTTTATATTTATAGAATGAAAAATGTTCAATTTTAAATTATGAATTATTTAGTGAGTGTGATATATCTATAAATTGAATGTAAATACCTACAATAACAAAAGAGGTTAAAGGTCTTAAGTCGTCAAGTTATTTGGAAGATATTGTTGCGTTTTGCTTCTCTACTTTCTGTGTATTCACTGCCCTTTACATATGAAAAACAAATAAAATGGTTGAGAAAATCACTTGAAGGAAATTATCAAGGAATTGCTCAAAAGTATTTGTTTTTCTTAAGTATTATTATTAAAATTTATATATATATATTGATCAGGGGTGTATTGGGAGGGGAACGCGGGGGAACGACGTTCCCTTACCTTTTTTCAGAACCGGAACGCGTTCCAGTACATTTTCATGTCCCGACAACTCCTACTTAAATCTACTGTTAGAATTTTTTTTTGTATTCGTTAATATTTTGTATAGTAAGAATAAGAAAAAAATAGTTTGCTAAAAATAGGACATTTTTGCTCCCACTATGAGTTCCCTTACTTCTTATTTTACCAATACATCACTGATTTTGATGTAATATTAATAAAAAAATAATATTAAATTGTATATAAATTTAAAAAATAGAATAATTGAATTTGTTTAAATTTTAACACATGTAATTAATCATATGTAAATATAAATAGAAAATTAACTTGATATTAAATTCAGAAATATTATATATATAATTATAATACTTTAGAATTTAAATATTTAATTATAATATTAAAATATAAGTAGTAATTGATCATTATTATTTCTCATGCAACTTGGATGAGTACATGAATTGGACTGGGGACTCAACTTTTTGCTAATCTTAGGAGAATATCAATGTGTGTTTGGCCAAATCGGACATTGGATTAAACCTAATCTCACTCGGAACATTCAATATTTCTTTACATCAATTACTACGACTCACAAGATTAAAATAAATCGTATTTAAATTTAAAAAAATAAATATTTGAATTTATTTAAATTCTGTATGGTTGGGGCAATGAATCCTACCTTCGAAAAGCATGACAAAAATTAAAATATGTATAAATATTAAGGATAATAGTTATTAACTTATCTATTAAATTTAATAGATATTTTATCTATTTTTTCTTTTTTTTTCTTCATATTTAAATTTAAAAAAATAAATTTTGTTAGAATCTAAAAATCTACAAAAAAAACAAGAGAAAGTCCACATTAAATATTTAATTTTAATATAATAATATAATTATTATCATGACAATGACGGCTGCCATTTGTCTGGTGTAATTTTTAAAAAATTAAGAAAAAATATATTAGATATTTTTTAAAAAAATATGCTATAATATATTATATATAAATACATTCAGATGATATACAGTAGAAGTCTATTAGTCCGGCATCCAACAGTCCGGAATGCCCGATAGTCCGGCATCGCTCCGGAACATTGTAAAAATTTTGGTTTTCTCCAAAAGTGTGTCTTTAAAGCAAATAAAAACGCTCGAGAGCTATTCCCCTTTTGTGATAGGTAAATTTTCAAAACCCAGGGCTTGCACACTTGCCTGTCCAATACGATGCTCAATCAAATGCGTGGATGACTGCGTCCACTTTAAAGATTTTTTTCACCACTTTGTGCCTGAGGTCAAGGAATCCTTCAAAAGCCTTGGTCTACCAGAAGATACTAAAGCCATCCTTCTTTTGGACAATTGCAAAGCCCACCAGCCAATAGATGAGTTAGTTTCTGGGAATATTGTTGCTACTCTGCTCCCACTTAACATAAAATCTTTGATTCAACCCATGGACCAAGGGGTTATTCAAAATTTTAAATGCTTTTATAGAAGGTCTTTTTTTTCAAGGCCTGTTAAATGCCGACTGTAACTAGCTAGTGCTTCAGAAATTATTGATTTCCATATCATTAGAAATAAATTTTATACTAAACGCCAAAAGTCAAGAAAACAAAATGACATTCGTGACTTTTTTAAATCAAAGTGAACTATTTTTTACAGTACGTGTACATACATTATATGAAATGTAAAATAAACTTTGTTGTATGTATTTGCATACTGTATTTTTAGTTTAATTATTAACCTAATTGTTCTTATAATTACCGCCTGATAATCCGGAATTTCCGGTAGTCCGGCACCGGTCCCGAACGTGCCGGATTATCGGACTTCTACTGTAATACAGATAAAAATATTTAATAATAGTTCTTTCAAATAGTTTCAATAATTTAATTTTATTGGATTATTATATTATTTTATTATCGGACTTCTACTGTAATACAGATCTAATCAAAAACATACCTGTTAAAAAGGGGGCCAAGTTCCTATCGGCTATTTGTTTGCCTAAAAAAGGGTTCAAATCCATCCCAATGCCAAGTTTAGATGCACTTCAAAATCAATCATAATCATTTTTATCAACAGCCTGATCCACTGGTAAACATTTGGCATTCCAAAGAATCGCCACCACACCCAGTCCTCCGCCTCCTGCATCCAGGCACGCCACTTTATTCACGTCAACGGTCCATCTGGCCGAAATTCACTTTACCATACACCCAACTTAAAATATGGTATAGTTGTTAAAATACGTAGGTACATGGTTTAAAATATCTAAAATTATAATACTTAGAAATTTGAACTTGGCAGGTTTTCGTGCTGTACAAAACACTCGGTCCCACACCAAGTCCTCCGCCTCCTGCATCCAGGCACACTACACGCCACTTTATTCACGTCAACGGTCCATCTGGCCGAAAAATTCACTTTACCATATACCCAACTTAAAATATGGTATAGTTGTTAAAATACGTAGGTACTTGGTTTAAAATATCTACAATTTTAATACTTAGAATTAGCAGGTTAATTTATATATTTAAATAATAAATATAATTATACAATTAATCTAGTGTTACGTACAGTACGAAAACCTGCCAAGTTCAAATTTCTAAGTATTATAATTTTAGATATTTTAAACCATGTAGCTACGTATTTTAACAACTATACCATATTTTAAGTTGGGTGTATGGTAAAGTGAATTTCGGCCAGATGGACCGTTGAGGTGAATAAAGTGGCGTGCCTGGATGCAGGAGGCGGAGGACTGGGTGTGGTGGCGATTCTTTGGAATGCCAAATGTTTACCAGTGGATCAGGCTGTTGATAAAAATGATTATGATTGATTTTGAAGTGCATCTAAACTTGGCATTGGGATGGATTTGAACCCTTTTTTAGGCAAACAAATAGCCGATAGGAACTTGGCCCCCTTTTTAACAGGTATGTTTTTGATTAGATTTCAATACTTTTTTTTAAGAAAGCTTCCTATTTATTCCTTTTTGTGCCGCGCCATTCTTAGCCTTTGAAGTAATTTTGTGTTTAAAAAAATTGCAAATTTTTTTAAATTAAAAATTATATTTGTTTATATATTAAATATAATAATTTTATTTGTTCTTTTATTTTATAGTTCTGAATTTCCAACTTGTATTGAATAATAAATAATTAGAACTATTAATTAATTCATTGAAAATGATATAGAAACTGTTAAGTTTTAACAATAAAAATAAACAAACTAATTAATTTAAATTATAAAGTAAAATGGTTTAACACTATTATATATATTTATAATTTACACCTAACGCTACTTGTATAGGTAAAATGTCACTTCCGGTAGTCAGATCATGATGAAATTTGGTATCTGAATTTTTTTCATATTTTTAAATCTATATACAAAATATGAAGCAAATATCTCGAAGCAAACTGGTACTTTACTTGAAAGGTAAACGCAACCAGTGTAGGTAAAGTACCACTTCCGGTTAACCGATTTTGACGAAATTTTAAAAGAAATCTACAAACTGTGAATAATATCGGTGTACCAAATTTCGAAGTCCTAGCTTGATTAGTTTCTGACAAAACCAATGAATTCGTTTGAATTCGTTAAAATCGCATTGATATTCGATTATAACAACTCAAGCTTGACCGATTTCTTAAATTTCATAATTTTTTGTTAACCTACTTATAACACACGACCTGTATACCAAATTTCATAGCGCTAGGACAATTGGAAATACCCTAAGAATTTTGTTGACCAATCAGTGAATCAGTTCCAAAATAAGCTATTTTCACAGGGTCATATTTCAGGATCTACTGAAGCTATAACTATGAAATTTGGCATACTGCTTTAGTTCTAGTATATGACTATGTAGATAAAATTTTATCTCTGTACTTGCAATAGGCACTGAGATACAGGGGGGTCAAAAGTGACTCCAAACCATTCGTGTAAATATACTTACGGCATGCGCGCGGCTTGCTGGAACTTGGCCGGCGCACTGCCGTGCGCATAGATAAAAATATTTAATAATAGTTCTTTCAAATAGTTTCAATAATTTAATTTTATGCCAATTTTATTTTTAAAAAAATCCGTTTTTAAATCTTTTCTTCTTAAATATTTTGAGTAAATAAATTTAATATTTCTTATATAGTTAATAAATGATATTCTTATTGAGTAGAAATTATAGATTTGTATTCTTTAAACTTTGTTTGAAGTTGTAAGAATTTCTCACAAACTTTTTAACAAATTATTTTTCAATTTCAATTTTAAAATCCTCTCTTAGATTAATTCTAATATAGTTTTAAAATAAAATAATATGTTCAAAAAACATTAGAAATATACATAAATTTATTTGATTTTGATAATAATTTTTTATACATCATCTAATAAAGAAAATTAAAAATATTTTAAAATATTTATAAAAATATATATGATAAATTTTAAAAAAATCAATTAACTAATGTCCATTGCAGTACTTTTTGAACAATAATCTATTATATCTGAAACAGAATTTAGTAATTAAAAATATGAAAAATAATAATAATATATAATATATTAAATTAATAAATATAACTTACTACTCAATATAGGTTTGAAAGCAAGACTTGTTTTTGAGGCAGGAACATCATTTAAGTAATTTGTTCCTTCATCACAACTTCTAGCAAGATTTTGGTCCAGTGGGAGTTTACCTAAAAATGGAATATTTAATTCCTTACACATTTTTTCGGCTCCACCAGTCCATGCTGGGAAAATGGTAGATGGTATCTGAAAATATAAAAACGTTAGTGATGAGAAGCAAATCAAACATTTTGATTTGATAAGTAAAAATAAATTAAGAGTTGTTCTAATCTTTAAAAAAATTCTTGAAAATTTTTTATAACTATAATAACATGTATTATTTTTTGGACATCAAATAATTGAAATAAAAATTGTTCAGGTTTAGATAATTTTTAGTATTTTACCATGTTTTTAGTATATGTTATTGTTCCTTTGTTAAAGTTAAATATAAAAATTAAAAAATAAAAATAAGTTTACATCACAAATACATTTTATTAACACATTAATTATTTTTGAAAATTGATACCGATTTAGCTATTTTAAAAATGATTTCATTTTAAATGTATAATATATAATTTTGTTTTATGAATTATGATAAAAGTAATAGAATATAATATTAAATATACAATAATCAAACAGTGTTATGTGAAGTCTCGTTTTATTTCGTCATGATACTATTTCTTAATAGACACTCTCCATCAATTGAATGTGTATAATTTTTTTGGACTTTTTTATGTTTGGACATTGTATTATTTTCATGATAATTTTTTTTAGTATTTCTTTTTTATTCGTCTTTATATATTGTATATGGACTCGATATGATAGATTAATTTAAAAATAAAAAAATTAATTTTCATTTAAGTTAATTAATAGATAGTAACTTACTTCACATTTCGGGCAAATAAAAACCGACATATTTTCAATCACTCCAATAATAGGAATTTTAACTTTTCGACAAAAATCAATTTCTTTTCGAACATCTAGGAGAGCAACTTCTTGTGGAGTAGTTACAATAACCGCTCCAGAGAGACCGGCCTGAAAAATTAATTATATGTATTATAATGGAATAATTATTATATCTGAATTTAGAGATTATTCTCTTGCATTTGAAATATAAATATATTTTAATTATTTACCTGAGAGAGGTAATTGACGGCTGTAAGATGTTCATCTGATGTGCCAGGAGGAGTATCAATTACGAGATACTCTAAATCGCCCCAATCTACATCACTTAAAAATTGTCGAATCATAGCTAAAAATAAATAAAAATTTATTAAAATTTTTAAAGAATAACTTTTATTATTAAAGTGAAAATTTATTTTCTAGTCATAATCAGATTATACCTTTTCACAAAATAAAAATTTCAAGGAGAAAAAGCAAAATTAAGTGTATTTTTTTCAATTGAAACAGTAATTATTTACCTATTTGTGAATAAACAATTTCTGTACATAACTCTAGCTTAATTGTACTTAAATCATATTATACAAAATTTCCTGTTTTCATTGTTTGTTCTTGAACATTTGCAAAATAAAATAAATAGTTACTCAAAGGAAAGCGATTTTCATTTTATCAAAAATAAATTTTGAACTAACCATTCTTTTTTGGTCCTCTCCAGATAATTGCATCATCAACATTTTCAAGTAAAAATCCTATTGACATAACCGATAGATTGTCATCTACAAACTGAAAAATTAAATTATAATTGTAAATAAAATTAAAAAAAAATATTTTTTTAAAATTCAGATATACTTACTATTGGAGACCAACCAGAACCACTTTGGTGAACCTAAAAAAAAGAAATTAATTGAATATTAATGGTTTCTATTGTTATAATAATAAATGAATAATAATTGTTATTATTTAATGTTATAATATATATAATGTACATTTAGAACCATATTCATTGTATAAAAATTGTTCAGTTTTTTACATTCAATGTGGAAATGTTTTTCAGGGTTTATTAAATAATTTACAAAAAAAAACAGATCAGGCGAAATTTAATTTATAAGATTAATTCTCAAAGCAATTAAGAATAAGCTACTAATAAAATGGTGTAACAACCGAAATGTGCATAAAGCAAATAAATCAATAAATCTCAACCTGAACAGTGAGTTTAATTAAATATTATTCTATTAAATTTTTTATATTTAAGTTTTATTTTATAGTTTGAAAAATATATTAAAATATTTAAATGTCTTTCAAATAGGTTGAATTGATCATTAATTTTATAAGATTAATCCTTGTTTGGAAATTTAAAAGAACACTAGTTGCATATTAATATCATCACTTATCCTCATGGTTTTTAACTAATTTTCAAAGTGATTAGTTTTGTCAAAGATATAATGAATCAACTTTAAATCTTTATGCTATTATTTATTTAAAAATAATATTTAAAAGATTTCTATTAGGTAAATTAATGAAAAATATTAAAAGTAAAATTTTTAAATTTAACTTATGTTGATTGAAATAGATGATTTTACCTGTTCTCCAGCAACGCCCATAACTCTAGGGATTGATGGACCACAAATATCAATATCTAAAATTGCGACCTAAAAAAGATTATTATATTACAATCATAAAATATAAATAGGTTGCATTTTTATTTGTGGGTAAACTTAATAAGCAAAATATTTTTAAATGTTTAAGATAAAAATGGATTGATTGAAATTAAAATGTATGTTAAAAGGTCGTCGTACCAGCCTGTATCAATGAGGGTCAATTCTAGGATGGGGTAAACGGGGAGAGGGGTTAATGTTATTTAGGAGGCAGAAAGGTTGCGTGATTTTCCTACCAATGTCCTTGAGCTAACTTTATAGTAGAATGCATCCATTTGAATGAATATATTCAAAAAAAATTTGACCTTTGATCGACATTTGGTAAAAATTTAAAAAAAAATTTTGTAAATGACCCATTCTATCCCATTAACAACATATCAAGAAATGTGTCTTTCTTATGCACGAGATGTTTTAAAAAAAAGGGTAAGTTCAACATTTAATTTAAAATTGTTGATTTAAGATAGTAAAATATTGATATGTTTTATTTGGTTAGACCCTAGTTGCTTCATTTATACTTTTTCTTTTTTTTGGAGGGGAGCATTTATCTACATTTTTATTATAATGTTTTAATAAATTAATTAAATGATTTAGGATATACAAAATTACATTATGTTGTGTATTTATTGTTGCTAATCCTCTTCCTAAAAGTGAGGTAACTGTACTCTTTCCCACACCTCCTTTTCCCGAAAGAACCAAGATTTTATTTTTGACAGATGACATTCGATTTTGAATCAATTGGATATTTGGATCTTCACCTCGCGTTGCACCCGAAGCACAAATGTTTTGATTAGGGCATCCCGCACATGCCGATGCCTTTCCTGCTGTTTCACTTTGCGTCCCAGGACAATCTATAATGAAAATAAAACATCATTATAAATATGATTTTTAGCAATAAAAACATTTTTTATAAAAATATATTCAATTAAAATTAATCTAAGCTCTATTAAATTAAAAGTAAATAAAAGTAAGAATATTAAATAATATTATGATTATATTTATCAATGTAAAGATTCAATTTAAAGATTGTAACTAGAGATAATTAAATATATATATATATATATATATTTGTATAGTTTTTCCAAATGCTAAATAATAAAATATGAATTCAAATAATATATTTAAAATGTAGTTAACGGAGTTCCAAACAAATGTCAAAACAAATATTTTAAAAATATAGAGTTTAAATTTAGGTAATTATCTAAATAAAAAATTAAACAAGATGAAAGTATTTTGATAATGGGTGATAATTATAAATTGGATAAACTTTAAGTCATTTAATCTACTTACGTTCTGGAGCTTCAGAAGGAATGTCACTCATTATTTATATTTATTTTATTAATTTTCTGCCTTGAAATACGAGAATCAAATAATTTAAAAGTTATCTTATTTGTGTTTCTTCAATATAACCCTCCTTTGAAATATGAAATCAATTCCTTCAAATATGATCATGAGTGTCATTTGATCATTTAAATTTTAATGACAGCGCTCAATACTTCTCCCGGGGTTATTTAAATAAATATTCAACTTAAAAGAGAGCTACCATGGCTAGTTTAAATTTAAATTAAATATATATATATATATATATATATATATATAAACTAAACTATGAATGATTATTGAATTTAGTTTAATATTTTTAAGTGCAAATATGATATAATTTATATATTGAGTTGGTAAAATTTGAAGATAAAAAATATTGAAAAGCGACTAAAATTGATTAGTTATTTAATGCATACATTATTATTATTATCAGTGGCGTAGCGTGATCTATTATGTTGGGGGTCCGGAGGTCTCCCCCGGAAAAAATTTTGACAAAATAAATTATTTATTTATTCATAACGTTTAGACTAAACTTATAAGTAATTTAAAGATGTTTTTAACTTTTGGGTTCTCATATACAAAACTAATCATTAAATTAATTTTCTGCACAATGTTTGGGGGGGGGGGGATTATTATTATTATAAGTATAATATTTACATTCAGGAATTTGTTTTGTTACAAAAATTGTTTAATATATTATTATGTAACTTATTATTTAAATTACATCTTGAAAATTTACATAGTGATTATTTAAAATTTATATTTGTAAATTTCATTTTATATAACAAATTAAAATATTTTTCAATGAGTGCGTGCGGTTAAATCTTAATTAATTTGATTATTTTTTTTTTAATAATTGTAATAATGACTATAAGCACTTTTATAAGATTTTTTATTTATTAAGGAAATTCGCCTTTTAGCAATTCAGTCTTCAAATAAACATTCTTTATTCTAAAAGTTAATTTATAAAATAAAATGATTAGTCATTGTTCATTAATTTTGTTAAAATTTAAAATGTTAAGAATTTACTCGTATTTCATTTTTTAAAAGCAATATACCAGCAACTCTTTACTAGAGTGATTATCTTATTCACACACTACAATTGAATTCAAAGAAATATTTTTACATTATATACATTATCACTTTCTTTTCGATGAAAATATTTTCAAGGACCACAGTACAAGTTCGAGTCGATTCAAGCCGATAGTTCACGAAAGGCCAACAATCATACGCAATCATCCCTCTCTTTCTCACACTGACTTAAAACAAAAGAAAATGAAAATAATTTCCCCAACTTATATACACTGTGGATAAATTATTTGAAATATATTTTTCTCCAAAATTTAAATATTTTATTTAATATTAATTAATATATATTTATAACTATTATATAATTATTTTTAATGACATACTCAATCATTGAGATTTTGATTATTTATAAAAATTAAGTTGAGCGATATAATCTTTATATAAAATATGTAAATCATATGTTTCGTAATGTTATAATTATAAGTTTTGGTTTTTAGAATTTAATTTCTGTTAAGATTTAATTAATGTATAATAAGAAGTCACTTTGATAATAAATTTATTAAAAATTTGTTTACATTGCCTCCTAGAAATTTGTATTTGAAATTTATAAAAAAAAATCAATAAAATAATTTAACTAAAATTAATAATAAAAATTAAAAAGTCAACTATGACATAACTTGATTGAATAATATTAGATTATTCATTTAACATATTTTCACGATTTTATTTTAATATAGATAATATATAATTATAATTTTCACAAATTTTAATAGATTTCTGTATTTATATGTGCCATAATTATTTTGTTTATAAAATTTTTTAAAAATTATTTTATTTAAAATTTTATTATATACTTATATATATATAGATAGATAGATAGTTAGATATAGATATAGATAGATAGGTATATGGTATATTTAGAAGATATCCTATCCCCCACATATAATTAATTTTAAAAATGTGAAATCTATGTCTAAAATTAATGAAATTTTTTTGAGAATTTATTTCTATTCATATTTTAAACGTTATTTTAATAAGCATTATTATAAAATGAATAATTGTATTATCTAAATTATACAAAATTAATTATTCGTTACCATAGCGTTTTCCTATTTATTTTTATAAGAACATTTATTCAATTTTTTTTTTTTTTTTTTTTTAATTTTTTCTATAAATCTCTGTAATTAAAATGAATGAAGATCCTATTATGTATTCTGTAAATATTTTTCAAAATTTCTTTTTTATACTTTATATTTAAAATAAAATAAAATTTGTTTCTTGTAGCAACTCCAACCATGGAGCATGGTTGGAGCAGAACCCTGTATGAGTCAAGTCTCTGGAGATATGATTCCACCTCGAGTTGGTAACTACTATCAAACTCCAAGACCACATCCTTGGAGACCAACACTTGGATATGAAAATATTGAAGTGACACCATTGTAAGCCTTTTTCTATAATAATTCTGATTGGTTTAATCAGAAAATTTTTAAGTATTAAATTTTCTTCGATTCAATTTCATCATTTACTCAAACTTTATTTCAAAGATTTTGATTTCTAAATAAAAAAAATAATAACGATAACTTTAAACGCAAAAAATTAAAAATAAATTTTTGGATATTTATTATATTAATAAGTTTCTAAAAATTGCATATATTTAATATCCCTTGATCCCTGTTATACTCCAATGGGAATCATATTGAAATATTTTAAATTTTTTTTAAATTCATTATTACTTTGATAAGCAGTTATTAACTAACATATATAATTAGATGTTTGAACCAACTGTCATATTTTAATCTATTATTAATAATAATTTTTTATAAAAGGATATTTTCTTTTTCTATGGATTATTGTTAATTGTCTTTATATTCTTATTTATTAAATCAGAAAATTAGAATAATTTAGAATATGGGTTGAATAAATATTCCTTGTCTATTAACTGACATTTTTATTAAATTTGTTATTTATAAATATTTATTAAAAAAAAGAGATACGATTTTAAATAAAATTGTTAAAAACATAACAATTTATTGGTATTTTTTTTAGACCAAGTCAGCCTGTAACTAATGCACTTGTTGATCCCTGTTATACTCCAATGGGAATGTCGACAGAGCCTCTAAAATTTCCAAATTTAGTCACTGGCTTTGAAAGAAATCCTGCCCACGCTGCTAGAGCTGCACTATATACAAGATACACACCTTATGAATGGACTCAAAATCAAATTGGATTATTTAATGAAGCTGACACTAATAGAAATTTCAGCGAACGATTAAGAGGGGACACGGTTCGTATTTTAAGGTAATATAAATAAATCATATATAAATAATATATATATATATTTACATAGTATTTCTTTAAAAATAATTTTAATATATTTAATTTAGAAATTATTAAACATCTATTCGTACTTTTTGCACAAAAAATATTTTTATTGTAGAGAAACAGATGAAAAAACGATGACAGGTCAACGAGATTCTGGAAGAAGTTTGGGAGAACGAATTACAGATACTACTTTCTGGCGAAATGAAGCAGCAACTGAATTAGATCAATTGATTACAGAAAATAATTTAATGCAAGAAAAACGTCGTGAATTAGAAAAGGCAGTACAAGATATTGAAAGTCCCTTACATATAGCCCAAGAATGTTTATATCATCGGGAAAATCGACAAGGTAATTATGTATATAGATATACAATAGAACTTCTATTATTCAGTTTAATGATGAGGAGATCGAGAGAATGAATTTATTGGTTATTTTTATTTAATTTTATTTTAAATGCTAGATACTATCGATAAATCAGACCTATATTTAAAAAAAATTATCTATTAAAAATATAATGGTATTAAATGAATTATAACTTTTTTCTTTCTCTTGAAATCTCATCAATGTCCAAATAACAGAGGTTCTTTTGTATATGTATTAAACTCATTAAAGCATATTATTGAAATATTTGAATCATTTAGGCATCGATTTGGTTCATGATCAAGTGGAACAATCGTTGTTAAAAGAAGTTGAAATTTTAAGAGGAAATCAAGATAAATTAAAACAACTCTTAGATAGAACTATAATGCAAGTGAGTTGATTTGTTTTGATTGAAACTGTTTTTCGTCCATCCATATATGATGATGGAAATTGTTTTTAAAAATATTCTAATATAAATCACAATATTTCTTTTTAAATTATATATCTTTATATAAATTATAATTTTTAAAATTAAGATCATAAACATAAAATTAGCATCAATATTCTTGTTTGATTTTAATTTAGCTGCGTAACAATCGAGCTGCACAACAGGAACTAGAAAGAGATTTAAAATCTAAAGAGTCTGCTCTTGGAATTGATAATTTATGTCATCAAATGAGTAATTTCACTAGAGGAATTAATTACTATGGTGGAATTGATAAATTTGATCCAACGTAAGATAATATTAACCTTATTTATTTCATTTTATTTTTTATTAATTAATTAATCAAAAATGTTTTTAAAAAATAGTGTTAGCCTTCCTGAAACTTGGGCAGAACATAGTGCAAGGATAATTCAGAGATCACAATCTGAAAGGTCCAAATCAGCTCAATTGCGAACTGAAGGTGAATCGATGATAAATTCTTCAGCAAACGATATATGGAACCAATGGAATGCTACAAACAATGCTTTAGCTAGACGTGCTGGAGAAATTCTTGAATCGAAAGGAAAATTATCTATGCACTTGCATAAGGTTAATGTTAAATTAGATCTTTAATTTATTAATGTTATATTAAATATTAGAATAATAACTAGATTATAATGAATGGAAAAAATACAAGACAAATTAACAACTCGTTTTTCTGTTCGCCGATTTGGGACATCAATAATTTTATTATTGGATCCTAAAAAGATAGCATTGTTTTATTTTTTACATGAATATTTTAAGATCGTTTTTTACACTTTAAAATAATTTTTAATTTGTTTATTTAAAAAAATAAAAATTTATTTAATTTTCTTTAGGTTCAACAAGAAATATTTGATGTGGAAAAAAATTTAGAACTTATTAGGAAAGCAGTTCAAGATAAAAGCCTTCCATTAAAATTAGCTCATACTAGACTAGAAGCAAGATCACATCGGAAAGATGTTGAACTTTGTCGAGACAATGCTCAAGCCAGGTTAGTTATTTTTAAAATTGAATTTTAAATTTTATTTTAGATTGTTAATTTTCATTCTTTTGAATGTTTATAGATTGATTAGAGAAGTCCAAGATTTAGAAGGAAGTATTGATAAAATTCATAGAAAATTAGAGGAAACAGAGGCACAACATCAACAATTACTTAAAACTAGATCCAATCTTGAATATGATTTGCAGGGAAAAGCAAATGCTCTTTTTATTGATCGTGAAAAATGTTTAGGAATGAGACGTAGTTTTCCGATTCAACACACAATAAAATATTAAATAAAATATTTTTATTAATAACAATAAGTAATAAATTAACTAGTTTGAACATTAAAAATATTATCGTTTAGCAAATGAAGGAATAGGAAGTTTAAGACCTTCTTTAGCTTCAAAGAAAGTGTAGGATAATGTAATTGAATCTACGTATTCCATTTTAGGATCCTCAGCAAACTCAGGATCAATGTAAAAAAATACAGGCATATCAACCTTGAAATAAAGTTAACTATTAATATTTAAATTAAACTTAATTAAGTTATATGAATATATTCCATTACCTGTTCATGGGGATTCAATTGTTGTTCTTCAAAACAAAAACATTGAATTTTATTGAAATATTGTCCAGCCTCAAAGGGAACAACATTATAAGTACTAATGCCAATAACTGGTAAATCAGTTGGATTTAAAGCAGTGTAGAAAGCTAAAGCTGTTTCACCGGGATATACCTTAAATTATATATATATATATATTATTTTATAATATGAAAGTTTTAAAGAAAAAATAAAAAGATATAGTACCTCAATTTCTGATTGTTGTGGTTTAAAATTCCATCTCATACTTGATCCAGTATCAGCATTAAATTTTATTTTAATAATTTTATTCTTTACTTGTACCATATTTTTTATCTTATCTCCCGATTCTGCTAATCCGACAGTTCCTCCATAACTATAAGCCTAATTTTTTTATTATATAAATAAAGACTATTTATTATCAAAAATTTTACCTGGCAAAATATTCTATAAAGAGGTACTGCTGCATAACTCATTCCAGCAGTTAATAATCCAGCAGCGATTAAATAATTTAAAGTAGATTTTCTAGATTTCGATTCATTATTTGAATTAAAATATCTTAATGTTATTGTCTTATTATATACAATTCTATGATTTAATTTATTTAATAAATTCAAAGTAGGACAAAATTTTCTTCCAAATATAAACATCTTACAAAATAAAAAATAAATATATATTATGAATTAACCTCATCTACTTATTTTCTGTATAATTAATCAGAAAAATAAAATGATTAAAAGATATACCGACCTTTTAATTTCTTATATTCAAATATAATAAAAATATGGAATAATTAATTATTTATTTATTTTACATAAATGTCATTTTTTAATGTCAATGTGTTTAAATTATAATCATATATCTATATCATATGTTATTGTAATTCATTCTAAGGCTACTAGATGGAGATGATTAACCATAAAATAGGTTTGAATAATTTTCTAATACTTATATTTCTATGAAATATATCACAATATCTTATATACCATACCTCTATTTGAACATAGGCTATAAACTCGATCAATATCAAATTAAAAAACCCAAGAAATTAATTTTTAAAAATTTATAAAGCTTCGTGTTGCACAATGTACCATATTCGACAATGAGTATAAAAATATTAATTCTATCAATTCTCACCCAGAAATACACTGTTTACATTTTTATTTTAATTATTTAATAATAATAATAGTAAAAATAATATATATATAAATAAATAATACATTTTTTGCCTGACTCTGCCCGGGCGAAGAAGATGAAATTCTCCCTATAGGGATTGCTTGGAGATAAATGAGATTTCTCTTGTACCATAGATTTCTTTAAGGCACAATAGGCCGTAGTTGCTGAAGTGCCTCGATCTTCAAATAATAATAATTATTATTATTATTTTCAATAGACAGATTAAATTTATAATAAAAAAACTATATGTTATTATAATGACTTTTTTAGTCATTACCCCAAAATATCTTGCTTATTACCCCTACATTCTAAAAAGAAAAAAAAAACACAAGCTGAATCAAAATATAATTTAAAAATAAAAATGATTATTTTTTTTATTTTTCCTAATAATTTCCGGTTACCTATTATTATATTAATTATAACATTTTACTTATTTAATTTTACTGTAAATTATTTTCACATGATATTAAATAATTTTATTAAATTAACATTATAAAAGATTTAGACTCTCTCAAAATACTTAAGTCTCCAAACCATTTTTAAAGTATTTTTGGTAAATATTATATTAAAAATATTGAAAACTATTGTTATATATTTAAAATTAATTTATTCAATTTATAATGAAAAGACCACAAAGAGGAATTTCTTATACTCAGAAAAACAATAAAAGGATTAATTGTATATTTTTTTATAGAAGATAATTACATTCGTACCTGGTTCACCGAACCGCGGCTCGGTACTTTAAAAAAATTATTCCTTCTGAACTATGAATATTTAAGATTAAGATTATTATTTAAAATAAATAAAAATATAATGAAACAATTTCAAATAATTTAAAAGAACATAAATTAAAAAAAAAATAATCATAAAACATACAGCCCTTAAATGTAGGTATTGTATTAATGCACCGAAAGACAAAAAAAGTATGGCATGTGGATATAACATAATATATATTTCATAATTTGGTTACAAAATATTATTAAAATAAATATTTTTATAATTTTATTTTATTTACAATATTTTGTATTTAAGGAAGCGCTGTCCTGCGCCATTTTTTTTTTATTAAAATTCCTATTTTAAGTTAAGAAAAAACTAACAAAGATCATTTTTTCCCGAGGCTGAAACCGATTTTTCTTTATAAATATTATCTATGGTGTGAATTTCAAAAAAATCCTTCGAGAGGTTTAATATTTCAAAAATACAAATATATATATATATATATATATATACAATTTTTGATAGTGTAATAAGATAATAAGATAAGATAAGTACATTATTTTAAAAATTTTAATTTTATTTAATTTATTTAAAGAACTTTCAAACCAAAATAGAATTTTTCAAATTTAAAAAAAATATGAAATTTTCCTTAACCGAATGGTGCTGCCCTCAAACAACTAAAACTCAGTCAGTGTAAGATCGTTACCGCGCATTCACTGTGAGCTCCATGCAGGGAGGGTAAACCTGGTAGTGGGGAGATTCGTTGAAGGGGAGGGACCCTTTGAGCCATCAGCGAGCAACCAGCGGCCAAGTGGCAACCGCTCAAGTCAGTAGCTTTTAGGCTGAGCAACAGTTTACTTCCATCACTATTTTTTTTTTTCACTTGTTTGTTTTTGTTTTTCTCTCTTGGAATTGTTTTGATATTTTGTTTACTAATATGAAATCGATGAGTGAAACTGAACCTCTTCTAAGTCGAAGAGATCTCGGATCTCTTAAAATGTGTGCTGGGTGCAGTGCGTGAGTGTCCCCTGTGATTGTGTGATCCGATGCTCACTCAGGTGACAAGGTGAGCCCGGAATGGGTGCCAACATGGGCAAAAACTCGTCGCTGTTAGATGCCCTGCCATCCGCCCAGGGGACCCTTCATGTGGTTATGCTTGGTCTGGATAGTGCAGGCAAAACAACAGCCCTGTACCGTTTAAAATTCGACCAATATCTCAACACCGTGCCCACCATCGGATTTAATTGTGAACGAGTCAAAGGGACAGTCGGCAAAGCCAAAGGAGTGAATTTTCTTGTCTGGGATGTTGGCGGTCAAGAGAAAATCCGACCTTTGTGGAAAAGTTATACCCGGTGTACGGACGGGATTGTGTTTGTGCTCGATTCCGTGGATGTGGAGCGAATCGAGGAGGCGAAAATGGAGTTAGCGCGTACAGCCAAATCACCGGACAATTCGGGAGTGCCGATTCTTGTACTCGCCAATAAACAAGACTTGCCCGGGGCCAGAGAACCAAGAGAACTCGAGAAATTACTTGGACTTCATGAATTGGGCAGCGGAGCTTTATGGCACGTGCAACCCGCCTGTGCTATCACGGGGGATGGTCTTCACGAGGGGATGGAAGCTCTCTATGAGATGATCCTCAAACGAAGGAAACTTGCCAAGCAATGCAAGGCCAAGAAAAGATAGGCCAGAGTACACTGCAATGTATATACAATTCTCTCGAAACTGTCTTGTGTATTATGTAGAGCAATCCTACATTTTAGTCAGTGGCGTAACCAGCATTTCGAAAAACAACAAAACAAAAAACCAATCAAAGAAAAGACTCGTCTTCTTTCCATTCTTTAGTCTCTTGTTTATAACAATTCTTCTTTTTCAATTGCCTTCTCGTCATCGTGTCTAGTTTCTCTATCCTTTTCTAGACACAACCATTATATATTATACCTTCCCTCCACTACTTTTCTCAAAGAATGATCTTTTTGGTTACGCCAATGGCTTTAGTCGTGTAGAGAGACCCTTTTTTTCTAGTCAGGCGATGTCCAATTAATATCAAAAAAATAAAAAATAAAAATAAAAAAAACAAAAACAGAATGAATGGTTCAGTTGAATTATCTATCTGTCGTTACTAGTTGGATGATCCACTTTACTATTGATTCACACATTTTATCAAAAAAAAAAAAAAATTAAAAATAAATTTTCCCCATATGACAATATTGAATAATAGTAATTTGGACCAAAATTTATATTTATCTTAACAGGACTCCGTCCATGTGAAAAGATTTTTATTGTTTTCTTTGTTTTTTCTTTTTTTTTTTAATTTTTTTTTTTTTTGATTTCTCAAAGATTAGTGCTTAATTTCCTTATTGCCAAATTAATTTAATTCAAGTGAGATTAAAAAAAAAATGATTGTAACAAAAAAAAAAAAAACAAAACAAATTTAGAATGGACGAAGTTTTCGTTAGATAAAATGGAATTGTTATTACGAATGATCGGATGAATGTCCTTTCCTCTCGACCTCCCCCCCGCGTTTTCCTTCCAGAACAAACCAAAGGTGCTTTTCTATTGTATATTTCCTATTATATGCTTGTAAAATTATTATGCTTATGCTTTGTTTATATTCTTCAAACGATCATATATCGTGATGATCGGAATTGACATTTATTGAAAAAAAAAATTATTTTTTTTTTTTCAATTTCTTATACAAGACTTTTTATAATAAGTGAAATGGATAAATCTTTTTCACTGACTGTGATTTATCATTAAAATAGGTAGTATAACCCACCAAAAAAAAAGAAATTCGCACAAATTTTTAGACAAATTGAAAAATAAAAAAAATATAAAAATGAGGGTGTCCGTATATACATATATTCATATTTTTTAATAATAAATAATTAAAATGAATGAATAAAGATATATATAATATTATTTTCAAAAAATACAAGAAACAAAAACAAAAAAGTTTTTTTGTTATAAATTTTTTTTTGTTTCAAATTTTTTCTAATAATAAATAAAATGATACAAGAAGAGTTTATATTTCTATAAAATAATATTTTTTAATAAAACAAAAAGATGATAATATATAAACAAAGGAATTTTTTGAAACATATTTCTAGTTAAAACTGATTTAAAATACATTAGCTTAAATGTCATCTTTTTTATGCTCCGGACGCCCTTCTTTGAAACATAACCTAAATTTGTGATCAACTACAGGACCTTTATATCTATATCTTATATATATATATACATATATGTATATATATATATTTAAAATTGTTTAATATCCCAAAAGGTGCATTTCGATCCAAGTTCTTCATCAATATTTGTTGTTTTTTGCAAAATATTCGTTCATTGACCTCAAAATTGGCTGGGATTTAAATGGCCATGGATTGAAAACATCTTTGTCCTTTTACAATTCCCCTATGGTACACTTTTTGAATTGTCCTTTGTCCTATTGAAAATTCTATTGGCTGGGACACCACAGTGGGAGAAAGAATGATTCCCACCCCCTGCAAATCCCCTGGATCAGTCATTTATCATTCCACCTCTGGGATACCCTCCTATTTCCCATTATTCGTTAGATTCTTTTTTCCAAACGTCTAAAATTGATGAAGAACTTGTATCTTTGAATCACATTGGAGGGGTTTCTTTTAGATGTTTCTATCGTAATTGTCATGTAAAAGTAAGAGTGTAACATGATTAGAGATGTTGGTCCATAAGTGTATGAAACAATTTTGTAAATACACAAAAAAGTAAATAAATCGGACACCAAAACTAAAATGACCGACCCGCTTTTGCTTTATATAGTCAGAACCAAATGAAAAAAAATCATGTTAAGTGAAATTTAACACTGATTTTTAATGTCCCCTTAAATATCCAATTTGTAAATTTCTATTATATGATATTATAATTGTTTTTTTTTCTTTATTGTAAAAAAACATGTCTTGAAATGTATTTTCAAAGCATAATAAAGTTATAAAAGATTTTATATTTTTTTTAAAATACTCTTTAACTACATTAATAATCATTTATACTAAATAATTGTTATTAAAATAATTTAAAATATTTATTTTTCTTTTATTTAATCTAAATATTCAACCTTTACTTTACTTATATTACGACTAACATAGATTTAAAATTATAAATTATTTTTAAAAAATAATTTAATATATTATTATTTATTTAAAATAAAATTAGTAAATTCAATAAAAAATTTCTGAATTTAAAATTAATTATTCTCTTAAGAACAGTGTTAATATCGTACCAACAGTACAGTCATTTAAATTACTGGAATACCATATAATTTAATATCCTAGAAAAATACTTAACTATAAGATAGAATTTTAATCTTATAATAGTTTTAATTTTTTTCTTAATTATTCATTTATATCAATTATTAAAAACATTTTGTTTAATTCAGGGATCTTTAAATCGTGTATTTTCGTTGAACATCACCAATTCGATTTTTTCACATAACTTAATCCTATAATTATATTCCTTCTTACATAAAAACATACTATAATATAAATATAAATAGTTATATATTACATTGTCATTTTATAATATCAGATTAACAACTAATATAAAATCAATATTTAAATAATAATAGTATATGTTATTAAAAGTTTGAATAGGATTCAAATTAAAATAATATTTAAATATATAAAATTATTTAAATTCTCGGGTGAAGACAGAAGATAAGGGCTGGATATCTTCTTCTAATTCCAGCACTCCATTACGACTAAAGCATGTCTGTTCCATTCCTGATTTGAGACCAAATTTTTGATCTTTCAAACAGTCATCATTTGAATCGCCCAGCCAGCCATAATCCCATTGAGAACTTTCAGGAAACCAATAGCGTTCTTTTGGTGATTTTTTTAATCGGGTTTTTAAATAATTATAACGCCCTTCACCATGGTGACTGATACCTAGATGAAATAAACAAACAGAAAAAAAATACTATACAGACCATGTATTATAATTTTAATTATGGATCTTTAATTAATTAAAATGATCTAAAATGATTGAGCAGAGCTAATTTTATTAGGATTTTTTTATAAATTATATTTTATTTGATAATAATATATATTTATTATTAATTTATTCTGGTTAAAAAATTGTTTTAATATTTAGTTTTTAATTATTTTAATTAGAAAACAATTCACTAAAAATGACTTGGAACTTTAAAACATAAAAAAGCATCCAAAATGTTATGATCATTTAAATATAGAATTTTAGGTAAATACATAATTGTATGTTTGTATATACATATATAATAAATAGGTATTAACGGCGATATTAATTAAATAAATTATAAATAAAATAAAAATATAAACCTTGGTAGAGAAGTTCACGAACTTCGTCTTCTATTGGACGCATAGTCATTAGATTGATATCAGCATTAGGAGGGGGGAATTCTGTTTTATCTTTTTGAACTTTATATCCAAAAAAGGGATCAGGGGGTTTTTTCCCTCTTTGTTTCAATTTAGCTAGAAGTAGTTCAGCATCTTTTGGAATCTAAAATAATATCATTTCGCATCTTAATTAAATAATTAATCATTTCTTAATACTTAATTAGTTCTTTAATATTCAAAATATAAAGCAAAAATACAATTTTTTAAATTAAAATATACTGATTATTGAAATTTTATTATTTTTTTAATATGCCTTAATTCATCCAAGAAAATATTAGTTTTATATAAGTAAAATAAATTGTACAAAAATACAATTATTATTTTTTATTAAAGAATATGAGATTTTTTTTATTTTCGGGAAATTGGATATTTTTTTCCTCAGTAATCTATTAAACTAGATTCAATTCAATTTCAAAAAGGAAAAAGAGATTAATATAATTTAAATAGAAAGTTTTTTTTTCTTTCAATTTCAAATCTTAAAAAATACAAGTGTATACCTATATATTTCAACTTTAATAAACTTGGTTATATTAAAAAAAATGTGAAATGAAAAAGATGATATTATCAATACAAGTATTCGGTAATTTGTTTTTTTTATTATATGAGGATTTTTTATTTTGAATTTTCACTAAATATAATATAGATATAAATTTTAATTTTATCATATCTTATTGAATAAAATTTCACTATGATAACATATCTTTTTTTTTATGATAATAATTGGGTTTAATATAGTATTATAAAAGTAAAAATTCTGTTAGTTTAATCCTTAATAAATGTAAATATAATATTTTGAAAAACCTATTATTAAGTTATTTCTTATCCGTTTTATCCCTTTATAAAATTATATTTAAATATTGTCTTTCAAGCTTGTGGTGGTAAAATTATTAGATCCATTTAAAATTGAAAACACGTCATATATAAATAGACGTAGACTTGGGGTCTGGTTTTCGGGTGGAGAAAAGAGGAATACTTGAAATATATGCCCCACCCACATTTGGTTTTTATAGTTGAAATTTATAATTAATGTTAATTTTTATGTTATAAAATAATTTTACAAAAGAACTGGTAGGTAAGCACACAAATGACTTTATTAAAAAAAAAGTCTATCTCAATAAAAAGTCGATGAAAAGTCGATTTCAATTTGTCAAAAGAGCGAACAGACAGAGAGACAAACGCCAAGTGAAGTTAAGAAAAACGTTATAAAAATGATGAAATAATATCCATAATCACACATACACACACAAACACATACATACAAATAAAATTCTATTTCCATCTATGATTATAAACTGTGAGAAAAAATGAATAAATAATAGAATAATAAATAATGAATAAAAATAAAAATAATTATTGAATTATGATAACATATATATATATATATATATATATTCTAGAAATAGTATTTTTTAATAAACTTAAATTATTAATATGTATTTTAGTTAATTTTAAAACTAAATTGATGAGATTAAAAAGAATTCATCTTAAAATAAATATTCTTTATTCGAGAATATATTTTTTAATGTTTCAAAATCAAAATTTCAAAATGAAAATAATTAAATTTGAAAATTATCTAATTAATATTTGAAATACCTATATATAGGAATTTGATATATAATTTCATATTAGATTAGAATATTTAAGAGGATTTTTACCTCATGTTCTAAGTACGATGCATAAATCTTATTAAAATGTTTTTTAAACCATTCTCTTCTACATTTGGATTCTTTGTTTAACATTTCAATAGAAAATTGCTGATATCTAGCATCATAACCACCTGAGAATCGATTTTCATTATTCATTTTTAAAATTAAATTTAATATATACAAAAATTTAAAATGAGGATCGAAAAGTTGAATAAATGTAAATAAACTAAAACAATTACATAACAATAAGAATATAAGAAAAATGTCAAAATTTAATTAAAAAAAAAATATATATAATATTCCAATTAATTTTTCGAATAAGTAAGATTATTTTAATTGTATGGAATAGAGAAAATATTGTCATTTTTTTATTTTCTTAAATTTGGTTTTCATTTATTCTATTTTATAATGATAATTGTATAAGAGTAAAATTTTTCAAAGAAAATGAGGTTAGAACTCATGTCAACTAATCATATTGCAATAATTTTATTCACTTATCTTTTAGATGACTATATTTTTATTTTTATTTTAGTTATTTAATTCTTAAAAATATAGAATATATTTTATACAACTTTTTACTTATTTAATATTATTATCACATTCAATGCTGTCAGGTAAATTTTTTAAGAAAAATCAATTAAAAAAAACCCTATGAATAAGCACTAATAAAAAAACCCGTTCCAAACACGCGAGCTGGACACTCCAAGCGAAGTGAACTCCAAACTGAAGACGGGACAGTTTATTTGCGTGTAGTGCTTGAGGCGCCAGAAGAAGCTGGGAAGTCCAGGCTACAGGACAAAAACGCGCAATTTATCTTTTCCAAATGTAGATACAGAGTTTCTTGGATTTTTTTTGTTAATTTAAAATATACATATTATCTATTATATATAATAAAGTAAATATATTCAAGAAATCTATTGAGAATTTTCCGAATAAGTGATTTTATATTCCTTCAACAAAAAAAAAAGTTACAAATGAGGAAAATATGTTTGCTGAAAACATCTAGAAAACATACAAAGACTTCTTTCATAATGCACTTGAATACAATATTTATTATTAGTATTAGTGTAACACAAACACTTACACTTACCTTATACTAATATGATAAGAAATAATGATTCCGAGCAACCTTTGAATTAATTTCATAAAAATAATATTAATAATAATTTACAATTCTTTGTTATTTTTCATGGTAGGTATATGACCCTTTTTTTATTTCTTTTATCTTAGAGATAACTTTGAGACGTTAATAACATTTTTTTTGAATCTTATTTTTTATTATAAATTTTTGTATTTATTTTCTTTGTATTTAAAAATAAATTTGTAAATTTCTCTATAATTAAGTATTTTCATATGATTTTATTTTAACTTTTTATTTAAAAACAAAGATTGTGTATTAATATAATATAAACTAAATAAATAATATAGTTAAACCGAGTTGATCTGTAATGTTTGAATGTTATTCAATTTGTGTTTAAAATAGAAAGGAATTTTGCTTCCCTAACATTTCAACCTAAATACTTGACATGCCTGCTGGAATTCAGACTAGGAGTTATGATTTTTGAAGAAATTTTAATTAAATGCCAAATTACACAATTAGTTGTCCTGAAAAGAAAAAAAAATGTAACAGTAGAAATGATTTAATGGTAGATTAATTACATTTTAACCTCTGACCATTTTATAAAGTTCATTCCACAACTGATATAGTTGAAACATGCTTTAATTTTGCAAACAATTATTTGATTATATAAACCAGGGATGAGTCAAAACGAAATCAATGAAAGCTCTATTTCAATTTTTCATTTATTATAAAGAGCCAGGTCGTACCTAGATAACAAAACAAATTCAAATTTAAATTAATATAGTTATATATTTCACACAAATATAAAGTATAATGCAAAGTATAGATAAGGAAATAAATTTTATCAAGAGAGAAATTATGAAATAATGATTTCATAACTTTTATCATAAAAATATCATTAGTGAAAAGAAAAGTATCAAAATATCAAGAAATTTAAGGAATAAATTCAAGATAAAATCATTAGTTATATAGTAGTTATATACTTGTAGTTAATTAAACGGGATTCAATTAAATATAAAATTGAAACTATAAAAACAAAAAAAAAATGGATTTAAACGTGAGATGGTATATAATATATAATAATATTTATAATATTTATGTAATCTTAATGATTTCTATATAATATTATGATAATTTGATTTGGCTGATTTGAAAACAAAATGTATATATTTATGTTAATACTCTTTCATAAATCAAAAGGAAAAAAATGAAACAATTTGAATCAATATATTTAGCAATTTTTATTAATTTTTTTAAATTAAATAATTTAAATATATTTTAAAAAAACATTTAAACCATCAATTTTAATAAAATTTTAAGCAAATTGATTTTAATTTGTTTGGAATTAATATAATAATAACATCTACAAATCCTATTCCAAAAAATGTTTTGAATATTATACTCCAGTCCTGGAAATCATTAAATATCTTCTCAAATTCCGAATTGTAAAATTTATATAGGAACATTAATTATTTAGAAATAGATATTTCTAAATTTTTAAAAAAAATAGATTTTTAATTATTTATTGACTTTTAGAAAGATGGAAAGAATTAAGAAGTTATGTAATTTTTTTTTTTTTTTGGATTGTAATCAAGAATTTTATTTAATTAGGGTTTTTAAAATAAGCCATGTGTATTCTTTAAAAGAAAGAATTATCCTGGTTATAAAATAAATTTATTTAGAAAGACAAATTTCTTTTTTTTTTTAAATTTAATGCTAAAAAAATGATGATGATTTATTGATGAATCTTAGAATTATTTTATTTGGTATTTTCAATATTTTTCTCCAACAGGGATCATTAGTAACTTGAAGTAATCATCCATCGAACATGATTCTATCATTCATTTCTTCGAATCGAGAAACTTCATCGAATGAATTGAGGAATCTTCGCCAGGACCCAGCCACGCAAAAAGTAAACTGTATCCTGAACGATGTTTCGATTGTTTCAGACCACACACAACAGCATTTTATTTTTGTGAACGTACGATTCAACTTGAATATGAATCCATTAATTTATTTTTGTTAAGACTTTTTACTATCTCGCCAGAGTGTGTGTGTGTATGTGTGTGTATATATATATATATATATATATATATATATATGTGTGTGTGTGTGTGTGTGTGTATGTATGTAGACAAGATTACGCAAAAACGGTTTGAGCTAGAATGATGAAATTTGGTACATGGACATTATTCAAAATTCATAGTTTTCTATCAACTTTTGAGAAATGTAGCTCAACCGGAAGAGGGTCATTACCTACAACGTTTTGATTTTTTTTCCTCTAAAGTGACCGTAAAAATAAAGATATATGTTTGATAATTTTTCACATGATTAATAATTGTATAAAACTGCTATATATAGAATTTCAGCTTGATTGATTCGCTGAAATTACCAGAATTAATTTTTTAACACTGCAAATCTCACGCGCCAACACGTGACGTGGTGCCATCAACAAAAAGCCAAACATGCGGTGGTTTAATATTTATTATTTATTATTTATAATTTATAATTAATTAAATTTAATTTAAATATAATATATTGTTATTTAATCCAATTTTAATTGCGAGATAGTCGAGTGGAGACACTCCAGCTAATTGCTTTATATATTTATTACTCATTCTCTTCTAATTCTATCTTAACCTATTACAAAAAAAATATTTTATTAATTCTATGAGAATATATATATATATAAATGAATAATTTGGGAATTAAACAAATATCCGTAATCTATTATACAATATCCTCGTGTGATTGTTTCTTATTAAGGTATATAATTTTTCTTTGCTAGAAATAGAAAAAAACAGATTCAGTCACATAATTAAATTTTTTAAATTAATTATTAACGTCAATTATCTTAATTTATAGAAAAACTAAATATTTTGGTTCTAACCAAAACAGTTAAAATAATTATTTTTTTTTAAAATGTGTTATAGACTAAAGAAAAGAGAGAAAGAAAGAGAGGGGAAGGGGGGGGGGAGGAAGACAGATATAGAGAGAAATGTTTTCAAAGTGACTTTCGGCAATCAATGATTCAGGTTCACTTCACTCATTCGGCAAAATATAATTTTCCCGGTTGATCGACCTGGCTTAGTTTTCTCTCCAAAGTGAATGTTCACATTATTTTATAAAGCTCAAGTTTACTACTATGAGAGTACTTAAGAGAATAAGTAGCTCTTTTTTACACTAGTTCATGACTCATTCTCATCTTCTTAAGATCATTCTTCTTCTTTTACAACCTCAATTCTACCATCGATGAATCAATAGAAATAATCAATGGGAAATATCTTAAAATTTATAGTATATCTTAATTATTTATTATATAATATACATATATTTATATTTATTTAAAAATTCAATTAAAATTTAAAAAAAATAAATTAAATTTTATCATCTGTTTTTTCTAATATTTTTAATTAAATTTAATTAAATGTATAATATAAAATCATTGTGACTAATAAAACCATTAAAATTTTCATTTAATATCTTTATGCTGAGAGTTATGGGAGGGATGTTCGAAAGAAAGCAAAAATGAGCTAATCTGAATAATTGTAATTTATATAACATTAATATTTATAATATATTAATATATAAATTAAAAAGTTTTAAGATTGTAAAATAATATAATAGAGAAAGGATAAAGAGAAGTATAAATGAATTTTGTTTTATATCCATTAATAATTCAAGTCCCTCTTCCTTATATATATATATATATTTAAAATACTCCACAAATTATATTCTATTTATTCATTCAACATATATTACTTACATTTGATTTATTTGTGTATCATGAATCATGACTTTCAAAATTAAAATATATAAAACAATTATTTACTGGTTTATTATATGGTTGTGAGGTATGATCTATGAAGCTGGGAGACGAGAGTGAATTTAGAGTATTTGAAAATAGGATTATTCGCTGCATTTATGAGCCAAAGAAAGATGAGCACCGGGGAAAAACGGAGATTACATAACGAGGAATTGCATGACCTCTATGCATCTCCAGTCATAGTTATGGTTATAAATCGAGAAGGCTGCGATGGACAAGACACAAAAGATATATTTGTAGGGAGACCGATTGGGAAAAGTCCGCTCGGAACACCAAGGTCGCAGTGGATGGACAATGTAGGAAGGGGCGTGAAAGAGATGAGAGAAAATAGGATTTAGATAGATAGTGTCTCATAATTTATGACTTGGGGAAAGAAGGGGATTTGCAATCGAAAATAATTTAATATATATATAATGACATTTTGTTTTCATCCAGAATAATTTTCATAAAATTAGATCTACCCCTTGCACTAAATTATATAAAAAGGCGTTTTTTTTTACTTTCATTGAATGGGACAAGAGAAGAGAGTAGAAAATGAGAATTGCACACGAACAGACGAAAGGCAGAAATTATATTTACACTTTAAAGATGTTTTTCTACATCCAGCCTTGAAATATTATACAGATTAGCAATCAAAGCGCTAAATACTAATTTATAATAAAAACAATAACATATTTTTCTTAAGATTCAACATTTATATTACATTTATAAAATTCCAAAATTGTTTTTCCATGTAAGTATTCATACGAAAAATTATTTTAATGATTTCTTTTCTTCTTTTCTTATATTAAA
Source organism: Labia minor (assembly GCA_963082975.1). Taxonomy (NCBI): domain Eukaryota; kingdom Metazoa; phylum Arthropoda; class Insecta; order Dermaptera; family Spongiphoridae; genus Labia; species Labia minor. Next base: position 29,260,223 of record OY720344.1, on the reverse strand, counting down.
TTAAATAAAATAAATAGAAACAAAGAATTTCACTTTAACCATATATAACGATTTAAGTGAATGAAATCATTTTAGAAAAATTTTTGTTCTTGTTAAAATTACTTACACATTATTTTTAATTATGCATTTATATTGAGAAAATATTTTTTTTACCAAGATAGTCGAAAATCCAATGTTCTATTATTTAGAGCAGGGGTGTCAAACTCATAGGTACACTTGGGCCAAACAAACAAGGTTTAACTTTAGGCCGCAAAAAAATATTTTACCTTTTTTTTAGAGACGAATTTAAAATTTTTAAAAACGTTAAAAGTGGTCGCGGGCCGCAGATTTGACACCCCTGATTTAGAGTTTCTCTTTAATATCTATATATATAAAAGGCAATATCTGTGTGTCTGTCAAATACTCAAAAACTACCCGTCCGATTACGGTGAAACTTTCAGGGATTGTTGTGGGCATCCCAGGGAAGGTTTTAATCTATATATATAAAAGGCAATGTCTGTGTTATTGTTTTGTGTTTTGTACATATATATGTAAAATAAAGAACAAACAAATAAGAAAATAAATTTTAATTAATATAATTTATAAAAAAAAATAATGTTCATAAACTTAGAATATTAATTATTTAATTAATTAAAATCTACTTAAATAAATGCAAAGAGCCACAAATATATTAGTAAATATATAAATAATAATATGAAATAGTCAATAAATCTTACTTATTATACTAGGAAAATTTGTTGTTGATTAAATTAAAATATATTTTCCAAGAAAACAAATATATGTCTTATCTACTTATACTGATTGAAACAAAATGGATGAAAACCTTTTACATACAGACTTTCAACCAAATACCATGTATCACTCGGGGTACAGGGGGCGGAGCCCCCGTCTAGGTGTGAAGAGCGCCTGGAAGGCGCTCGGAGCAGCTAGTAATTTATATTATTTATTTAATAAATTGTATTTCAATATTTTGTCATAATAGTTTGTAATAAATTTTCTGATGGGATTAAATGTTGTCTAATTGTTTTCTGCTCATCAATAATTGTTTATCGATTGTAATTTAGTAATTGACAGATAACTAACATTTTAAATAATTAAATTTGAAAATTTAATTTATTATAAATAAAAATTCAATTTTTTTTTTATTTAATTAATTAATTTTAATATGAACGGTTTAGAAATCTCTAATCTAAAATACATGGAAATTAAAGTACACTTATCAGACAAATAATTAACATCTTTCAAAAAAAAAATTAGAAATTGTCTTAATTATTAATTTTATTGAAATTAATTGAAATGACTATTTTATCCATTTAATTAACCATCTCTGTTCAATTATAATTGTATTTTTTAAAAGATAAAAAACACCCTACTTTTGATTATTTTTTTTTCACTTTGATATTGAAATTACCCCTTGATGATAATTTTTGAATATACTCGTATATATTTTTTTATTCCACATTTAAAGCACCCCTCCCACTTTCTTTCTTATCTAAATTTAAAATTTAATGTTGTTCCTGATGATATTTGTAATAACACCAAACGGCAGACAGCTTTAAACAGCTGTTCGCTGTCGTGTGTTACTCAGATGGCACCCACTGTCTACCATTTGTACTCCTTGTCTACAGGTTAGAGTCGAGACAGCAGCTGCACTGACCCAGACCCGCCCCAAGAACGCAATCGAGGGCCTTAAAAAACCTTTCATCTTACGTCCCTCATCATAGAAAGTTACCCATTAAACCAAACTTTCCTACCTCAAGTAATATTTTAAAATATAGATATATATATATATTTTGGATTCTAGAGAGAAACAGGCAATGAATAAAACCATAAAAATAGATATCTTCTAAAACACTCAAGATCCTAATTTTTAATGTCTTAAATTTTCCTTCTCATCCAGTTAATCATAAGTATATCTTTTTACTTATTAAATGTCGTTAAAGTAAAATAAAAAAAAAAACTTGAATACTTCAATTGAACTTTACTTTCTTCTTAATTAATATTAATTGTAAGAAATATAAATAAAAATATGAATTAATGCGATATTATTTGAGATGTCTTGTTTATAAGGCGTCAGAGTTGTTTTATTCCAGCTCTCCGGGGGTCCGTTCTTTCTTATTTTATAATAAGTTGTTGGAGTAAATCATATTTTGTACCCTTAAAAACGTGACCTTTCCGCTTTTGATGGTCTTATACCGTTTACGATAGGTGTTTAATCTTGTGAGTTTTTTTTTTTATACCCAGGAGATTTAATAATGAATCCAAATTTCAAAGGACTTGAAGAGGTCGATAATGCTAAATTTAAATAAAAGATAGACCAAATGTAACTTTGAAGTATATAATCTAGTATAATACATATATTAAAATAGAATTAAAATTAGTTATTCGATAATAAAAAATAATTCGCCTAGAAAATTTAATAAAAGGTATTGATTGATTAATGTTATTAACTGTTAACTTCAAATAGATTTTATAAAAATATATTTCAATGCTATTGTTATTAGTATTAGTATTGACCCTTTGGTAGTTGAAATAGTGAACTAGTACAATAATTATGGATAGCAGGAATAATTCATTCGTATAAATAGAATATTGATTTAAACTTCTAGTATACAAATAAATGAAATTAAACTGGAAGATTAGTAAGCATTCGTCATCATTCACAGATTTACACAATTATACATTGTTTACATGCAGGAATTATTTATTACTTATAATTATTATTTATTTATTATTATATATTTATTATTATATATTTATTATTATTTATTTATTATTATTTATTTATTATTATATATTTACTAGCTGCTCCGAGCGCCTTCGGCGCTCTCCACACCTAGACGGGGGCTCCGACCCCTGTACCCCCCGAGTGTCCCTATTCTGAGCTATAACCATCTAACTCCTACCCTGTCCCATCTCTATAGTTTTTTATATATGTTACTTATGCAGAAAAAATAAATTGACATAATTATTAATTTAATAAAATAAAATTTAATAATAAAATTTAATTTAATAAAATAAAATAATTTAATAAAATATTAAAATAATAAAAATTAATAAATTTGTAAAAAAAATATATAATACTTAAAAAAAAATGTACCTTTGCGAGTTTCGAACTAAGAGTGCAATGTTATAAGATAACGCTTTAGACCGTTGACCAATTAAACACTTTTGTTTGCAAGTCTACTATTAGAATATATAGACATGTCAAATTTTCGCCACCAGCGCCTCTATGATCTAGTATGGTAACTAAACTATTTTTACTTAATTACAACCCCTGGACACACCTTACCAATTAGCGGTTTAATAAAAGAAGTCTGACATGCCCTGAGACCTACTGAATATCCATCAAAAATTTCATAAGAATCGGTCCAGCCGTTTCGGAGGAGTATAATTTCAAAGTTTTGTGACACGAGAATTTTATATATAAGATAAGATTATTATTTATTTATTATTATTTATTAATTATTTATAATTATAATTTATAAATTTATTTAATTTAATATCAAACGATATAATTAAATGATTTCCAAACTAATGAAATTATATTGAAACAGAAATATTAATAAAAAAATAATACTTTTGAAAATGATCAATTTCTTTTTTATACATTATAGGTATAAATATTTCTTATTTTTCATCTATCTAAATTTCATTTGAATTTAGTTTATATTTATATATACGTCTCTATTATTTCTCTCGAAGTAATTTTTTTTAATGATTTTAATTTCTAATGTTTTTAAAGAGATTTATTATATATATTATTATAAATATATATTTTTAAGATTATTTATCAAGTTCAACTCGATTATTTTATCATATAATACTAAATATATATTTATATCAAGAACCAAGGATGTGTAACCAAGTGTTCATTACAAGTACGAATTACGTTCTTGTTAGATCTTCATTATAAGATAAAATATTTTTTTTTAATGATAGAATTCAAATAATACAGTATATTTTATGATGAAAATAAAAATATAATTTATTCATCAAATTATTGTTTGATATAAATATAGGTATATTTTACATATATTTATATGTTTTTTATTTTAATCAAATTATCATTCATAATAAAAAAATGAATAAATACTTATATACTTTTAATGGATACAAACTTAATAAAAAGTACGACGAAATTATTATTCTATAATATATTAAATATATTATAAGTACGAGAGTCATTCATTAAGTAAAGAGATAAATGGCTATATCTCAACAACGGTTTATTTGATTCAGGCTAATTTTCAACATAATCACCTCCACAGTTATGCACTTGTCCCATCTTTCTTGCATCCTCTTAAGCTGACCCGTGATAAGCTTCAAAAATTGGGTTTGGATGTCTTACCTCATCCTGCCGGGACGACCTCGCTCCATCTGTTTTTACCACTCAAAGACAACGTACGTAGAAAAACATTTGCTAACAATGAGGAAGTTAAGGAAGCGGTTTTAAGGTGGTTTCGGGATAAATCGAAAGTATTCTTCGCGAAGGGAATTAGGAAACTGCAAGAAAGATGGGACAAGTGCATAACTGTGGGGGTGATTATGTTTAAAAATAGCCTGAATTTTGTAAGAATCAAATAAATTATTTTTAGCTATAACCATTCGTCTCTTTACTTATTGAATGAACTTCGTATATATTAAAATATTTTGGTAATAAAACTGAATATGTTAGATTATCTAATCCATGTAAATTCTAAAATGTTTTGTATACTGGCCTAGTTAGTTAAAAAAAATGTAATAAATCAATAAATAAATATTCTTATATGATATTTTAAGATTATTAATTTTCTGAATATGTTAGATTATCTAATCCATGTAAATTCTAAAATGTTTTGTATACTGGCCTAGTTAGTTAAAAAAAATGTAATAAATCAATAAATAAATATTCTTATATGATATTTTAAGATTATTAATTTTCATTTACAAGTAATAATTAGATGAAATTAATTTAATGATTTAGACAAGTCAATTCTAGTTTTTAACGGATAGTCCAGATGACGTTAAACGAAACTTACCTTGCCCATTAAATTAAAAAACGTGAATCAGTTGATAAATGAAAGAAAAATAAAATACATTTTTTAATCCTCTGTTTTAAGTTTTTTGAATAATAATAACATCTTCCAAATGAAGGTTTATTTTTACAGTTTGGTTGTCTATATGGTTCAAATCTAGTAACTCATTTTTAACACAGTTGCAGTTGACCATTCGAACTAAAACTTTGCACATTTTTCAGATTTGGATGACAATACATGAATATGAAATAAAGTTTTCATTTTCTTAATTAATTAATTAATTAATATTTTAAAGTTGACCAATCGAACTAAAACTTTGCACACTTTTCTCAAAGTATATTCAAATAAAACTTAAAATCTTAAAAATTTATTTACTAAAAAATTAAAAATAAAATAAATAATTAAAAAAAAATTAAGTTACAGTGTTTTATTTATAAATGCACTAAAATCTAGAAAATAATTTTTCTCTTAGCCTCAATACAGTGGCGTACCTAGGGGGTGGCGGTGGGTGCGGTCCGCACCGGGCGGCACTTATCTTGGGGCGGCATTTTTTATATTTAGTTATAGTTATAAGAAGCAACTTATTTATTTCATATTTATTTGTTTTCTTTCTTGAATAATAAATGATTATTATGATTATTATAAGATTACTATTTGATTTATATAAATTATGATTAATTATATGATTTCGAATATTATTCCTCGGTGTATGTAAATGCATTTTAGTGTAAATTTTGAATTCTAATTCCAAGAACAGGATAATAATTTTATTTTATTGTATTCATTAAAATTCGTTGAATTCGTAAACGCATCTTTATGATTTTGTTCGGCAATTTTTCCTAACTAAAATTTTTTGATATCAGTTTATAAATGTCATTTCTTTTGAAAAGTTTATATGATTACTTTGAAGTGATATACCAATATTTTTTTTAAATCATCGATTTTTCTTTTGAAAAGCAGGGCCGGCGGAAGTCGGTCTGCTAGGTTTAAAATTTACTCTGTGTATTAATTAATATTGATTAAATAACTTAATAATTTATTTATGTGTATTAATTTATAAAAACCACTATTTGATTGACTTATAATAGAAAGGGCGGCAAACTGGAGATCGCCCCGGGCGGCAAAAGTTCTAGGTACGCCACTGCCTCAATAAGTATATTCTTCTTCATGATGGTGTTCTACAAGGGTCCGCCTACTTAATAAAATGCTTGTATTTAATTTTTAATTTTGTCACCATTTTTAATTTAAATGCAAGCGTTTTATTTCAGAGATGCCTAGAAAATCAATTAACTAATTCATTTTAATTAGGCTCTTTATTCAAAGTATCTAGACCATTATTGTTGAAGTGTGATGAGTAGGCGGACCTTTGTAGAACACCATCATGAAGAAGAATATACTTATTGAGGCTAAGAGAAAAATTATTTTCTAGTTTTTAGTGCATTTATAAATAAAACACTGTAACTTAATTTTTTTTTAATTATTTATTTTATTAATAATAAAAAAGTATAATCGAATTATCAATGGATTTAATGAATTAAATCGTAACAACACGATATTTAAATTTAAAATTTTTGAACCAATTATAAAATAAGGCTATAACAAAATTATCAATAAAAAAATTTGTTATTATATAAATATGAATTTTTAATTTTATAAAATAGGATTTTATAAAATAGTTGATTGATCCTGGTGTAAAATCGATATTTGTAGATTCGATAAAATTCCTTTTTAACTCAATTTTATATTTATAATTAAATAATTACATTTATGTAATCATGAACATAACAACGAATAGGAGGAGTCTTTTAACAATATTTTATCATAAATTTTTTTTTCTTAGGTGTAATTTTCATTTTCGATTCAGGTATACATCCGAAAAGGGTCTCATTGGGTTAAGCTTGGACTATTATTTATGTTTTATTACCGAGAGAGAGACCGACGATAGTAAGGGAGAATATAAGAAATTTATCTATTTACTTTATTAATTTATAAAATTTCATTAAATTTTATGATAAACATTGTTTCATAAGAAAATTATAAATAATAATAATAATAATTGTTTAATAATAATATTATTTAAGTGAGTTATAATTAAATCCTGAAATTAATGCAATTATTCATATTAATTAAAATTAAAAATTTACATATTTTATTTGAAAATTCTTTATAAAAAAATGATTTATATTATTATAAATCATTCGCGAGTGTTATAAGTATATTTTTAAATATCTCCCTCCCTATTTTTAATTTGAATGGAATTTAAAAGAAATATGTAATATATTTGATTTTTTAAAAAAAAAGGTTATTCAAGGTAAAAAAATAAATAATACTGATAAGCTCGTCTCTTTATATAGAATCATTGAAATATAAATTCCACTTGAATAAATATTGATAAAGAAATTCTTTTATATTTTCATGACAATTAATCTTTTAAACATTCGTTTAATCATCAATAAATAAATAATATAATAAAAAAATTAATTCATGTATTCAATTATTAATTCAAACTTATCCAACTTCTTACATAAATTGAAAATTAATTAAATTGCATTCTTATTTGGTGTTATGGAAATCTTATTGTGAGATGCGCTAAGATAATCCAATTGGAATGAACATTAAATGGATAGCAACAGAACCAATTATCTGAAATTAAATTCGATTATTTTTTTTTTATGTTTAAACAAAAAAAATGAAAGAATAATGAATTGTTATATGATAATGATAATATATGGAGCAACTGAGAAGAATATATAAAACTCCTATAATGAGATGTAAATTAAATTATATTTTCGAATGATAGTGTCGTACTGAGAAAATTTTAATTTAAAATTTTTCATCTATTTTTTAAGATATTGTAAAATTCATTATTTGTGCACTTGCAAATCAATAACATGCCAGAATGTTCAATCAATAATTTCACATACATGAATTATTTATTACACTTTACACCATTTTAATTAAAAAACAAAATAAATTTATACAAAAATATATTTCATATTTTATTCATTTGGTATAAAAACATAATAAATGCAAAACATTTTAACTATTTCACATAAAAAATAATTTAAAAAAAAAATGAAAAACCAAAAATATAATGTTTTACAATTAATAAATTTACATATTTTAATGAGATTGCATGGATACATTTTTCAAGTATTATGTTCTTAATATTTTGATTTACATTCATATAATTACATTTTCTTATATTGTATTATCAAAATAAAGAATTCTATCTATAATAGGAATATCCTTATTATAATTCTTAACATTTCAATCTCTCAATCACTGGGACAGTTTTGATTTATTATTGGCTAAAATAGTTCCAGGGTCCTTGTATTTGGCAGTCCAATCAGAAATACTTTTTTTATTATTCAAATTTAATTTAAATTTAGATTCACACAAATTAATAATATGATCTCAAAATATACTTGCAGAGACAGATTTATATAATTTAATGTTTGAATTGAATATAATAGTATAATCTTTATATATGTATATCTTAATGATTTTTTTTATTTGTAATTATTTATATAATTATTTTCTTCGTACTTGTACTTTCTTTAACAAATAGATATAAATATAGTAAGAGTTTAAACAAATAAATAAATTTTAAATTTACAATGTAGATTTTAACAAATTTTCTTTTGCCGACTGGAGAAGAGATTGATTTATTCATTTGACCATTTGAATGAACTATAATGGGAATATTATTTCGATTAAATTTGAAATGTTTTAATATAGTGAGTTAAAAGTTTAAATTTATGATCTAATCTAAAGCTGAAGAGCAAATATAATTCCAATATAATAAATTGGGACATTTATAATTGGGTGGTTGTTAGAATAACTGAATTCAGACAATCCGCAAATAACTGAACATTGTAAAGAAAAAGATTTCATATTGACTTTGACTCTACAAAAATTATTGCCATTAAAAAAAATGTAAACTCATGTTAATTAATAACGTATAAGATATTTGAATTTGAAAAACAAAGAAATGAAATAAGCGTAGGATTGTTTATTGAATAACATAATTGAACATAACATAACATAACATAATTATTAAATAATTTATAGAAATAATATGTTGTATATTTTAAGGTGTAATTGAATAATTAGATGAAAATTTAATGATAAATTTCATTTCGAGAAATATAATCTTTAAGATACTCAAATACATTCCAAAAATAATATATTTTTTTTTAAATTTATATCTAATTAAATGATATTAAATAAATGTCATTAAAATTGTCTAATTCGAAGAATATTTTAATTTGATTAAAAACTGAACAATATGAGCTTTTGTTTTCTAATTTACTAATTTTATTATTATTGTTATTATATATGATTAAAATAACAAAGATTTTTAATTTATTAGAGTGTATGAATGAGAAAGTCATAAGTAAATAATTGATGTATGTATATAAAAAGAATAAAGCACGATGAGATTGATGTAGGTTCCCTAAATATGACCCACTCTAATCAAATAAAAATGAAATTAATTAAATAAATATTTATATTTATTTATTAGTACTTTCTAAATATAATTAGGATACTTAAACAAATTCTTTCTTTTTTTTTATTTAAATTTCAATAAAATAAAAAAAAATGATTATTCAAAAATCAATTTAAATATATTAATTAATTTATAATAATAATATATTATAATAGTATAAATTAAATTTTAATGGTTATTACTCGATAATTTGTTATAAAAAATACTTGCTTTTTAAAATATAAACTATTTATTTATTTAATTTATTATCTATCTTATTTTTAATAACAGTACTTGCATTTACTAATTATGTAGTCCAAGAAATATGAATTTGAATATAAAGTATTCTTTATATATTGTAATCTATATCTATATATCTCTGTGGCTCTACGGAACTCGAAAGTTCTTGGCCGCAGCAACCACACCTCTCCAAGTAACCCTATTCTGAGCCACAACCCTCCAATCCCTACCCTCTCCCATCTCTCTCACGTCCCTTCCCACATTATCCACCCCCCGCGTCCTTGGTCTTCCAAGCGGGCGTTTCTCCCCACCAATATATTTTTCGCCATACTTTCCTCTCCCATTCAAGCCACGTGCCCTGCCCATCGCAGCTTTTTCCCTTTTATAAACCTAACTATTTCTGAAGATTCAGAGAGGCCATGCAATTTCTTGTTATGCAGTCTTCCCCATTCCCCGGTGACCTCATCTTTCTTTGGCCCATAAATGCTTCGCAGAATCCTATTCTCAAATACTCTAAATCTACTCTCGTCTCTTAAGGTCATAGACCATGCCTCACACCCATATAATACAATATTTTGTAAACTGTAATTAATTTATTAGAAAACAATATTTTATATTCAGTTGTTTATAATATAATAATATTTTTAAAAGTTTTATATATAATTGCTTGATTAAGCTTTTAAATTTAGTTAACTGAATTATTTAAGTCCGATTAAGATATTAAGATTGTAAGTAATGATTGTCTCGATTCTATTCAAACTAAATTAAGTCAACAACTGAGCTTCCTTAATAAATAGTTAAACAACCCAATAGAAAAATTGAAGCTGAAGATTATTATATAAGAAAGTTTTTGAATTAAAAAATTGCTTCATTCATTCTTAACACTTCTCAACATGAACACCATAATCTATTATTATTTTATTTTAGTCATTTTCTTTTTAAATTATATATTTTCTTAACAACTAATCGTGATTGTCAAATTAACTTCTATTGCTTAGTCCACTAATAATGTTTAATAATGTTTTTAATAAATCTAGATCGATTATAAAATCGAGGAAGAACTTAATTTTCATATACTAAAATATATATATACAGGGCCGTAAATAGGTAGATCAAAGGGAGGCCCAAAAAGACCTCTAAAAACAATTAAGAGACTAATAATTTTGTGTTTATTTATAAGACTCATTCTAAAACCAGAAAGAAAAAAAAAGGAAAGAATTCGAACTTCAGAATTATCGTATAAGCATGGTAAGTTTTTTTATGTGGTGGGGGAAGGGTCCATATGATCATTTTTCTCAGAGCATACTAAAAAAATAGTTAAGGCTCTGCTTGGATATATAATATATTTTGTCGATTTTTTTTCTTTTAAAAGGAATGAAATCTATTTTATTGATTAAGGTTTTATGTCGAACTTTACTTACCTAATTGTTTTTAAGAATTATCGTTGGTGGTTCTCTAATAATCATACATACTTAATTACAACTTAATTAATAAAAAGATTTAGTATTGTATATAAAGTTAAAAGAAGAAATTATCTAGTAAAAATTTTATTTTTGATTGGTTTAAAAATTTTTCTCTACTAATTGTTTTTTTTTATTATTATTATTTACTAGCTGCTCCGAGCGCCTTTCAGGCGCTCTTCACACCTAGACGGGGGCTCCGCCCCCTGTACCCCCGAGTGATACATGGTATTTGGTTGAAAAAGTCTGTATGTAAAAGGTTTTCATCCATTTTGTTTCAATCAGTATAAGTAGATAAGACATATATTTGTTTTCTTGGAAAATATATTTTAATTTAATCAACAACAAATTTTCCTAGTATAATAAGTAAGATTTATTGACTATTTCATATTATTATTTATATATTTACTAATATATTTGTGGCTCTTTGCATTTATTTAAGTAGATTTTAATTAATTAAATAATTAATATTCTAAGTTTAAGAACATTATTTTTTTTTATAAATTATATTAATTAAAATTTATTTTCTTATTTCTGTTTGTTCTTTATTTTACATATATATGTACAAAACACAAAACAATAACACAGACAGACACACAGACATTGCCTTTAAATTAAAACCTTCCCTGGGATGCCCACAACAATCCCTGGAAGTTTCACCGTAATCGGACGGGTAGTTTTTGAGTATTTGATAGACACACAGACAGACACACAGACATTGCCTTTTATATATATAGATACATAGTTATTAGATGATAGTATCTGGTTCACCGAGCCGCGGCTCGGTACTTTAAAAAAAAGTATTCCTTATGAACTATGAATATTTAAGATTAAGATTATTATTTAAATTAAATAAACGACAAAATATATGAAACAATTTCAAATACATTAAAAGAATATAAATTAAAAAAAAATAATCATAAAACATACAGCCCTTAAACGTACGTATTAATGCAGTGAAAGACAGAAAAGTATAGCCAGAGGATATAACATAAATATTTTTAATTTTATTTTATTTATAATACTTTGTATTTAAGGAAGCAGTGTCGGGCGTTGTCTGAAACCTATTCAGATCACACACACACACACAGTTCTTTTTAAATATTATCAAAAAAATCCTTCCAGCGGTTTATTATTTCAAAAATACAAATATATATATATATATAAATACAATTTTTGCTGTATAATAAGATATATAATAAGATAAGATATAGACTAATTTGTTAACACACTATGAGCGGGGCGGGTATTTATACCCGTTGCCACTTATATGGGGATATATATTAGTTATCGTTTAAAATAAGTAATTTTAAGTGACACAAGGGAAAATATATATTATATAAGTGGCAACGGGTATAAATACCCGCCCCGCTTATAAGTGGCAGTCCCCGCAACGGGTACAAATACCCGCCCCGCTCGTAGTGTGTTAATAACTGTATTTTTTGAACAATAAAAATTTTTTACTTAATATCTATAAATAAATTTTTTTGTCCAACGAAAATTTATTGAAAACCTTTATCTGTTAGGAATAAAGATGATCGAGAAAAATTATTTTTTTTCTAAAGTTTGATTCCTTTTTTAAAACTCAACAGGTATGCAGAGGTTTTAAAGTATCTAAAAGATGGTATCGTTTATGTGCAACTTATTGTATTTTTTGTTTTTGTTTTTATAAAAAACCGGACTTGAGAATATTGATAGAATGAAGATTGAAAATTGATAAAATATATAATAGTCATCCCATTTTTGGAAGTTTTCTCAAATGGAAGAAAATTAAGAGCGTTTTTTTACAACCAACTTCTTTCTTCAAAATTCATATTAATGCTGAGATTGATTAGTATTGGAAATTAAATTAATAAATCCATGAAAGGAACAATCTTCCAAGTGCTAAAAACCCTATACTAATACATAATATTGGGGCACTAATATAATATAATAATAATAGTTCATAAATTATAGCTTTCGTTTAATATCAAAAAAATAATTTTATGTGATAAATGTGAAAATAATTGAAAAATTACTTTTTTATCACTTAATTATGATCCATTAAACTTATCCTAATTTTATATTTCATCAACCACTTTAGATTAACTTTTTTTATACAAAGGAAAATAGAAAACCATTTTTATTATCTACATTAGAAATAATTCTTCTCATTCCCTATATTCTATACATTTTATTATGATTTCAGAAATAAACAATAAATTTGATTTTTCCTCTCCAATTTTATTTTATTAATAGGGTCATATGCAAAAGTTCATTCGCATATCTATAATCCATATTTAATCTAAACTGGAGAGGAATCCTTGTGTTTGAACGAAGGGAAGTGAGGTTTAGAAAGGGTGCCCTTAAATGAATGCATTTCATTTCCGAGGGGTGAGTTGTTTACACCAACCAGTCCCTGTTAATTTTAAAACTGTCTCAATATGTTTTGATGACAGTTGAGGGGTGAGGGGGTTTGAAGAGCATCTATAGAAATCCAGATGAAATGCATCTGTTGAAAATAAAAGGATTGTTAAATATTATTTCTACTCAAACGATTTTAACGAGTTGATAAGATTACAATTTTTATTATTATTTAGATTCATGTTGAAAATATAATTTCCTTTATTTATTCAAATTTTATCTTTTATCACGATTAATCTAAATTATGAAAAATTAAATTATAGAAAAGATCTAATCTAATGAAAAACGAAATATGAAATAATTTTAGTATTTGTGTGTTTTTACCGACCGACGATAGTAAGGGAGGTATTGTTTTCACACCAAATTTCACATGTGGAGATTTTTACATATCTCCACGAATCATGCATTTTCTTAACAGAAAAAAGTATTTTTAGCATGATGTCTGTCCGTCTGTCCGTCCGTATAGATGTGTACAGCCTGAACGACTTAACGGATTTTGATGAAATTTGGTATATTTACTTAATGCATCAGTGGGATGAATTGATCAACTTTTGGTACAAATCCGGAAACCGGAAGTGGTAGTATTAGCGATCGACGATAGGAAGGGAAGGGTTATTTTCACACCAAATTCCACATGAGGAGATTTTTTTACATATCACCACGAATGTATTGGTTTTATCCTCGAGAAAAATCATATTTATTAGTTTTTTTTTGATTTAAAATTATATGACGTCACCCAGCCCTTCATGACGTCACAGCCTCGGGTAACGCCGGCTACTTCAGCTATATATTATAAATAAAATAAAATTAAAAATAATTATGTTCTATCCATATCTGTTTTTTATTACATTAATAGATATATTAAAATTATTTGAAATTGTTTCTGTAGCTGGAAATTAATTTATTTCAAACCGTCGGTCGGTTCGGACCTGGCCACAGGTCAACTTATTTAGTTTTAGAATACAATTCTAAATATATATTTTTGAATATTAGTTTTTTTATTAGAAACATATATTATAGTTAAATAAATTATAGTATAATATAGTCGAATAACTTGAAAATAAAGTAAAATTTCAATGAATAAAGGAAATAATATTTTCATTGTGAAATTGTGTTGATGCGAGAGGTGGTTCGAATTAGTGAAGAAAGATTATTTGTTTAAGACATGTTGTACTGACAATTTCAAGGTACATGCACGATGCATGAGAATTGAATGGAAATATCTAAGGAAATAGATTTTGGCGAGAACTTTCGAGTTCAAAAGAGCCTTAGAGATAAATTAGTTTTATCTTGTTATTTAAGTTATGTTATAAGAAGTAGAAGAGATATACAGATCAAAAGAGTAAATGAATGTGACAATTATCAATTAAAGGGATGTAATCGTCAGCTAAATTAAAAACACAAATTATATCATCATTTTATAAGAATCGTATTTTAAAAAAAAAAAATTCCCAGATTTTAAAATCATTTATATTTTGATAATAAAAGTTTAATTTTTTTCCTCCATAATTTTGATAATTTATTTATTTGTCTATTTTTATCAAGATTAAATATAAATATCTATAGTGTTATGTACAAAGATTGAGTAACCAACAAATATTTACATTTAATTTATTTTTATTTAACGAGCAGTGCGAATGGTGTGTAAAGTATTGGGATCATAAAAACAAACCAACTATGAAATTTATTTAAATTATGTTATGTTTTAAGATTTAATTTATAACATTTTTATGTTGACATTTGGGCGTGTGAGTTTATGTGGAAGCAGCTACGCTCTTCGTTTGTCCAACAAGTTTCAAATTTGATAGTATGATTTAAAATCTTTTGAATATATTCCTTATAAATTTTAAAGAAATTTGAAAATAAAATATTTTAATTTTTGTGAGATATTCAATAAAATAAACCTCAATAATACACATGTCATGTTAATGATTTTAGTATTTATTCATTATTTATATGATTTTCTTTAATTATTATAATTATTTTCTTCTAAGATTCAACATCAGAAAATACCGCTTTTCTCTAGTTTTATTTTTTTGTTTTTAATTATAAATTTCAATGATTTAATTTTACTTACATTAATAAGAATTATTTATTTTGATATTTTAGCATTATATATATGGGGGGACCATATTTCGAAAACATCAAACCGGGACAAGCGGTTTAGACATTTAGCATTATATATATAGGGGGACCATATTTCGAAAACATCAAACCGGGACAAGCGGTTTAGACAGAGCACCTAAAAACGGGACAATCCCGGAAAAAACGGGACGTTTGGTCACCCTATATATATATATATATATAAGTAAAATATATGTTATATCCTCAACGATAGACTTAACACACTATGAGCGGGGCGGGTATTTGTACCCGTTGCGGAGACTGCCACTTATATAAGTGGCAACGGGTATAAATACCCGCCCCGCTTATAAGTGGCAGTCTTAACACACTATGAGCGGGGCGGGTATTTGTACCCGTTGCGGGGACAAATACCCGCCCGCTCATAGTGTGTTAAGTCTTCTTAAAATATCAAAATTTATATATACTTATTTATATATACTTAATAAATCAGAATCAATAAGTAAAGTAGCTACATTTTTACTTCTTTTCACCCGAATAAATATATATATAGGATTATTATTTTATTTTCTATAAAGAAAATGATATTAAGTCAATTATAAAAATATTAAAATTTTACATATGCCGTTAAGTATGTGTGATTTGCGTATTAAGAACTGTTTTTTCTTCGAGTCCCAATCGACCCCCATTCGACCCTTTGGGTCAGATCGACACCTACTGTTGGTAAATAGACTCCTAATATGTACTGATGAGAATTCTTTGTTTAAACAATTTTTTTTTTTTGTTTAAAAAAATGATAATTTAATAAATAAATTGATTAATTAGGTCACTAAATGCCACGGGATTGGCATGAGCAGTAATCATGTTATTATCAAGTGTAAATTATATATATTTTTATTTATTATTTATTTATATTTATTTATTATTTATTTGTGATAATATAATATGTATACTACCTTTATAGAGTTTAATACGTTTAAACATGTTAATTTTAGATTTATTTATTATTAAAATGTCCAATGTGGAAATAATTTCGTTAATAAATTAAATTTATTAGCCATTGAATTATCTATCTATCTATTTATACCTAGATTTGAAAACGAATTTCCCTTTAATTCGAGTAAATATCCGCTACTTTTAATTTATATTTTTTAATTTATAAACACATGATGATGAATATTTATTACATTTCATTATATTAGGATAAGGACCATAGTATCATGCGTCAGGGACGAGATTACGATAATAATTGTTTGTTTATTTTTCGCATGCAAAAACGAATGAGATAATAAGATTTATTTCATATAAATCTATGACGATAATTGTTATATGCGTTTGTATTATCATAAATAAATACGACTTAAGTTTAATAGTAATAAATGCCGTTGCTTAGAAGGTGTTGAAATTTGCAGATGAATCCAATATATATAGAATTTGTTCATAAATCAATATTATTATTTTTTACTTATTATGCAGGATAATGATATTATAGTAAATGAGATATGTTTTAATCCAAATTTTTCACTTTTTACCGACCGACGATAGTAAGGGAGGTATTGTTTTCACACCAAATTTCACATGTGGAGATTTTTACATATCTTCACGAATCATGTATAATATCATAAAAGTATTTTTAGCATGATGTCTGTCCGTCCGTATAGATGTGTACAGCCTGAACGGCTCAACCGATTTTGATGAAATTTGGGAGATTTACTTAATGCATCAGTGGGATGAATTGATCAACTTTTGGTCCAATTCCGGAAACCGGAAATGCACTTTGTATTGGTTTTATCCTCGAGAAAAATCATATTTATTAGTTTTTTCTTGATTTAAAATTATATGACGTCAGCCAGTCATTCATGACGTCACAGCCTGCTCTTACATATATATTATAAATAAAATAAAATTAAAAATATTTATGTTATATTCATATCTGATTTTTATTACATTAATAGATATATTAAAATTATTTGAAATTGTTTCTGTAGCTGCTATTTAATTTACTTCAAACCGTCGGTCGGTTCGGACCTGGCCACAGGTCAACTTATTTACATACATTTTAATATATTTAATTGCCCTGAATTAAAAAAAAAAATATTTAATTTTTTTCATTTGTTTATTTTATTCATTAATTGAGATCTTTAACTTACAATTTTTTTGCATCAATAAATCATTTCGTTTTTTATAATTAGAAATTTATTTCATTGGTAATATTTGTCCGAATAGAGAGATTCTAGTGCCTGGTAATAATGACCAGCATAGCGTAACAACCAAAATTACGATTAATTATATTTCCTTTCACCTTAACTCATGCATTTTATTCAATATTATAAATTCCTTATACACACTTTATAAATTATATTGAATAATAATTGAGTGAGAACGATAAATAGAAAAATAAAAATGTTATTGTATTTAAATTTGTCTTTAATAATTTACAAAAAAAAAAAAAAATGACGTGGCCAGGCACAGAACCGGCCAACGATTTGAAATAAATTAATTTCCAAACAACATATTATATATATATAAAGTATAAAAAAAAAATATTTTTAAAACTTGAATTAAAAAATGACCAAATTATATTATCTTGGTTTTATTGTTAGGTTAATTACTCAATTATAAATTAATACTATATTTTAAGTGAAAAATTTCCGACAATGAATATAAAATTAATACTTTGTAAACTACCACTTCCGGTTTCCGGATATACACTAAAAGTTGATGAATTCACGCTACTGATGCCTTAAGTAAATATACCAAATTTTATTAAAATCGAGTTGAGGAGTTCAAGCTGTTGACGTTTATACGGACGGACGGACAGACATCATGCTAAAAATACTTTCCTTTCATTCGTCGGTCGGTAATAAATTATTTTTCATTTATCCAAAAAAATATTCTGTTTTTAGTGAAATTTACTAGTTTATTTTTAAAATTATTCCCAAATAATTAAAATTAAAAACATTAATCTATTTGTAATTTAATGTTAGTGATACTAAGGCAATGGCTTTGATGACAGAGATTTAAGCAAAGACATAAACAAATATCGCCAAGCAAACATATATAATGTCAAGTTCCCACATGTGTCCATTACAATTAAGAATAAGTAAGTTATGTTAGTCACGTTCATACTTCCACATGTGAACATTAATTAAGGTTCTTAGCATTTAGCAGGTAAAACACATGGCAAGGCTCATTCAATTGAAAATTGCAAGGGTGCACTTGTTAAATGAAATATTCTTTGTAGGAGAGGGCAGTGTGGTTTATTGTTTGCAGTTGCAGTGACCCTTTTGAGGAGAAATTTCAACATATGCCTGGGAAAGACCACTCTTCATTTCATCCCTCACCCCTACCTTTCTCCTTCCCTTATTTCGGTGATATAAAAGAAAAAAAGCATGACTAGCAACGAGATGTAATGACTAGATGTAAGCAGTGACGAGAGATATTTTAGACTAGACGGGAGTGTGTCCCTATGTATGATTGAATTTGTATCTTCAAACTCATAATAAATTTCTTACTCTTTCTTAAATAAAATTGCCTTTTATTTCTTTACCGTTTAATTACCCATTAAACCCGTGGGTAAGGTAAAATATATAATTCATATAAACCAAGTTAAATAAAAGTCTATAAAATCTTTATTTTATTTTGTTTAATTTGGATTTATTTTTCATGAAAAACTATAAAAATGTAATTTAAGATAATTTGTAAAACATTTGACTATTGTACTCTCATAATTTTTCAGAATCACCCAGTTTATATATTTCATAAAATTAAATTCAAACTTAATAATTAAATAATTTATATTTATAATCAATAAATTATTTTTATCATGGTTAGTTGAATGTTGTATTCGTGTTAATTTTTTTTTAATTTCCCTGGTTTATGGACGAGGTCGAGGCTAAACAGTTACAAGTTCAAAGGTATGATTACCAACAATTTAAACCAAATTATTTTCAATTCTTAGTTAACTTCGTGATTGACCGATTGAAGTGTTCCCAATTCTTTTGATTTCTATGTTCAATACCCTTTGGAATGAATCAAAAGAAAAGTTTAAGATTGTCTACCCTTTCTTTTCATATTATGAAATAATAATTCTTACAATACAAATTTGCTATTTAATATGATTTCCTCTTCTATTTTATCTCTTTGGAAAAATCGATATAAAAATCTGGAGTGTCTCGCAAATTTGAATTGGATAATCAAGCTTTTGTCTACGAGGTAGGGTCAAAAAGTTCGCGGAATGGTCGCTTATAGTCAAGTATTTCTTAGCTGAAAGGAAAATTTTTGTTTGTGAGGTTGGCATAACTGGTAGTGAATGTGCTTTTGAAGTGAGCAGGCAGTTGTAGTTGGTTCCGTGCGTTCGGTGTTTAATATTGTAGATCGTAGTTTCTTTCTTTCGTCGGATTGTGCAATGTCGTCATTAGAGCAGCGTGGCAATATTAAATTCTGTGTGTTGCTGGAGAAATCACCCTCGGAGACTCTTGAGATGCTAAAAAAAGCATACGGAAATTCTGCGATGAAGAAAACAGCAGTTTACGAGTGGCATAAGCGTTTTCGCGACGGTCGCACAACAATTGATGATGACGTTCGGACTGGGCGGCCTTCCACTTCCACTACAGACGACAATGTTGAGCGCGTTCGACAAATTGTGCGTGCGGACAGACGAACAACCATCAATAATATTGCCTGTTTCCAAGGTTAAAAATAGCATTGAAGGGACATCGTTTTGCTGATTCGTCAGAGGTGATTGAAAATGCGACGGAGCGGCTGAAGGAACTTTCAAAAAACGGCTTTCAAGAGTGTTTCCAACAATTATATGAACGGTGGAATAAATGTGTAGATGCAGGAGGAGAGTATTTTGAAGGGAAATAATGTAAGAATGTTATAAATATTTTTAATAAATTTTTAATAACCAATTCCGCGAACTTTTTGACCCTACCTCGTATATTTGAAAATTAATTTTATTCTATCAGATCATAGGGGATTTAAGGTTTTTAAAATAATTATCACTGATAAAATTTTATTGAAATAAAAAGGCAATCAAATAATATCAACATTGCTTTGATTTTTTTCATTTTGTTAAACCTTCATTTTTAAGTCAAAATTTAAAAAATTAATTCCGGTACTTTCAGCAATTCAATCAAGCTGAAATTCTATATATAGCAGTTTTATACAATTTTTAATCATGTGAAAAACTATCAAACATATATCTTTATTTTTACGGTCAGTTTAGAGGAAAAAAGAAATCAGGTAAGTAGGTAGGTAATAACCCTCTTCCATTTCTCAAAAGTTGATAGAAAAATACGACTTTTGAATAATAACCATGTACCAAATTTCATTATTCTAGCCCAAACCGTTTTTGCGTAATCTTCTCTACAAACACACACACACACACACAAAGACATATTTTCAGCCTTATTGTTAATGAAAATAACTCAGGAGCCTTCTAAACGTGTAAAAACATCACAATTTCGACATCAAAAATTTTTGTGATCGCAATAGAATCTTTTTTGCGAGATAATAATAAAAATGTCTCTCTCTTATTAATAAAATTATTAATAATATTTATTAATACTATTAATAATGAATTAAATAAGAAAATGAGTGACTTGGGTCCAGGATGATCAACTAATTTCGGATTTTAAAGTCAGGTATATCGAAGACAAATATAATTAAAAATATTTAATATTCCTATTTGTAAAAAAAAGAAATATATTAATTATAATAAAATAAATTATTCTTAACAATAATTTTTTTTATTTTCTTTATACCTATTGGATGTAATTAAAGAAAGTTTTCGAAAGAACGAATAAATGACTCATGGGCGGTCGTTCAATTAATTTTTTTTTTTTTTTTTTTAATTTAAAAAATTTCAATGTTTAATTAGAGATGACCCCGGATGATAGAGTCGCAAGCTCATTGATCATGGAACTCGATCTATCTAAAATCCAAAGCAGTATAAACAATTTGATTAGAATGTTCCAATAGTTCAAGGACAATTTTCCTATCCCCTCACTCCATTTCTCCTTTAAGTCCTTCTTGAACTATCGGTTTTTCCATAACATCTATCATAATTTTGTTTCGTATTTTTCCTCAAGATATATCATTTTAAAAATATTTATTTTCATTTTCTTATTATATTATATGGGTCAGTAGCATTTAAAAAGTTTAAATTTATGAAATAGATGATGCAGAATTTCATTTCTATATACCTACCATATGTTTATTTCGAAATGGTTGTAATAAAAAAATATTATTGAAAATAAATCACATTTCTTGTTAAATCATAAGTAATAGTTAGTAATATATTAAAATTGTAATATGGAAAGGCAGATAAAAAAATACTTCAAAGAAAATATAAGAGAAACGCAATTTTTCCTTTATTTCAATCTCAAAATAATAAAATTCAAATAAAAGTTTGGTAAGTGTCATATCGATCATCTTCAAATAATCTTAGAATAGAAATGGTTGTGCTTTTAAAGGAAAAAAATGCGATTTTTTCGCATTTTTGAAATGAAAACTTCGATTGGTATTCATCATGAGAAACGATGAGAAAGAATGAAACTGATCTTATTCCAATTTCAAGGACAAAATTTTATTTCTAAAAATATCTACCCATTTGAGAAGTATTCTTGCTTGTTATCACAAAAGACAAATGATAAATGAAATAATATCAATTTATAAAATGAGACACCTTTGTTATCAAATGTCCTGGTGTTGGTTTGAGATCGAAAATGTGAAAATGGTATTTTCAAATCTTTGCTTAATCAAAATTTTAATAGAATAGGTTTTTTTTACATACATAATACAGTGAACGCTCTATATAAGCAACTCATTTGAACTAATTTCAATAAAAAGTTTCTTATTGGGAAAAGTTGCTTATTGAGAAAAATTGTATTTAAAGCACAAAAATATGAATTAATTAATTAATTAACAGAAACAAACAGAAATTCTAGTAACTAATTAATTAATTAATTCTAATTAACAGAAATTCAATTTTGGCAGCACAAAACACAAACATATTCCAATAACAGAATTTTTTTACAATTTTAGGTTATGTTGTTGAGAACAACTTTCAACTTAAATATTTAGCTTTAAAAAAATTGAGTTGCTTATACAGAACAGTTGAACTAAAAAAAGTTGCTTATATAGGGCGTTCACTGTATAAAAATTATCCAAACAAAAACTATATAATAAGAATAATCTTAAAGAAATATAATAAATACTCAATTTATCGTAAAATATGAAATAACAGAAATTGATTTTATTGATTAAATGAAAAAAAAATGAAAAAAATTATTAACATAGATATCGAAATAAATAAATTTTTGGTTAATATATGCAATCTTTATAAATTTAAAAAATGTATTAACATTATATTCTTATTGAATTTCTTTCTTCTCATTCTTCTTATATTTAATTTTTAATTTTAATTCTGTCAACTTTAATAGGAGTTATTTATTATTATAAAATATATATTAACTTGTCAGAGTCCGTATAGTATGTAGATTTTCTATAAATTTTGTATGTTTTTATTTATGTCAATTATTTTTAACACAAAGTGTTTTGTACATTTTTGTACTTAATCATATCATATATAATTTCTTCCCAATTTAATCCAATTCTGTCCAGCTCTATATCTAAATATTCAATTACATTAATGTTATCCTTATGAATATAATACGTTATCGTTCTTTGTTTTATGAAACAAAAAAAAAGACAACTTTAAATTGAATAAAAATAAAAATACGTAAAACCACTTTGGTTTATAAATTCTCACAGCATCCCTCCATCCGTGCAGTTTAGATTTTCTCATCCATTCCAGGACTACGACCTGATTCAATTTGGGCCCCAGTTAGGTGGAAACTTAAAACTTTTTTTCGCATTATTTTATAACACGATTAAAAAAAAGTCCAAGCTTATTTTGAAAATAATTCATCCAATGACCTAGATTAAATACTTATTCTAATTTCTTATTGAAGTTGAGTCTTTTATTTCGTCGCTTTTATTTGATTTAGAAACTTTTCTGATTAATAATAATTCGATTTTCTTAATTAGACGAATTCAAAATTTGTTCTAATTTTCATATTTTCATTTTCCTTTTGTTCCTGTTTGATTATAAAGAAAATCTATATTTTATTCAAATAAAATCCATTCTAATATTAATTAAAATATTCAATTCAAATGAAAAATAAAATGAAAAATAAATTTCTATTATATTACATTATATTACATTTTTCATCTCTCATTCGAGTTTTATCAAAAACATTCCATTCTTATATCCAATGAAACAATCCTAAAATAAATATTGTATATTGTATTGTATAAATTTGTTTAAAAATATTAATTAAAAGATGAAAAATAAATTATTTAAAATTAAAACTTTACGAAATTAAAATTAAATCGAATTATAATTTTTTTGACTTTTTTTGATATCTATAAAAAAAATAAAATCTTTATATGTAAATATATATGACATGATTTGAGTTATTTTTATTTCAGTCTTTTTTAATAGCAATATGAACCATAAAATTAAATTAAAAACATACTCATGATTATATATACATCTACAACGATTTATATATATATTTTAGATTTATGATTAAATTATTTAAATATTTCTTTATATATATAATAAAAAATATATAATAAAAAAAATTATACAAATACACCTATATTATATAATTAATTTAATAGATAAAAGATTTATAAATATTCTTGTCCAATTTATATTATCTATTTAATTATTTGAATTATTTATTAGTGAAATTTTCAATTAAAATATTTGTAATTTATAACATATATATACTTAAAAAATATAAATAATAGATATGATATGATAAATAGGAATTCTGTATTGCGTGATAACAATTTAATAAATGAACTATTGTGATAAAAATTAATTAATAAACTATGATATGGGTAGCAGATATTTTAATGACTATCATTGCTGTATTTATTTATTACCGACCGACGATAGTAAGGGAGGTATTATTTTTAATTGTTATAGAAAAAATTTCGAATTTTTTATTTACCCTTTTTTTAGAATGATTTACACTTTTCAATTAATTTTTCATTCATGTAGAATGATATAATATGAAAATCCTGATAAAAATATCGTTATAAATGAAAAATATCCTTTAATAGGTAATAAAGAGATTGTCGGTGCGATTAGATGTATTAGAATTATAAACACCTAATCGTAATCCTACTGTTATTATATTAATGTTCAAGGGCTTATTTATTTTATATCCCATATGAAGAGTGTCTATCAAATTTATTGCATAATTAAATAATAGTTCATAAAACAATTACCTTAATATGCCCATGAAATGATTGCTTGTTCTTCTTGTTTGTAAACTCTATCTGGATTTAATTAACGTTTCGATAATCTATCTAAGTCAAATGAATAATGTATACCAATAAAATATACCAAATTTTCATCTTCAATGAGTTACTTCCTATTTAAATCAGTGCTAGTAATTTATAGAAGCAATTAAACATAGATATATAAGTTCCTATTGAATCAATTCTATTTTAACAAAATAACTAATTTTAATAAATACAATTTTACAATTTTCAAAATAAATTTTTCACCCTATTGATTGATAATAAAAGGGACTAAAACTCAATTCCAATTGTAATAGGTATATTTCAAACATTAAATTAGATCTAAAAATTCAATGTATCATAGATCATAAATATATTATATATGAATTTACATATACAGAGAAAAGATGAGAATAACAATAAACTGTCTTATCTTAGAGATAAAATATTAAAAATAATACCAGAGACAAGATATTACAAATATATTTTTTTTACTAAAAAATTTAAAATTATTAATGTCATATAACATGTTATGATAATTTTTAATTTCTTTTTAATAAATAATTAATAAATATTATTAGCTAAATAAATTATTTTTCATTTTTTCAAATAAATTACTAAAACTCAGTATGAAAGGAAAGGGCGAAGGAAGGGAATAGGGGGGGGTCTTAATATCATCAAATTATATATCACATATATCTATCAATCATTATCTACGGAACTCGTAAGCCCTCCAAGTGTCCCTATTCTGAGCCACAACAATCCAATTCTCCCATCTCTCTCACGTCCCTTCCTATATTGTCCACCCATCGCGTTCTTGGTTTTCCAATCGGTCTTCCAACAAATATATTTTTCGCCATTCTTTCCTCGCCCATTTTAGTCACGTAGCCTTCTCGATTTTATAACCCTAACTATGTCTAGAAGTCATACAATTCCTCGTTATGCAGTCTCCCCCATTCCCCTGTGAACTCATCTTTCTTTGACCCAATACTGCAAAGAATCGTATTTTCAATTACATACTTAAAATTTACTCTCGTCTCACTGGATCATAGACCATGCCTCACACCTATCACATATATCAGAAATTGAAAACAATTATTTTTTTTTGAAAACCGTTTCATATTTATGAACTTGTTTCATTTACAAAAATTTGGTTATAATATTATTTATTTTTTTTAATTAAGCCCAATCTATCTATCTCCCCCCTCCCACCTATCATTCCAAATATTAAATCCCAGTATACTAAAATATTTATAAATCTAAATGATAATTTTTATCAAAAAAACAAAAATTTAAATAATTTTAATATAAAGTTTAATAAAATTTTATCATATTATTCTACGACTTTATTTATTATATTTCTTATTGCTTTAATCAATTAAATAATTCTCTTAGGTAAATCTGAAATCTAGCATTAATTAATATTTGATAAGATCTACTAAACAAACAAATTAATCATCATTTGTATGTGAGAAAAGATATAAGTATTATATACATACCATTGTAATCATTCAAAAGATTATATGATAATCATTTATAGTGATAATTATTATTAAATTCGTTAATGTTACTATTTTTTTTTTGTGTTGAATTTTTGTATGAAATTCCGTTCTGATGTAACTTCTATGATATTAAGAACAATTTGTTCTTCACACTCATGGCACCTGCTCAGTTAGAGAGCCACTGAAACAAAGATTGCTTGGCAAAGAAAAACAAAAAACGATTAACGAAGATACCGAGGAGACAAGAGTGAATGCTTGGGCCTGGCACCTGCTTCTTTTGATTGCCTCTCGGCACGTGGCATGCATGCAGATGCACTGAACATTCGAGACACAAGTTTCATCCTCTCTAATAAAATCCAAACTCTTCCATTAACAAAGATATATAAAACAACGACCTCCTTGGTTTAGCCTTTTTTCATAAAAATAACTTTATATTATTATATGAATTGCTTCTCTCATTTCTCTTTTCAAATAGAACGTACCATAAAAATTATCAGATTTTGTTTTCATTCATTCATTTTTATTTTATCAAATACTCAAAATAAAATATCTAACTGATTCAAAACCCTTTGAACCCTAATCAACCAAATATAATCGTTTTAATAATTTAGTTTAATAATTAATTTTATTTTGTAGATTCGATCCTATTTTAAATGAAACTAAACAATACCTCCCTTACTATCGTCGGTCGGTAAAAAGGATGAATTATTCAAAATTAAAAAAAAATATTTTCTATTATATAGAAAGAGGGAGGAGGGGAGGGATGACCAAGTTTGCAATAGTTACAAAACAAAATCCAGGTTTCTTTTTTATTTATCTTCATCCTTTCTATTACCGACCGACGATAGTAAGGGAGGTATTGTTTTCACACCAAATTTCACATGTGGAGATTTTTACATATCTCCACGAATCATGCATTTTCTAAACAGAAAAAAGTATTTTTAGCATGATGTCTGTCCGTCCGTCTGTCCGTCCGTCTGTCCGTCCGTATAGATGTGTACAGCCTGAACGGCTCAACCGATTTTGATGAAATTTGGTATATTTACTTAATGCATCAGTGGGATGAATTGATCAACTTTTGGTGCAAATCCGGAAACCGGAAGTGGTAGTATTAGCGATCGACGATAGGAAGGAAAGGGTTATTTTCACACCAAAGGAGATTTTTTTATATATCACCACGAATCATGCACTTTGTATTGGTTTTATCCTCGGGAAAATCATATTTATTAGTTTTTTCTTGATTTAAAATTATATGACGTCATCCAGCCACTCATGACGTCACAGCCTGGTCTTGCATATATATTATAAATAAAATAAAATTAAAAATGTTTATATTTATTATTTATGTATCCATATCTGTTTTTTATTACATTAATAGATATATGAAAATTATTTGAAATTGTTTCTGTAGCTGGAAATTAATTTATTTCAAACCGTCGGTCGGTTCGGACCTGGCCACAGGTCAACTTATTTTATTTTATTTTACAATAGAGAAATTATTTCATTTTTTCAGTACGATTATTTAGATAAGTTAATTTTTACCGACCGACGATAGTAAGGGAGGTATTGTTTTCACACCAAATTTCACATGTGGAGATTTTTACATATCTCCACGAATCATGCATTTTCTAAACAGAAAAAAGTATTTTTAGCATGATGTCTGTCCGTCCGTCTGTCCGTCTGTCCGTCCGTATAGATGTGTACAGCCTGAATGGCTCAACCGATTTTGATGAAATTTGGTATATTTACTTAATGCATCAGTGGGATGAATTGATCAACTTTTGGTGCAATTCCGGAAACCGGAAGTGGTAGTATTCGCGATTGACGATAGGAAGGAAAGGGTTATTTTCACACCAAAGGAGATTTTTTTATATATCACCACGAATCATGCACTTTGTATTGGTTTTATCCTCGAGAAAAATCATATTTATTAGTTTTTTCTTGATTTAAATTTATATGACGTCATCCAGCCATTCATGACGTCAAAGCCTAGTCTTGCATATATATTATAAATAAAATAAAATTAAAAATGTTTATATTTATTATTTATGTATCCATATCTGTTTTTTATTACATTAATAGATATATGAAAATTATTTGAAATTGTTTCTGTAGCTGGAAATTAATTTATTTCAAACCGTCGGTCGGTTCGGACCTGGCCACAGGTCAACTTATTTCTTCATTTTTTACTTTCCCGCATACTTCGTATAAGGGAAGTATTGGAATCGTCAAAAATTTCGACTTCGAGATTTTGATAGATCTTGACGTTTTAGACCTCCCTGAGTCGGAAAATACAATTTTTGGAATTATGTCTGTGTGTGTGTATGTATGTATGTATGTATGTATGTATGTATGTATGTATGTATGTATGTATGTATGTATGTATGTAATGTCTGTAAGCAAATTTACTCAAAAACTAATCAAGCTAGGACTTCGAAATTTGGTACACCGATATTAGGGTGCGTTCACAAAGAAAGCTGGTTTCAAGTAACTTGTTTTCAGCGCTGGCTCCAAGCGCTTGAAAATTTTGTTGTGTGTACACAACAAACGCTTGCAAAGAAAGCTTTAGTCTTTTCTGAGCTCTCGTTGAGACAATGTCTTCCTCAAGTGATGAAGAGTTATTTTTGCTTGAAAATATCGAATTAAAAATTCGAAGAAGGAAAGTCGGTGTTCATGCAATTAACCGTGGAAGATGTAGGTTTGGGGAATACACCATCTATTTCCTCAATTGAAATTGGACAAAGTGAGGTTTTTTTCTTATATGAGAATGGAGTTAACCACTATCGCTATGATGTACTATATGCAATAATAAATAAAATTTTTACAAAAATGTTTTGTTTATGATTCCCAAGTAATTTCTCTTTGTTTTTATAAATTTTCATTCACAGTTCATACGAATTATTAAAAAGTGCCAGATGGGAATTCATATTTTAACTCTTCATTTCAAAAAATATAAATGTTGTGTGATACAGAGTAAGCCTAAGCTGAAAAAATACATAGGGGTTTTCTATTAGTAGGTCACGTAACGTCAGTTCTATCGTTGCTGTACACTAAAACAATTAAGGCACTAAACAATTTAGGGATTTCATGGTTGTTGGTCATTGAAGTAGAATTCATGGATAAATAGACTATGTAGATTCAAATTTAGGATTAATCAAACTAAATGTTTTGTCTGTACTGTAACATATAACATCAGTTGGACAAAAAGATTAAAAATATAAAATATAACATAAAATAAAACCGTGTACGAGCTTAATTTAAATTTAGAAAAATTTAGTATGAAATATTTAGAATAATTATTGCACAACAAGTTAACCTTATGCACTATTTCACATTTCATACAATTTATTTTATGTTATTCTTAAATGTTAACTCTTTCTTGTACAACGGATGATGTCTGTCCATAGTACAGACGAAACGTTATGTTTAATTACACCCTAAATTTGAATCTACGTGGTTTATTTATCCATTAAAAATTCTACTGTACTTAACTTTAAATATAAAGTCAATGCATCTTCTAATCATTCTGAGTACCTAATAATAATTGATAGTAAAATATTCTTCTTACCGTCAGTTTTCATTTCTAATGCTATCTCCTTCCACAACTTATCCACGTGAAGTCTATTTGCATGTAGTTTGAGGCGTTTGTCCCAAATAGCCCCTCTTCTAAAAACTTGAGAAATCAGTTCGTCAACATCCATCTGCACGGTTGTCCCACTGACTGGACTGGTTCGGTCAACAAGAGCCGGAAAACAAGTAGAAAACGTTCTTGCGTGCTTGTCAGAACTTGTAGCAAGCGCTTGCAAGTCGGGACAAGCTTTGTCTGTGAACGCACACGTTTGATACAAGGTAGACTTTTCTCGCGCCGGTTGGAGCTTGCAAGCGCTTGTCAACAAGCGCTTGTAACAAGCTTTCTTTGTGAACGCACCCTTATTCACAGTTTGTAGATTTCTATCAAAATTTCGTCAAAATCGGTTAACCGGAAGTGGTACTTTACCTACAATGGTTGCGTTTACCTTTCAAGTAAAGTACCAGTTTGCTTCGAGATATTTGCTTCATATTTTGTATATAGATTTAAAAATATGAAAAAAATTCAGATACCAAATTTGATCATGATCTGACTACCGGAAGTGACATTTTACCTATACAAGTACCGTTTCCTTTTTACCGACCGACGATAGTAAGGGAGGTATTGTTTTCACACCAAATTTCACCTATGGATATTTTTAGGTACATATCTCCACGAATCATGCATTTTCTTAACAGAAAAATGTATTTTTAGCATGATGTCTGTCCGTCCGTCCGATGTGTGTCCGTAGAGATGTGTACAGCTTGAACGGCTCAACGGATTTTGATGAAATTTGGTATATTTACTTAATGCATCAGTATGATGAATGGATCAACTTTTGGTGCAAATCCGGAAACCGGAAGTGCTAGTATTGCCGATCGAAGAGAGGAAGTGAAGGGTTATTTTCATATCAAATTTCACGTGAGGACATATCTCCACGTGTTATGCACTTTGTATTGGTTTTATCCCCGAGAAAAATCATCTTCATTAGTTTTTTCTTAATTTAAAATTATATGACGTCACCCAGCACTTCATGACGTCACAGCCAGCCCTTATATATTATAAATAAAATAAAATTAAAAATATTTATATTATATCCATATCTGTTTTTTTTACATTTAAAATATCAGTTAACCGGAAGTAGTACTTTATTACATTCTAAATATTCATTCGCAACTCTTTATACCTATTTATATGCGGGAAAGTCTAGGGGAGTACACTCCCGCTTATTTATTTCTGAAGTGGCAGAGGACTCTCTGGCGTTCAATAAGTTCAATAAGTATATATTATAGAATGAATATAATTTTATATTTTGAAAGAATTTTGTAAGATTATGTAAATTTAAATTAATATATAAGCAAAATTGTAGATCTTAAATATTTCGACTTATGTTAAAATCTCCAAAGGGTATTATTATTTTTTTTCTTTTTTTTTTTTTTGTAAAAATTATTATACCTTTTTTTATTTGTTTCATTAATGGTGGAAACAATTTGGCGCGAATTTTTTTTTTTCTTCCACCTCTATCACCTTGAACAGAGAAAAAAGATGACGATGATAATATTTGACCGATGATTTCGCTTAGACATGGATTGGAGACTTGAGATGTGGTCCAGTGAACGAGATCCTCCCTCCTTCTTTGTCCAATTACAGACAACAGGTTGCTGCTTTGGTTCACCTGCTGGAGAGTTGGAGCGTCCAGGCACAGCTGTTGGCTGGACCGCTCACTGCTGAAGCATCTGCTGCGTCACTTTTCCTTCTACAGCCATGAATCATTGACTATCATTAACATACCTGATAACAGATTCTCTTTTGCTTTCTTAGTAATTCTCCATGTTTGTTTTTTTTTCAATATTTTTTTTTTCTTTTCATATTAGTAGATATAAAAACAAATAGATTTTCATTTAAATTAAAAATTCAAATTATATATGACGAGAAAAAATTGTTATTTTTTAAATTAAAAATAGTAGAATTTTTATGTAATATTCTGGTTGAACAACTTCATAATTTTTATTTTTATTTATATATTTTTTTTGATTTTGTAGGTATTTTGGTCTTCAAGATTTAAGGCTATTTTAGTCAGATTTGGAATTCACACATTTATTTTTTTATCATAATTAAATTTCCAACTTATTACCACACTATGAGCGGGGCGGGTATTTGTACCCGTTGCGGGGACTGTCACTTATAAGAGGGACGGACGCTAGCCGCTCATAGTGTAATAATATATATTTTCCCTTGTATCACTTAAAATTATTTATTTTAAACGATAACTAATATATATCCCTCATATAAATGGCAACGGGTATAAATACCCCCGCTTATAAGTGGGAGTCCCCGCAACGGGTACAAATACCCGCCCCGCTCATAGTGTGTTAATCTCTTAATTTTAATTTTGAATCACCAATAAAGGATTTAGGTACACTGCCGGCCAATTCCTTTAAATGTATTTTATATGTTTTTTGATTGGTTAACTAATCTGTTTGATTTTTATATAATTCATCCACAAATATTAATATTTCTAATATTTTGAGATGAGTACATTTAAATTTTAAGACTATAAATTTCAAGTAATTAAGTGCCTTATTTTAATTTTTAGTTATTTTTTTGTTGCATATAACTTAATTATATGATTAAATCATGGAGCTCTCAGGATATTTTATTTCAATATAAAAGTTTTTCTCATTTTTCTATTTATATATTATATAAAATAAATATGATTCATTATTGGATTAAGAAATTATTGGATTGAGGTTGAACGCATTAGTACTCTCTTTTAATGCCAATCATCAATGAAAGAAAGTTTTATACGTAAATACTTCAAATTGATTACATTCTCTTTTTTCAATGTATATAAGCAAATAAGTTTTCATAAAAAAGATTTAAAGTACTATTGGTAAACTTTTATTATCATTTCATGTCAATTTAATTTCTAGATTACCTAAGTATTTATTTATTTGCCTTTTTGTTGCTAACACCATAAAAATTACCCCATTTGAAACGATAAAACAGCTTAAAAACGGAACAATTCCTTTTGATTCATTTACTATCTTGATTATGACAACTCACTAACCATAATTTCTTTTTTTATCCACACCTATAATATAAATAAATTATTCAGTTGTATTTTTTATTTGAAAAATTTAAATTTATAGTAAAATATTCTTAACGTGAATCAACACATTTAATATAATTTATTTAAAATTTTTCATAATACAAAAAATTTGTCTTCAATTACTAGTATATACTGGCTATTTTTAATTTCTTAATTTAAAACTTCCCATTTTTATAGTTTTATAATGTATTTTTCAAATGTTCTCTATATTATTTATAATATTGATTTTCGATCCTAAATTGTGCGTGTTCTATTTGGAATTTCAAATCAATTATATAAATTTAAAATAGAAATATATATATATAGTATATTTGAAATTTTTTCTCCGTTTAACAACTTTTAAGTTCGAAATTCCAGTATGATAAAGTAAATACAAAAAAAAAAAAATACAAATTAAAAAAAAATATTTTTACTTTTTTTCAATAATTAAAAAAGTTTATTTTGTAACAGATGAAAGAGTCCAGGTGGCAGAGTTCCCATTACATTGGAATTAATTTATTCGATTGATTAAATTTTAAATGCATTTATTGCCATACTTTTAATTTGTAATTTTTATTTTTCAAATACGAATTTAAAATATTTAATATCAATCGAACGCCGTAATATTTTTCTTTAGAATATATGTACCATATTATATTTCATCTATATATACATAATAGTATGTATATAAAATTAAAAAAAAATAATTAAATTATAGTACAAGAGATAAATATAAAAATCTTTGTTTTTATCAATAATTATAAATAATAATAATAAATAATAAGCCTTTTATATTAATTTATTTTTTCTTAAAAAAATGTTGAATACTTAGATTTTTCTGGTAAAAATTCATTTTTCACTTCAAGTCGATGATGGAAGAAAATTATCTTTAAACAACCAAGTTTGTTAATTATATTAAATAACTTTAGACATTTAAATGTTATAATATGATTTCATTTTTTTGTATATTTTTTAAATTTAACATTTAATTGGTGCTCTACCACCACCGTTCTACTGTGGCGTGTGCTCTACCTACACTAAGCGCTTTACCAATACTGTAGGTAGTGTATACTATAAATATGTGTAATAATTAGATAAAAGATAGAAAATAATATAAACTTTTATTTACATAAAAAAGTATTTTTTTTTTTTTGTTTTTCAAGGCGGGGGGGGGGGGGCTATTTTCATTTAGGAAAGTATATTCCATACTTGAAACATAGAACTACTTATTAATTTAACTTTAATTTAACTATGATTTATATATAAATTAATGTACATTGTGTGTTTGAACCATATACTTTTGAATATTTATAATAATAATAATATATGAATTAATTATTATAAATTAATTCAATAAAGAATCAATTTATAACGAAAAATGACTAATAAATTAATTAATATAATAAATGCTTAGAAAAATTCATTTATTTTTTTCAGAAAATGTTTTTTAAATTAAAGTTAAGAATTTAATATTTAATTAATAGGTAAATGATTTTTGTTATGATTTTTTATAAAAATTAGCTGGAGTGTCTCCACTCAACTATCTCGCAATTTGAATTGGATTTAATAACATAATATATTATATTTAAATTAAATTTAATTAATTATAAATTATAAATAATAAATATTAAACCAGCGCATGATTGGCTTTTTATTGATGGCACCATGGCACGTGTTGGCGCGTGAGATTTGCAGTGTTAAAAAATTAATTCTGGTACTTTCAGCTATTCAATCAAGCTGAAATTCTATATATATAAGTTTTATACAATTATTAATCATGTGAAAAATTATCAAACATATATCTTTATTTTTACGGTCACTTTAGAGGAAAAAAAAATCAAAACGTTGTAGGTAATGACCCTCTTCCGGTTGAGCTACATTTCTCAAAAGTTGATAGAAAACTATGAATTTTGAATAATGTCCATATACCAAATTTCATCATTCTAGCTCAAACTGTTTTTGCGTAATCTTGTCTACATACATACACACACACATACACACACACAGACATTTTTCTCAACCTTAGTGAAAATGATTCAGGAACCTTTAAAACGTATAAAAACATCAAAATCTCAACATCGAAAATTTACGTGATCGCAATACTATCTCTTACGAGATAGTAAATATAT
This sequence comes from Labia minor, assembly GCA_963082975.1. Lineage (NCBI taxonomy): Eukaryota > Metazoa > Arthropoda > Insecta > Dermaptera > Spongiphoridae > Labia > Labia minor. Next base: position 29,224,911 of record OY720344.1, on the reverse strand, counting down.
AATATAAAATACTATAGTAAAGATAAATTTTCATACATTTTTATGGACTAGCTTTTCAGTTTTATTTATATATAAGCAACATGATTTAAAATTAAAAAAAAATACACAACTGTAAGTTAATTAATTTTTCGTGCATTAATAATTAGCTTAGGGTCTTTGGTTAAGGGAAAAGAAAATAAAAATATCTAACTCGATTTGCTTTTGAATTTGAAATTGAAAAAAATAAAACAGCTAGGAAGAATAATAAAATTCAACAATCGCTTCTTGTATTTCATTAGAATTTTAACGATGAACCACTGTTATAGTCTTTAAGATTAGAATTTAAAATAGTTGTTAATACCAAATGAATAAAAATAAATTTGAAAACAAATAAAAGAGCTCGAATAATTTTTACCTATTTCGATTCTAACAACGAGCCAGGATAGAATCGAATGAGACATGTTTAAGATTCGGTTTTACTCTTGTCAAGTTGGTTGTTTTTGTTTTTTGTTTTGTTAAAGAATAATATAATTAAAAAGTCTGGTCGAAAGCCAAATGCTTCTAATCCGCCGCATAGGGAACATCGATGGAGTTGTTTATCTACGCCGTCCACGTTATTTATTTGAATCCTAACCGCTTGGCTGAATTATAAATCCCACCTGGCCAAACAGGCACCTACTCATAAGGTTCCTTCTCATTCGCACACTCTCCCCTGCACTTGGTACATTGCATCAACACTGACACCTGATTAATGTGTGCTCCAAGGTCTCCGACCGGTAAATTTGGACAGATTGTTTCCTAATAGCGATCTCTGTCTTTCTTTAATCAAGGTCTTACCAACCTTTTGAATGAAACAAGAAAATAATACCTATTCTATACATCTATCAAATATACATAGTCATATTTACTAATTTTGTGTTAGATGCTTATATGAAATATATTTGTATCTATGACACAATAAAATAATCATTAGTTAAGGAAAAACTTAAAAAATGACTTCGATAGACATTGAGAAAAACAATCAACATTTTATTAAGCACACAAACGCTTACAATAGCTTCATTAAAATTATGATATACTAATAGTATAGTTAAAACAGTGATTCCCAAAGTGGTTTATATCGACCTACAGGGGACTATAGCAGAGATGAGCAATCCGCGGGCCGCATGCGGCCCTTTAAATATTTTTCTGCGGCCCGCCGAGCATTTCTAAAATAGAATTTTATTATTCGTCTCGATGATTTATAAACAATATTATAATGTTTATTAGTATATATATAAAGCTTTGTAAATTATTAGTAAGTGCGGCCCGCCACAAAATTTTAAAATATAAATTGGCCCGTGGGTTAAAAAGGTTGCTCACCCCTGGTCTATAGCAACCTGCAAGGGGTCTACGAGAGCGAAAAAAAATTGGGGGTTCATGAAATGAAAATGGGGGTCCCCATAGTGGATCTCAGCAAACACTGATAGTACCTATTTATTTACATTATACTATCTTATAATATAAAGACATATACATTATTTATAAAAATACCTATGAAGTAAAAAATCTTTTATATATGTTTATAAAATTATGTAAGTTGTAGGATGTAGACATTCGCTTTGTGGTCACAATATATTTACTTATTACTTAGTTTATTTTATGTTTATTTTATATGTTACGTATATTTTATATAACAGATACAACATTTTATTTTGGATAGATTTAATTGAAATTCAATTAATAAATGTATAAAACTTATAACATGTATTTTTTAATGGGGGTCCCCGATAGTGGATCTCAGCATACTTCACTAAAAAAAAACTAGAAATTTACAAAAAATCATTATCAGGTAACTACGAGGTCTACCCAAAACCGAAAAACATGGCAAGGGGTCTAAGACACAAAACTTCTGGTTTAAAGCTTTAAAGTTCAAAAAAAAAATAATAATAATAAATCGTCTTCATATTTTCCTCTACTTATTTTTCTTATCCATGAAAAGAATAAATTAAATATTCTCACAAATGAAATTAAAATAGTCTAAAAAATGTATATCTTAAAAAAATTAAGAATAAAATTTATATTATATCTCAATATAAAAAGTATTTTTGTTTTCTATTGATTCTGATAATAGTTTTGAACAATTTATAAAATAAAAATATCTTGTGTTAAAAGAAACACACACATAATATATATAATATTTTTTTAATTTTATGAATTCAAATAATTTTTTATTTATTAATTGTTTTTGTAAATAATATTAATAGTAGGTAGTTCATAAAAAAAGCCATTATTTTTTTAATACTATCAACTTGAAATGGGAATAATACAGTCACGATTCAAATGTATAGAAATGAACTAGTTTGCTAAGGATGCTGAAGAAAGTGAAATAAGTATATAAAAAAATGCCATCAACATTTTAAAGATTTTTAATTTAATAGATACATATCTTGTTTGACTTCTTTTGATTTAAATTATAAATTAAAATTCTGGTTTATAGAACTTTGACCAGTTGAGGAACATAAAGATGTGTATAAGTATAATATAATCAAAATAAAATTAAAATTAAAAAATCAAAATGTAAAAGTGTAGTGAAAGGTTTTTATTCTGAGAAACTGTAATAGAAAACTAAAACAGATAGAACATTCAGTGTAACTGGAATTATTTTGATTTTTGATCCTAGTCAACTTTTATTAGTAATTTTGAAGGTAATTGTGTTTACAAAACGGGAAGCTTCAGGGATTCGGATGAAACTTTGCCAGTGAATTTCTTTTCTAATTCCAAAGAAACTTTCCTTATGCAATATTTCTCGGTCTCTTCTAGTTTACGAGATAAAAATTATTAAAGTTTGACAGATAAACTTGTTATGAATGAGCAGCCATTTAATAATGTTTTATTGACTGATTCAGTAATTATTCACTTATTCACTAATTTTCGTTTTTTTCGGTTAAGTTTGGATATAGAAAAATTATTTAATTAATTAATTTTTTAATTTTCCTATATCCAAACCAAACTGAAAAAAAAAACAAAAATTAGTGAAGCTCTCTGTTGGTCAAATAAATAAAACATGATAGCTAAATAGAATATCAATAGATTTAGATGCAAATTTTAATAATGATTATCTCGTAAACTAGAAGAGACCGAGAAAAATTTTATAGGAAAAGTTTCTTTGGAATTAAACAACGAACCCACAGGTAAAGTTTCATCCAAATCCCTGAAGCTTCCCGTTTCGTAAAAAATTATCATTTTTAATTATTATGAATTCATTTAGAATTAACCTTTTATTCTCAACCTCTCTTCATTAATATTTTTACCGACCGACGATAGTAAGGGAGGTATTGTTTTCACACCAAATTTCACATGTGGAGATTATACATATCTCCGCGAATCATGCATTTTCTAAACAGAAAAAAGTATTTTTAGCATGATGTCTGTCCGTCCGTCTGTCCGTCCGTCTGTCCGTCCGTCCGTATAGATGTGTACAGCCTGAACGGCTCAACCGATTTTGATGAAATTTGGTATATTTACTTAATGCATCAGTGGGATGAATTGATCAACTTTTGGTGCAATTCCGGAAACCGGAAGTGGTAGTATTAGCGATCGACGATAGGAAGGAAAGGGTTATTTTCACACCAAAGGATATTTTTTTATATATCACCACGAATCATGCACTTTGTATTGGTTTTATCCTCGAGAAAAATCATATTTATTAGTTTTTTCTTGATTTAAAATTATATGACGTCATCCAGCCATTCATGACGTCACAGCCTGGTCTTGCATATATATTATAAATAAAATACAATTAAAAATGTTTATATTTATTATTTATGTATCCATATCTGTTTTTATTACATTAATAGATATATTAAAATTATTTAAAATTGTTTCTGTAGCTGGAAATTAATTTATTTCAAACAGTCGGTCGGTTCGGACCTGGCCACAGGTCAACTTATTTAATTATTTATTATCTTTTTTTTAAAAAACATTCCTCGTTTCTTTTTAATTGTAATGGAATTTTATTAAAAAAGCAGAAAAGAATAAATTTAAATTGTTAAACAATACAAAAAATATTTAATTATTGTTAATTTAAATAAATGATTTTTTGAGTTTCAATAGATAATGTAGGAAATTTATATTTGCGTATCTTCAAAAAAAAGTTAACATTAATTTATTATTTAGATATTAGAACCTTTCATTAACAATTAGGGATATAATTCGCTTCAAAATATTTAAATATGAATAACCCTGACCTATTTTGTTAAATTCAAAACCGTCAATCATATCCTTAATCATTTCACTGAAAAACCTTTGACATCTGCAATATATCAACGTTATTTGTAATCCTAGCTAAACAATGAATATTTAAAGTTTGTTTGGCATAATATTTGAGAATCATTTTTAAAAATTAGATAATAAGCTTAAAGCGACATACGTCTGAACATTTCTACTTATTATCGTTTCTCTCTCTCTCTCTCCTTCCCTCGATTATAGCAGCATATAATACTTATACATAATTTATAATTGAATCGTTTAATTTTCAAGTTCAGAATCATTTACAATTTTATCAATGCAAAAAAATAATTTTAATTATATATAAATATATATTCAAATTGATTGACGTGCATGCAATCTTTCGGCTTGAAACGATTATTCACTTTACTTCTTCATTGTAAGATACATCAAGAGTTTTTTTAATAAAAAGTCAAAATTTATCTCTCTCTTTATTAATAGTTCATTAATAAGAAACAAATATGATATTTAAAATATACTTATATGATATTTTTGGTGTTTGAATTTAAATTAATCATTTCATTAATTATACGTTAATAATAATTAATTCTATCCAAATAGTAAAAAGTTTAAAAGATATAAAAGAGAAAATATATTTTACTTATATTGAATGTTTCAAAAAGATAAAAAAATTAAAGAAAATAATCACGATATTCAATTATTTTTTTAAATTATTAATTAAATAAAAAAAAACAATTGAATATTTAATAGGGCCTCCTCCTTCCCCATAAATTAGCCCTTCCAAGCCTCGCCTTACGGAATTTGGAAAAAGTAATGAAAAAGAAAGTTTGTCTTATTAAAATATTAATAATAAGGCGTTTGGTCTTTAAGCCTCTTTGAATCAGCTGAGAGTGCTTTTCAATTTTTGGAATTTATAAAATTAAATAAAGATATGGCATATATGACCTTATCCACCCACACTTTTTTGTTTATTACTGCTAATCTAATCTATGAATTAGTAAGATGAGAATATGCATCTCTTGATGGAAGTTGGAGACAACCTGCTGAAAAACGCATCGAAACGTACCCTTCTTGAATGAAATAGAAGTAAAAACATATTAGATTATAAAATTTTAAAATAAATAAATTTAAATTGAATTAAAAATCAATTTAATAATAAATACTAACCTCGGAGTTAATATATCTCGCAGATTAGACTCGAAGACCAACTCGAAGAATTGAATTGATGACTTGTTTCTCTCGCCTGGATAAATAAGAAATTAAATAAGATTAGATAATATTTATAACAACGAAATAAAAAAAGATAAAAATAAATATATAATATAAATATGATTCAAAAGATGTATAAAACTTTTTTAAAATATTATTCTATACCTGTAATTGTAAATCTTTAAAATTCCTTGTGAAATTTAAAAATATATTATAAAATAATACAAAAGGATTTTTATTTAAAAAAAAATATTTTAATAATTATAATTATTTAAGGAAAATTAAATCTTATAGTTCACTTTTAATGTTTCAATAATTTTTATTTAACTTTTAATAAAATTGAATTAAATCAAATCGATAGAATATTTGAGGTTAATTATAGTCAAAGACCTTAATGAAAAACCTATAAAATTTATATATATATGAATATAAAAATGGTGTGGGGGTGGAATGTAAATTATTCAATTTAAATTATGAATTGTTTAGTGAGTGTGATATAAGTATAAATTGAATGTCAATACCTATAATGAGAAAAGAGGGTAAAAGATCTTTTTGCTGCATTCTGTATGTTCACTACAGTTTAGACACCTAAAACAAATAATAGAAAATACCTTCCCTTCCTCGTCGGTCGGTAAAAATATATCATTGACTTCTTTGATAGTTCACAATAGAATGACTGACAATATTTATTTCTATTGCATTTAAAAAATAATAATCTCTCTTAGAAAAAATATTTTTTTTACTAATCGAATTATCTATTTTTTTTAAAAAAAAATATAATTTAAATGGATTATATAAAAATACCCGGCAATTTTACTTATTACTTACTTGTACGTTCTTCGCAACTCTTCCTGCTCTTCAGCGTTAATTATCGATTCCCTTGAACTATCCTGTACACAAATGTTCTTCTTTTAAATATTAAACTTTATAAAAGTGAAATGTTTATTAAATAATACGATTTGGAATATATTTGTGATAAAATTTTTCTTTCCAAAAAATTATCTATGCTTAATTTAGGGGCGACAATTACTGTTCTGCATCGAGCGCAAAAAGGGCTTATAATTTTCAACTTTTCAAATATAAAACTTTTCAATATGTATTCATAAACAAGTAAGATAATAAAAAATATTATGCTTACATACTGATTCTAAAAATTTATTTTTATTTTTTACTATAGTTTGTTAAAAACGAGACAAAATTGACATCTTTATTTGACCGTTTAAAACGGTACGTATGTTCACCCCTCGTATATACATAATATTATATGCAATTAATAACAATTTTCAAGATTAAAAAGACAGATATCTATATTCAATTTTTTTTTTTTGGTATAAGATATACTTTAAATTAATATTTAAATAAATAAAAGAAATATAATATTTAAAGTTGTTCATCTATAATATTATGATGCTAACTTCAATATTTTTTTCTTTTTTTGAATTGTGAATGATATATATATATTTAATAATTTAATTTTAAAATATTATCAAAATTAATAATTTCAATTTTATATTTTGAAATTAAATTAAAAACGAACTAAAGTTTTTCCTTTATTTAGAAGTATTTTATCATGATAGAATAAATTGTAATAGGTAGGGTAACAGATACAGTTATTGCCACCCTTAAGCGAAATTGTCCAATCATTTAGCAATATCAGGCATTAGAATTGCATTTAATCAAATTGCTCACAATGAATATCATCAAGAAAGGATCTATCTACATTCAGAATTACCAAGAACATTTATTAACTTGTTAAACATACATACTGCAGGAAAAAATATAAAAATACAGTTATTGCAAGTCTAGGCATACCGACTAAATGAAGTTACAGTGTTAGCAACGTTTCGACCAAATCACTTAATTCTCATCACATCTGCCCAGCCAACTTTGTTCAAATCTTATCTTATTAAGCTAGCTAAAATTGTTTGTATATATAGCCATGGGTTCTCAAAAACCCCTCTAACGATTTTTAAGAAAATCACACTAGATATAGTATTTATAAAGAAAAATTGAGTTTTATTGATCACATCTCAGGAAAAATACATCTTAATTAGTTTTTTCTTAATTTATATTTATATATGGAACACGACACTAATGACATCCATATTGAAATTTGACTCCCGCCTTTTTTTAAAGGTTATTGTATTAATATTTTTTTATATTTAAAATATTTTAAAATTTTTAATTTAATTTCGAAATAATATTAAAAATATATATTTTAATAATATTTTATAATTATAAATTACGCTATATATTTATCATTCTTCCAATAAAAAAAAAATATTCATTCACTTAGAAACATACCTAATAACTAATACATATTTATGTATGACCCCAAGTTCCATTCATTTTATTCAGATTGATGCATTGATGCAACATTTAATAATTGTAATAAATAATTAAAAAATTGTATTTCAGCTCGATGTCTCAAGTATTAATATTACCAGCCAAACCCAATAATAATGAATTATTTTTTTTAACTTAAGTACCGAGCCGAGGCTCGGGGTCTCGGTACTAGGCCTTATAATAGGTGTCAAAAAACTGTATCTGTTACCCTATAAATTAAATTTTATTTTTTAGTATTTTGTCAATTGGGATATTCCACCAACCTTTGTAAATTGTATATATATATATATTTATATTTTTTATACAATTAAATTAAATCCTTGAATATATTAACAGAATAATTAATGAACGGAAATTTAAATTTAATTTTATCTTTTTTTTATTCAAATCATTTGGAACCAAATTTAAATGTCAATTCAAACGATATTCATTTTTAAATGAAAGCATCTATTAATTAGATTTTCTTTTATTAATTAATAAATAGAAAAAAATTATATACATATATAGCTAGATTTAATTTTAGTACTATTGAATTTTTGGATGGACAACTTTCACTTACGATTAAACCACGCCTGGGCACACCCCCATCTTCATCAATCTTTGTAGAGTTTCGAATTTATTGCAAGGAGTGTCCTGAGGACAGTTAATAACCCAGGCAAGCTCGTCGTCTTCCTCACTTATTAGCCTAAGCATCCTTCTCTTTAAAAAGACGATAAGGATTCTATTTAAATAAAATGGGTGTCATCCGTTCGTTAAAGATATGCGTCAAAAAATGGTGTTAATTTTCAAAGAAACAAGAAAGAAGAATATAAATGTATTTTTGTTTTAAATTCATTATTTGGAATATCTCGATAGGAATTAAAGAAAACAACATAGGAAAGGGGTTATCAACCCGAGGGACTATAAACAGTGCTTTAAGCCAAAGGATTATTATTGGCATTTTTATTCCTTTCTCTCTCTCTCTGTTGAATAAAATATAAACCAGTTGAATAGAATAAATGCCTTTAAAAAAAATAATAGAAATAGTCATTGTGCATCAGAATAGTCATACAAAAAATAAATTTTGTAATGTAAAAATTTTATAAAAGTTCTGGAAATTTAAATGATTAAAGCTTTGGTGGTTGTTTTTATTTATAACGGATTTTTGTAAATTAAACCACATATTGATATTTGTTATTGTAAATTTATTCAAAAAATACAAACATATACACAACGTTTCGATTGTCACTTGTCACTGGACACTCGAACAGTGCAGTCGCTTGATAACGATTGCAGAAGTAGCAATCGAAACGTTGTTTGTATTTTTTGAATAAATTTACAATAACAAATATCAATATGTGGTTTAATTTACAAAGTTCTGGAAATTTAATAATAATATTTCTATTAAAACCAAATGACTTTATAAAAGTAAATAATCCAAGTGCTTTCCCTCAAAGATCATCCTAATATCAGTAATTAATTTAGTACTTGTTTGTTTAAAATTAGTACAATGTTAAAGGATAAGTTTACTGTTGATTCTTATATAAATTAACCTAGTAATATTCAAATTAATTTTTATGATAACTTTTTAAAACTTTTTTTTTATATTTACCAAGAATCGACAAGGTATAGATTTTATTCCGATAATATTGATTTGTGAAAATAAAGAAGGAAAAACTTCAGAGAAAAGAAAAGTATTTATTAGGTTATAACTTTAAAGATCCATAAAGAAATTCCATGAATAACTTCTGGAATAACTCAAATACAATTTCAAGATCGATTTTTTATTTAATAAAGTGTTGAAATGGGAATCCAGAATGAACAAAAAAATTGGCAATTTAATTTTATATTTCCTTATAAGACACTCAAACCATATCATTAAATATTTCCTTATTTCTACCCTCTTTTACCAAAACTTACTTAATTCTTTTGATTATAGATAAATAATAATATTGACTTATTTTAAACTTATATAAACTTACCAGCTGGTCCGAGCGCCTTCGGCGCTCTTCACAGCTGGACGGGGGCTCCGCCCCCTGTACCCCCGAGTGGTACAATTTATTTTTATATACTTTAAAAATTTTACAATTTTTTAATTATTTATTATAATTGTTAAATGGAATTTCTAAAAATGACCCATTAAAAATTTGTTTCCTAAAATGTTTCAAAATAATTCAAAGAATATTTTGTTTATAAGTTTATTATTTTAATATTTTATTTATAAAACACGAAAACATTTAAAATTATATGAATAATTGATCTCATAATTGGATTTTTCATTTTCAATTTGAATTCATAAAATATTAAAAAAAAACTTTTAAAACTTTTTAAATTATATTCAAGTAAGTTTATAAGAATATAAGATATATTATGGGTGAATTCAAAATGTATGAAGGGACACATAGATAGATATAACATTTACAATAATAATATATATAATTAATTTACTGATTAAATTAAAATGTATTTTAAATAAGAACACAAAAACAAATAAATGTTTTATCTAATTGAATATTTGATATTGTTTGAATATTTAGTAAATAATATTTTATAATATTTACCGGAGTATAATAAATTGATAACGTCATTTAATTCTCCTACTATATATCGAATCGAATATAAAGATAAATCTTCTTTTAAACGTTGTGTGAAACAATTTCAAATAATTTAAATGTAAAACTATTAATGAAATTAATTTGGCGCTCTTCACAGCTGGACGGGTGCTCCGCCCCCTGTACCCCCGAGTGGTACATCGTATTTGGTTAAAAGTACTGGTACTTAAGTTAAAAAAATGATTCATTATTATTGGATTTGGCTGGTAATATTAATACCTGGGACACCGAGCATTCGCTCTACCCTTTGAAAAATATTGATATACAATTCTTTAATTATTTATTACAATTATTAAATGTTACACATTTGCATCAATCTGATTAAAATGAATGAACTTGTGCTCCTCAATAATACATAAATATATAATATATACATATATTTTTTTTTCTATAGTGTTTTTTTGAAAAACTGTTTAGCGCCCCAAGTGGTTATAAAACAAACAATTTTAGCTAGTATAATAAGATTAATCCAAGTAATATCGTCTATTTCTATTCGACACTATTTTCACTCCTTATGGTAGCGGCCCAGTCGATGATGTTATATGGATCGTTAATTAACCATTAACCATTCACCGAATCGCCATTCAAATAATAACATACAAACAGAAAAATAGGCGTGTTGATATAAAATATATACCTGTGACACCGAACTATCACTCGACCCTTTAACCAATTTATACAATTTATTTTTATATACTTTAAAAATTTTACAATTTTTTAATTTAATCAGTAAATTAATTATATATTATTATTATTATTTGTGTCCCTTCATACAAAATGTAAATTCTCTTTTTTGATATGTTTTCCTAACATAAACAAATATTTTATAATATTTACCGGAGTATAATAAATTGATAACGTCATTTAATTCTCCTACTATATATCGAATCGAATATAAAGATAAATCTTCAAAACGTTGTGTGAAACAATTTCAAATAATTTAAATGTAAAACTATTAATGAAATAAAAAAAAAATCAAATATATGAATATAATATAAATATTTTTAATTTTATTTTAAGAATAGATATATATATCTCACAGGCGGTGGTTGTGACGTCACATATATACATTTAAATTTAGAAGAAAAAAACTAATAAAAATGTAGTTTCGTGAGATATGATCAATAAAACTCAATTTTTCTTTATAAATACTATCTCGGGTGTGAATTTCAAAAAAATCGTTAGAGCGGTTTTTGAGAACAATGAAACAAACAAACAATTTTTACTCGTATAAGAAGATAAGATAGAAAATATTTATATTTTTGTTAATGAAATAATTAATATAACCAATATATATTAATGTATATAGTAATCTATATCGTAAATATAGTTTATGAATTATTGTTAAAGTTTGCTAATTATTTATCATGACTAGATATTATTTTTTTAAACTAAACTCTAAATATTAAAGATTTATCATTTTGATGAATACTTATATAATTTTCTATTCGTTTCAGTATACTGAGTAATAATTATTGATATAATATATATATATATAATAAATTAAAGTTATAAATTATTGATGAAACATATTATTTTATTCATACTTGTTTATATTTCATTATAACTTTAAAATTATTTTTTTCAAATGAAGACGACCAAAGCTTAAAACTTATTTTCGAAATAAAAAGAGACAACAACCCTCTTAATGTTTATTTTTTAAACTTTACAAAGGATTCGTGTAAAGAAGAAAAAAAAAAGAAAAACTCGTAAAGCAAATTGAGTTAAAGAAATGAAAAATAGGCAACAAAAGGGTGGAATGGAGTGTTGAGTTGTTTTTTTTTAAACAATGTTATTTTAATAATATTTAACTTATTCTGTTTAGAGTTGGGTAATCCATTCACAAAGGATGGATAATTTTTAAAAAAATTAGATTTTATAGTATATACTTAAATATATATATATATTAAACGATAAAGTTCCTAATTATTTTAGAAACTTAGTGTTTGTATTTTACTATCCAAAACAAGCTAAATACTTCATGTACTATAAAACTATATTAGGTAATTTTATTTATCTTATAGAAAAATAATATAAATACATCTACCATATATCTATCATAGTGATTTTTGAAAGATAAGGATCGTTTAAAAAGAAATGAATTAATAGTTCATGCATCCCTTAATAATAATAATAATAATAATAAACTCTTATTAATAAATAATTCTATCACTCTTAAGATTTCATATATCTCATTAATTCTTATGTAATTTAAATTTAATTATTTTTATCTGAGATATTTTAATTACAAATAAATTTGTTTAAGAAATAAAAATAATGACATATAATTTCTTTAAAGATACTCAAAGCCATCAACTCTAACCGGCCTTTTCCACTAGACCTTGTCTTACATAATGCTTTTGGATTTAAAAAATCATCTTGTTATATTATTATTCATGAGCAGAGTTAGTAAAACTAGGCAACTGAAGCCTAGGGCGCAAACAATAGAGGGGCGCAAACCAGATCGAGATGCAAAAATTCATTACAATGTATAATGTAAAATAAAATATTAATAATTGGGTACCATTTACGACTACATAAAGATTTTTCTCTAGAATTTCAATTACACGGTTAATAATGCTATATTTTCAATATTTTAAATATATCTCTTTTCAATAAATATTACGATTTATGAGAAATTAATTTATATTATTATAATTATTTTATTATTTAGATTTTGATGGAAATGGAAATATTATATTATTATAATATGATTCTTTATTAAGATTAATTAATTAGACTGCTGCAAGGCTTAAAAGTTCAAGTTTCATTTTATGCAGCTGCGCTATTCAAATTTAACCACTGAGATAATTTCTTTTCATTATCATGATGACATTTCTCTCACTGTTATTGAATCCGATTCTAAAGCCCTTATCATTTATTTATTATTCAAACTTTAAAATAGATCATTGAATAAATAACTAGAAATTTTAGACTAAAACTTTCAAATTAGTTTAATGACAATTTATATAAATTTGATCATCTAGTGTTCGAAACAATGATATTATCTTTTGGGAAATATATTATTTTAGGATTAATTAATTAATTATTCACTTCACTAACTAATAAGAAACCAGAAGACACTTTAGTTTTGTACATATATTTTAAAATTTAAATTTTAATATTCAGATGTAAAGTACATATTAAATATATAATTTATAAAATACATCAAACATAAAATATTTATAATAAAATATATTATTATAACATAAACAAATAATTGTTTATTTAGATATTCAAGATAAAATTTATATTGTATTTTAAAGTGAAATATTATTTGAAATAAAATCAAAAATTTAATATATCATAATTATACAAATTTAAGTATAAATTATATTTTTATTAACCATTGAAACTTTACAATGAGAATAATACTCTATTAATAAAAATTATTGATTATCTTGTCAATCTGGCCACAATGAAATATATATACAGTATCTACTCAATAAAAATTCTTTAAAATTCCTTTCTTAATAAATATTAATAATTTATTATAATTATAATATAAATATATATATATTATTAATAAAAACAATTGAATATTAGTTTATAATATATGTTATAATAAGTTATACGCTGAAAAAATAAAAAGTTCAAAATTTGCTTTCTATCTCAAATGGAATTCGGCTGATGATAATTTTAAGATACAATTATATTTTTGATATTTTTAGTTTAAAGAGTTTAGGATTTAGTCGTTTAAATTCAGAAGAAGTAAAGATATATCATAATGAAAAAATAATTCACTTTTGATTACAAATGGCAGAAATAATTATTAAACATAATGAAGGAAAAATTTAATTAATGAACAACTTCTCACCAATATTACAATGACCTCCATTGTTATCTAAACATTTAACAAAATTATTTCAATGGTAGGAAATAATTATGAATAATATTGTCATAACAACACGACCATACCGTGTATAATACATGTATAAGTATATTTGTAGATATGTAAATACATTAAAAAAAATAATTTAGAAGGAATCATTTTTTCAAATTATAATGAGATACATAAATTTAAAGATATTAGTATATTTAATTATTTATTCATTCTAAAAAAATAAATTTGCCTTTTACAAATATTCTTTTAATATAAGTTGTTTATTTTAAAATTAAATTCATTTAAGACCCCTTCAAAAAATTGTTCACTCACTCATCGAAATATGTAATTTTAAACAAACTGAAAATCTTTTTATTAATTTTAATATTTGAAAATTTCATTAAAATTACTTAGAACATTTTTTATTAAAATGAATCTGCATATATATATATACATATAAATCACTTATTAAAAAAAAATTAAATTTATTTTATAATAATTATTAATATTATTTTTTACTAATATAATTATATAGTGTTAAATTTATTTACATAGTAATCATTTATTATACATTCTATACATTTGTAGATTATTGAAAGAAAGTGGAGGTAAATAGATCAAAGAAAGTCAAAAGAACCTGTTTTTGGAAACTAATCATTTTGATGTATCTATAACAAGAGTATTTTTTTCAACAAATGAAACTAGGCCATTGCATTAAACATCCAATTGATAAGTTTCTTTTAAAAAATAATTTTTTTTTTTAAATTTAAATTAATTAATTTATTATCTTTTACAAAAAAACTTAATTTTAATTAATGAAATATTACTTGAAATTTATATATAACTTATATATGTAAATCTAAGAAAATACTTTCTTTTGACACAAAAATATTCTAGATTTGTCAGCTACTAACATCAATTTAAAATGTTCTATAAATTCAACCTTAACAGTAAAAAACAAAATTATTTTTTTTAATATTATTGATCAGATAGATATTACAAAAGAATATATGATTTATTTGAATGAGAAAAATATTTTTCTGTTCTGTAAAGCTTAGTAAATAATTAATGAGGTATAGGGTAAATATTTCATTCAAAAGAGAGGGGAAGAGTGAGTAGACTTAAGAACTAATAAACATAAGTGTTCAAATCCAACCTGTAATAATCAATAATATTGTAATTTTAAGCTTGGCAAAAAAATATTTGAGATAACAAAAACTCCTACTTATGTATATATACACATATACTATATAATGTTAAGGGTAATTGTTCAGGAAACGGGTCACCTCTCGGATTTTGATGAAACTTCGCCAGTGGATTCCTTGTTCAATTCTATGAAACGTTGTTCCTTAAGCAATATAATTTCTAGTTTTCGAGATAAAAATGATTAAAGTTTGAATATTGACATTATATATACATCCATTGGACACACAGCGGCGAAGGTGAAGCCCTCTACTGGCCAAATCAATAAAAGATAAATATGTGGCTCAATGGATGTATATGTAAGATCACTATTCAAACTTTAATCAAATGTTTCTTAGAATTAAACAAGGAATCTACTGGTAAATTTCATCAAAATCCGAGAGGTGACACGTTTCCTGAACAATTATATTAAATTTTGATTAGTGACTGTTATTTGATTCAGATTTATTTTCAGCTAATTTATTAAGTAAAATTAATTAAAGTTTCAAATTACTATCTGATGAAATAAAAAAGGTGCCTATAGGTTTAATGGGCTTAATGATTTGTATTTATTTATACGTTTCATTAAATAATGTATAATTGAATATTAATTTATTTATTTTTATTTATTATATTGATATATAATAATTATCATTCATTTAATATTTATCAGAATTCAAAATATTCCATAAAAAAATCATTTTTATCTCACTGAAATTATTTTAATAAAATAATTATTATATTAATATAAAATTATTTAAAATTTTAATGAAATAATTAAAAAAATAAATTTTTATATTTCATTTTTTTTTTGTTTCTGATAAGTTGTTAATTTATAGAAGTGATGAAAAGTTTAATTTTTCATTAAGTGATTATAATATCTAAGCAAATATAAATATATATTATATGATGTAACCAAAACAAAATACAATAAATTAAATTTTTCCATGATAGAGATAAGTTATTTATATTTTTGACTCTTTAAAATATATAATCGGATCATTGTTATCTTATTATAAGTGTTAAAATTGAAGGTTTTACTAAAATATGACCTTATAAATGGAGAACCTTCATTTAACATATTTAATTTAATACGTGATTTGAAATAATTTTTTTGTCAAGTATATATCTAAATTATCAGTATTTGAGATATTGAAAAGGCAAGGCCAATTTTTCCTAAATTCAAGATCAAATTAATTTTTATTTCAGATTTCTAATTGAGATTTGCTAAAAACCTATTTTATTTAGTTATGATAATTGGATATTTTCCTGACCTGCTTGAGGCATTCATTATGCAACTGAAAGCGGCATTCCATAAGAATCTCTCTTGCGTTATGAATGGTATTCTAGGACCTCTTGATCTCGTGACTGACTCAATCAGTCGGACAGGGAAAGATAATAGAACTCTTCTTGAAGGACAAACTCGTCGTGTCAAAGGAGCTGACAATTTTTTATTGAGATTTAACGTTCATTTACAATTCATGGGAATTTTTTTTATTGTCAAAGGGGGAAAAAAAAATCTAAATATCGGGTAGATCACTGTTTAATAAATATATACTACCCTGTAATTTAGAAGGTAAGTAACTCTATACTTCAATTTGTGAATTCTTTAAAAAAATCAAGGATTATTTTATATTAGAACTTTATATTAACAGTTTATTCTTGAAATATTCAACATTTCACATTTTCAAATATACATAAACCGACAGGTTTTGAGATATGATATTGGATGAAGGGGAAGTGGGGTTAAGTTGAATTTAAAACACCTATTTACTATGTAAATATGAAACCCTCCATAATTGTTATATGCGAATATATGTACGATTATACGATATAATATTTATAAAATAAATCTATTTCTCCTCTCCTATCCATTATTACCGAGCGACGATAGTAAGGGAGGTATTGTTTTCACACCAAATTTCACATGTGGAGATTTTTACATATCTCCACGAATCATGCATTTTCTTAACAGAAAAAAGTATTTTTAGCATGATGTCTGTCCGTCCGTCCGTATAGATGTGTACAGCCTGAACGGCTCAACGGATTTTGATGAAATTTGGTATATTTACTTAATGCATCACTGGGATGAATTGATCAACTTTTGGTGCAAATCCGGAAACCGGAAGTGGTAGTATTAGCGATCGACGATATGAAGGGAAGGGTTATTTTCACACCAAATTTCACATGAGGAGATTTTTTTACATATCACCACGAATGTATTGGTTTTATCCTCGGGAAAAATCATCTTCATTATGTTTTTCTTAATTTAAAATTATATGACGTCACCCAGCCCTTCATGACGTCACAACCTCGGGTAACGCCGGCTACTTCAGCTATATATTATAAATAAAATAAAATTAAAAATATTTATGTTCTATCCATATCTGTTTTTTATTACATTAATAGATATTGGATAGATATTGGAAATTAATTTATTTCAAACCGTCGGTCGGTTCGGACCTGGCCACAGGTCAACTTATCTTAGTAACAGATAAAAGTATTTTAACAATGAATTTCATTGTATTTAGTGAATTAAATTTAATGTTTTAAAATTTATTACTATTGAAGTAAATTCTTTTACTTTGAAAGTTTAAATAGTAATTCTAAATAATATTTTAAAACAAAATAAATATTTTACAATTAAGATACAATTTTATCACTCTAATTTTTTTTATTTTTATTTTATTTTAGTTCAAATTACCATGACTAGTTTTATTTCATGAGCACGAACTAGTAATCTGACCTAGTCTTTAAATCATTAAGCTAAGAAATAAATACGTTGAGAAGATAAAATTCTCTTGAAAGATTTCGTAGCTTTAATAGTGAAATAATAAATATTACCGTTGATGTGTGTAAACCCCCCAAACGATGTGATTTGTTGAAGTGTCTTTTGAAGATGTCTTAAATAGCCATTAGAAGATCCCGCTATACAATTTGAAAAGTAATTTTCATGGGGGGGGGGGGAAAGAAAATTAAATGGAATGAGAAAAAGAAATCCAATAGATTTATAAATGACCATGATGGAAATTTTATTATTTCAAAAATATATTATTATTTTAAAATTATTTCAAATATAAAATAAATTCTTTTAAGAAAATTATTTCAATAATTGATTTTAAAATTTGCACGTAATATTAAAAATATAATAATAATAATTTTCAAAATAATTCTGAAGGTATTTTGAAAATTTTATTAATCAACATTGGGAAATTATATTTTAAGTGAAATAATTTATCTATCAATTTATCTATTTCTGGTGGCTCTACCGAACTTGAAAGTTCTTGATCACATCAACTCCATTCCTCCAACCGTCTTTTCTTACCCTCTTCCAACTTATATTATCTGACCAGCGCGTCCTTGCTCTACCAACCGATAGCTTCCCAATTGATCTCCTCAGAAACAAGTATCTCGCTAGTCTTTCCCTACCTAAATCAATTCAAGTTTCCTGTTCCATTTCATCCTTCTTCGTCCTACATATGCTAAAAAGAAATATATTTTCAAATACTTTGAATCTTTTCTCATCCTTCAAAGTCATAGACCACGCATCATAGTTCAATAATAATACAACCGACAAAATAATGGTTTTATAGATTTTAATTTTGATACTCCTAGATAATAATTTTGATCAAGTGAACCGTAAAAAAAAAATAATAAAGTATATAATAGTTATCATGTGAAACAAATAATTAATAAAATTTTGAGATTCTTTGAATAGATTTATGGATTGATGTTAAGATTTAAAAAGTTTTAAATAATCTATACACTAAAACGACTTTGAAAAATGACCTAAATTCTTTTATTAATTTAATAAAAATGATAATTTTTTAAATTGAAATTCATAATGATTTAAATTTATTTTCAAAAATTATTTGATTCCATTCGAATTAAATACCATTAATAATATTAAATTTTGCTTATATGGTAAAGTCGTGAGATATAATTTCTAGTTAATATCTAGTTAACTTATTTCTTTATATGAATAACATTAATAATAATGATAGCTATTCAAATAATTTGGAAATTTTACTTAATCATCCAGATAAACACCTTAAAAAGTACTCAAATTATAACCTTATTACCATTAACAGTTACGGGTACAATAGCTATAGCTTTCCAGTTAATTTCTCTTGAAATAAATTTCTGAAAAATATTTATTTAATTTTTATTTTATTTTTATAGTTAATATTATAAAAAACTAGAAAAGTGTAATTTAACAAATACCAAATATGTTAGTGAAAGAATATTTCTTAGAAGTTTTTCTAATTCGAGTTCTCTGATGCCTGCTGGTTATTGACTAACTTCTCCAGGAGACTCGTACAGTGTAGAGAAAATGGTGGTCATCATTTAAGTGACATAATTTTTGCTACATAAGTTATTTTTGTGCTTTTTTATTATGAATGTTAAATTTCCAATTCTCCTCTTTACAATAAAAAAAAATAATTAAAATATCTCAACAACTTTTTTATTTATCCCATTTCAAAAACCGTCAGGTTTGACTGCCGGACCCTGTATAAGGGAAAGAGCTTAACATTAATTTACTCGGAGATTTTTATAAGAAAATACTCCACCCTAAAGATAGTTTCGACTTGTTATAAAGATAGAGATTTATAAAGAGTACCAGCAAAAAATAATGTTTGTTTCTTTTGTTAAATAATTAAGAATTATAAGTATATAATAAATATATCGTCAACTCCCTCATCATCCTTTCGCAAAATATTTCCCAAGCATTCCTTTATAATATTCAGAATGGTAAGAAAAATCACAATTAAATTAATTATTGAACTAAAAGAAAAATTAATAAAATATGGTAAAATTTACTCATAACAATTTAAATAAAAAAATCTATGATTTTGGTCTTGTTTACCCATATATGTAATTTATTAAACCAAATACATATATAACTAGACATTTCCATTATGAAGTAAAAATTAATAGAAAAATGAATAAAAAGTTACTTATCAATTTAATATTAAATAATTTTATTTATTCTTTTGAAATAAATAATTGCGTTCTTGTTTGTAATTATCATCATTTATTTATTTAGTTGATAAACTTCAATGACTTTACTAACAAGGACAATACACTCTTATGTAATTTTTTTTAAACTGCGGAAATTACAATAAGTTATAATTAAATATCAATTATTATTTGTATCAATCAGAAATGTATAAAGGATCTAATTTTATTCTTGGAAAAGATTTTAATGAAAATGAACAAAAGACTATACATCATCAATACTTTATTAAGTTTTTGGATGACACCAGAACTATTCAAACTAAGACTAAAAATAATTTATTATTTAATCTTTATTTTATGTTTTTTTAATGTTTTGAGGGAGTCATATTATATTTGATCATTGAGTCATTATTTATTTAGTCTCTATCTGTACAATTTTACTTTAATAAAAAAAATATTATCTACTATCAATGTTTTATAAAAATATAATCAACTAAATGAGCACACATTACATTTTTACAAAGTTTTGATTCTTATCTAAAGGTCATTTTTTCATAATCGAAAGATTAAATTTATTTTTTATAAAATCAAATAAATAAAGTGAATTATTTTAATTATTATTTAATTTCAAAGAACAAAAAGAGAGAATATTTTCGAAAAATAAATTGATAATAAAAAAAACAACATTGTAATATTACGTTTAAAATTAATAAAAGATACGAATAGAGGAAAGAACGGCGAAAAATATATAAGGGAGTCCGATTGGGAAACGTCCGGTTGGAAGACCAAGGACGGGGTGGGTGGACAATGTAGGAAGGGACCTAAGAGAGATGGGAGAAAATAGGAGTTGGATGGGTAACTCAGGATAGGGACACTTGGAGAAATGTGAACTTTCGAGTTCCAAAGAGCCTCAGAGATAGATAGATAGATAAAGATAAAAATTCTATAGTTGGTCGGTGTACCAATTAAAAAGAATACAAAAATGTTTTAATATATTTCTATTAAAAAAAAATAATTAAACAAGTCTTAGTACAAATAAATAATTTATTTATTTTCTCAAATTGTTTCTGAAATTCTATATATAGCAGTTTTATACAATTTTTAATCATGTGAAAAACTATCAAACATATATCTTTAATTTTATGGTCATTTTAGAGGAAAAAAATGAAAACATGGTAGGTAATGACCCTCTTCCGAAAGAGCTACATTTCTCAAAATGTAGAAGACTAGGAATTTTGAATAATGCCCGTATACTAAATTTCATGATTCTAGCTCAAACCTTTTTTGCGTAATCTTGTCTACATACACACACACACACACACACACACACACACACGCAGAGTGAGAGACAGACATTTGTCTCAACCTTAGTGAAAATGATTCAGGAACCTTCAAAACGTATAAAAACATCAAAATCTCGACATCGAAAATTTTCGTGATCTCTGGCATGGTAGTAATTGGATTAAGTTCTTCATACGACAATGACTTATCTGTGGGATCAATTTGTAAAGCAACATGTTAAATGAAATGAACTTTGTGCAAATGACCTCTCTAGGCTCTAGGCTTTAGAGAGGATCCTCTTCTCATTGCTGTTGATAAATGTCTGAATGGTGGTTGAAGAGTGTAAGTATATAGGATATGTCCTCTATCTTCTATTATTATCAATTTTCACTCAGGATAGAATATAATGGTTAGATAATTTAGCTGTGATTCATTCATTTACAATCAAGAGAGTTTAATTAATAAATAATTTTTATTTCATTCCAAATATATATTCTTATTTCTTATTTCTTGAGCATTTTTTTCATTGAGTGAAATATTAATATAGTTTAGATTAAATTTAATGAAATTGCAAAAAAAATAGAAAAAAAGAAGAAAATTTTACATATTTGTAATTAGAATTAATATTAATATTAATATTAATAATTGTAATTAGATAAAATCAAATCGTGAGAATCATAATTACATTTGAGGAGAGTAGTAGATCTTTGTTTATAAATATTAAATAAATAAAATAATAAAATAAAATATATATATAATTATTGAATATATTAATTTATAATATATATTATAAATTATAGTATAGTACTATAAAATAATATAATATTTATATTAAAATATTAAAATGATATTATAATATCTTTTCCAAACAAAAATATCATCATTTATTAATTTAATGTTTATTAATATTTGTTTTTCTTTATTATCAGATTGAAAATAAAAATTTCTTTTTGATTATTTTTTATCTTATAAATCTTTCATTCAAAATGTTTTTTTTTTTATTTATATTTTATCTAATATAGATAGTTTTTATTTCATTCAGAGAAAGGATGCTATTTCCTATTATGTAATCAAAATTACCTTTCATTGTAAAAAAATTATATTATTATATCTAAAATATATAATAAACAGGAAAATTGTCGCTTTTTATTCACATAAAATCACTTTTTAAAAATTCCCATTTCCTTAATTCAGTGATTCTCAACCTGTGGGGCGCCCTCTTGGAGGGCTTATCAAAGAGAAAATTCCCGACTTTTTTTCGATATGGTTCTATTTTCGATTATTTTTCAATTTTTTTCAATATGATTCTAAAAAAAGTCAGATGATTTTCAGATGCTCTGAAACATTTCCGATGGGGAGGGGCGCGATGAAAATTATGATTGAAAATTGGGCCGTGAATACTAAAAGGTTGAGAAACACTGCCTTAATTAAATACCGATTCTTACAATACAATATATTTGGTAAATTTAAAATTGTAAAATTTCAGTTTAATCTTCGTCATTCAGATAAGATAAAGTTGTTAAATAAAGTTATGTTTATATTTGCTTAGATATTATACTTGTGTCAGAATATAAACATTGTTCAAGTCTAGTGTTCTTGGATTTGTTTAATGTTTATGAATTATGATTTTTATGATTATGAATTTGGATTAGAAGTATCAATATAAACACTTAAGTATCTTATCAAGAACAAGGATGAAATAAAATTTCATTTCAATATTTAAAATTAAATAAAAATAATAGAAATATATATATTTGTGAATATTATATATACTAATTTTTTTTTATTTAAATGAAATTGAGAAATATCTATATACTATTATAGATACTGAAAATTGATTTAAACGCATTTTAATTGTACAGAAGGCTCATTTATCAACAATTCGTTTTATCACTTTTAAATATTAGAGAGGATTTCTTTTTTCTTTTTGTCCATAAAAGAGTATAGAACTTCTCAAGAAGTTTAATTAATTATTTATTAATTAGTATTTTTAATTTAAGACTTTTCCTTTCTCTTAATGCTTTTTTTTATGGTTTATTTTTTTATTTTTAAGTAATATATCTACATTTTAGGAGAGAAGTCCAAGGGAAGTTAAAGTTATATGAGTTTATGAAGGAGATATGACCTAGTATTAAGTATAGTTGAGATAAGATGTTAAAAAATATATTTCTTTAAAACATAGATAAATATTGTTTTATAACTAATTTATTTTATTAAAGACGAGATCAAGCAGTGACATCTAAACGCTGAAATTTTTTCTAACTCTATTTTGTATACCTAAAAATTTTCTGAAAATTACTAATATTACTATATCTAAAACAATAAATTAATTAACTAAATAAAAAATATATTTTTATTTATAAAATTTATATTAAAATAATTTTTATTATTTAATAAATAATAATAAAGAACATTATAATAATAATACTATATAAAAGAAAATCAAATAATTAAAAACACTATCAATTTATAAAATTAATGATTTACATCTTTAAAAATTATTAAAAAAAATTTTAATAAAACCGAAAATTAAAATATAATAATTTCATAACTTTCTGTTTATTGATCGTTTTATGTCCTTGTCTATGTAAGTACAAATTAAAAAAAAATAAAGAATTGAATTTAAATTTAAATGACAATCTTTCTTTTATATTTGATGTATTTTTTACCTTAATATTCTAATTTTCATTGAAAAAGAATATTTATTTCCCTACAAATTTAGTCTAAGTATACATATGTAGAAGAAAATAGATTTCATAAATAAAAGATCACTTTATAAATATATTATATTTTATTTCTTAAGCATTAATTAGCGATTTTTATTATCTCGTAAGAGATAGTATTGCGATCACGAAAAATTTCGATGTTGAGATTTTGATGTTTTTATACGTTTTGAAGGTTCCTGAATCATTTTCACTATGGTTGAGAAAAATGTCTGTGTGTGTATGTGTGTGTGTGTGTATGTATGTAACCAAGTTACGCAAAAACGGTTTGAGCTAGAATGATGAAATTTGGTACATGGGCATTATTCAAAATTCATAGTTTTCTATCAACTTTTGAGAAATGTAGCTCAACCGAAAGAGGGTCATTACCTACAACGTTTTGATTTTTTTTCCTCTAAAGTGCCCGTAAAAATAAAGATATAGGTTTGATAATTTTTCGCATGGTTAAAAATTGTATAAAACTGCTATATATAGAATTTCAGCTTGATTGAATCGCTGAAATTACCAGAATTAATTTTTTAACTCTTCAAATCTCATGCGCCAACACGTGACGTGGTGCTATCAACAAAAGCCAAACATGCGCTGGTTTAATATTTATTATTTATAATTAATAATTAATTAAATTTAATTTAAATATAATATATTATATTATTTAATCCAATTCAATTTGCGAGATAGTCGTGTGGAGACACCCCAGCTAATTTTAAATGATAAACGACAATAATTTAACTATTTGGGTAGTGAATGATATAAATAAAATTAATTTTACTCCTTAACTATTTATAAAAATATTATTCTGAACATTTTTGTTAGGAGTAGTAACATATTCAAATGTGTATGGGTCATTCCTTTCCTTTCACCCTCCATTTGTCGAATGAGTGCTGAGTTAAAAGTTAAAAATCTACTTGAATTGAATTAAACTAATTGATTCATTGTCAGATGGGACAATACAAGGGGATTTGTCTTATTTATTCTTCTTATCTCAGTTTCCTACTCATAAATCTGTTTCATTCCATTTTATAATAACAAATATAGAAAACAATATGATCATAATCTCGAATGTTATTCAATTATAAGACTTTTTCACCTTTATATACTTGAGCAATTATAAATTATTACAAGTAGATATCTATATTTATATCTAAATAAATTTTAGTTTTTTTTTCTAAAAAATACCCTTCAGATGTACCTGGAAGATTTATCTTTTAAGTTATTAATTTAAATTATTAATGTTTTGGTCTTATAAATTTAGTTTATGAGAAATATTTTTATTAGACAATTTTTAATTTAGATATTCCTTATTATAAGAACATCTTGATTATATTAATTTTAATTTACAACCTTAGAGTACATTATTTGAATTTTGATCAAAATCTTAATTTTCTTCAATAATATTTTATAGATTATTAATTAAATATTTAGGTGTAAATAATGTTTTTTTTCAATAGTCAATATCTATATATCAATTATCATTGTTTTAACAATATAATACTTAATTTTATATAAAACGTCATTATCCATCTCTGTGGCTCTACGGAATTCGGAAGTTCTTGGTCGCAGCAACTACATTTCTCCAAGTAACCCTAAACTGATCTACACCCATCCAACTCCTATTTCCTCCCATCTCTCTCTCTTCCCTTTCTACATTATCCACCTATTGCGACCTTGGTCTTTCAACCGGACGTTTCCCAAATATATTTTTCGCTAGTCTATCATCGCCGATTCTTGCTACTTGTCCTGCCCAACGCAACCTTTTCGATTTTATAATCCATAAATGCTTCGAAGAATCCTATTTTCAAATACTCTACATCTACTCTCGTCTCCAAAGGTCATAGACCACGTCTCATACCCGTATAATACAACCGGCAAAATAATTGTTTTATATAATTTAATTTTGATTCCCTTTGATAATCATTTTGACGGAATAATCCTCTTTACTGCATAATAACAACCTCGATTTAAATTCTTCTCGAATATTATTATCCTTCGAGATTACAGAACCTAAAATACTGTTCCTCTCTGATACTAAATATTTTGTCTGTACATAACCTAATATTTGGATTTTTTTGTTTAATTGGATTCCGAATGATTTTTCTCCAATTTGTCTAATCGCATACTCAAATGCTAAATTAAATAAAATTGGTAATAGTGCGTCTCCTTGTTTTAACCCATTTCGAATTTCGAAAGTTTCTGACAATTGATTCCTGCATCTTACTCTTCCTTTACTCCCTTCAAAACAAATTTGAATCATACGTACTAGTTTTTTGGAGATTTCCATTAAGATCGTAATTTGAAAAAGTTTATTCCGGTCTATAGAAATATTGAATTCGCGTTTTTTCTAGTATCTGACTTAGCGAAATATAAAACTTGACGATAGATTATTTTCCAAAGTTAAAAAATTAAATTTTTTGTAACTTTTTTTTAATTTTTCCTATCTTTTATATTTTTCCGTTAATCAATTTGACTCTTCTTAAATGCTTTTAGTAAAAATCCAATTTCGATGTCGCCATTTCTTCTAGCCTTGATCTAATTATATTCTCCACTCAACTGTAACTTATTGTTTAATGGATAAAAATTGTTCAAGTGATATTCCAGAAACTTGAATTTCGTTTAATGCTTTGACATTTTTTTCACTTAATTTGATTAATATCATTTTTATTAATGAATTGTCGAAAGAAAACAATCTAGGAAGAAGAATACATTTTTATTAATTATATTTTGTTAGAATATGTCTTCATAAAATTTATTCAATCGATCAAACTCAAATGAAAGTATCTCGATAGAAAAATTTCAATTTCATTAAAAAATATCTTAGTTTAAATTTATTTGAATGGAATACTTTGATTAGTTTCTAAGATATTTTAATTTTGTATGATCTTGAAAATTTAATCATTTTAAGATTGGTTTAATTTATTATAACATCATTTGTGAAACGTATAAATTGAAGAATTATGAAAAAAATATTTACCTTTAATTTGTGTCTGTGTGTGTAAAATAGAGAGAGAGAGAGAGAGAGAGCGAGAGAGAGGAGGCAAAAAATTTGACCGTAAAAATCTTTTTCAAAAGACATTTATTCAATAAGATGTAATCTCTGATCTCACTCTACCCAGTAATTTGATATGATAAAAATATCTTACCTTACTTATTGATAAAATGGAGATATCGAAAGAATTAATATTGAAAATAAAATATGTTTTTACTTTCATATTTCATATTCATTCTATAATAATTATTCTTTTAAATTAAATTATTGATCAACTCTTATTTGTATATGTAATTTGAAACATGTGGAATCTTAAAATAATTTACAATTTAAATAATAATAAAATATTAATAAAAAATGTAATTTATCCAAATCAAAAAATTATAAAACTTATAAAGATAACGATTTCTAAAAACATTCTAAATAATTTTAGAAGTGAAGCAAAAATATGTTATTTATTTATATATATATTCATTTATAAAATCTTATATTAATAAAAATTATTTATTTATAAATATAATATAATAATTATTAATCAATAATAACATTTACTTAACATAAATGCATAAAATCAATTTTGGAAGATTAATATATTTTTTTGTTTTATTCAATTTGTAAATTTTCGTATAACTTCATCAATTATCAATTTTATTGCATCATACAAAAATTTGTCAGTTTATGTGTTTAATAAAATTTTTATTATTACAAAAATTTGACTTGATTGTTCATATAAATAAATTAAACTAAATGCGCCCAAAGTTTTTCGTTGAATATGGATCAATTCATTCATAAACTATGTCAAGCTTATAGAAAAATTATTTTATTCTTTTTAGTCTATTGGAAAAACGTTATTTTATAAAAATTGTTTATATTTATATTTTTCCATTTATTTTATCAAAATGTAATTTCCTGAACATATCCCCTTTCTTATTCACTCCTTGATAAAAACATTTATTCCAAAATTAAACTAGAGAAAATTGCCTATTATTTATGATAACCTTATATTTTTGTAAACTCTGGAAAACTTTCCAAGTAAAGCTACTATTATTTTTTTATTTAATCATGGTTACATATAAACTATTTAGTAAAATAAAAATAATAATAACCTACAAAATAAATAAATCAGGGCAATGTTTATGTTATAATTGAAAAAGGGTTATTATAATTTACTATGAATATACAAAATCTTGATAAATAACATTAGTTTACATAAAATCAAAACAAATGAATTTACTTTTTTAAAAATGCTCATTAAAATCATTATTTAATATTAAAAAGAGAAAAATACTTCGGCTTTTTGTTTTACAAGTTGTTCTTTTGAAAATAAGTTATACATTTATATTTTTAAATCCTAAAAAGACTAAATTAGTGTAATATAGGGCCGAGTACTTACTTTAAAGCCGAGCATTTACTTGTACATAATACTAGAAGGGAAGGAACAAGATCATGCCACCCAGGTCAACGAGCGGGTCCAATTGGTTATTTAAAAACATCATTTAGCTTAAGTTAGTTTATTTGTCTAATCAAGATACAATTATTAACTAAGTTCGAATTATTAATCCAGTCAAAATACAATTTATTTAATTTGTTCATTTAATTAGGATACAATTATAAAACAAATTTAAATCATTAATATATTCAAACACAATCTATTTATTTTGTTCAATTAATTAGGATACAATTATAAATCAAATTTAAATCATTAATATATTCAAACACAATCTATTTATTTTGTTCAATTAATAAGGTTACAAATATAAATAGAATTTAAATCATTAATCTGTTCACATACAATTTATTTAATTTAACTTGTTTATTTAATTACTTTCATTTTAATCCATTTAATTATAATTCATATAATTTAATTTGTTTATTTAATTAATTTTATTTTGATCCATTTAATTATAATTCATCTATAAATATTTCATTTAATTCATTCAATTGTAATTTACAAAATTTAATTATAAGTTACTTATTCAAATTTATATTACTTTATTCAATTTGATATTAATATCTTTTGAAAATCTTTCATTTAATTTATTTCAAGTCAGAAATTCATTCACTTATAATTTACAAAATTTAATTATAAGTTACTTATTCAAATTTATGTTACTTTATTCAATTTGATATTAATATCTTTTGAAAACAATTTACTTAATTTATTTAAAATACATGTTATTAGACTCACAATTAGTTGTCGTGTCGGCCGAACACTCATTATTGATATAACTAAAAATATTAACACTTGATATAATTAAAAATATTAACATAAACATTCACAATCACTTAACAATAATTCATTCCCTTATAATATATCATACACTGCACACTTCCCATCCTACCCCCACTCTTCCCCTGCCGGGGGGCCTCCGTGTATCACATCTTACGACCCTTGTAACTTTCTCACTTTCTGACCCCAGGCCTGTCCGCGCTGTTTCTTTTCTAAGTCTTCTCCCCCTTCTCCTCTCCATTCCCTTCTCCTTCCCTAGGCACCCATCTCTCTTCTCTGTAATGCAAAAATCTGCACATTATGGTTTCGACTCATAACGGACGTCCCACGCGGTTCCTATTTCACCTACGCATTTCTTATTTCTTTCCCATCACCTTGAGCCATTTCACTTGCTGTCTCCTCTGTCTCCATCCTGTCTCTATCTCACTCCCACCCACGTACATCCTCTCGACTTAATCATTTCTTATTTTCTAGCAGACGCTACCTATGCGAATTCCATTACCCCCAGCAGCCTTGAACGGGCGGCCAGCGATAATCCATTATCAACATACCTCCGTCTCACTCCCACCCACTACAATCCTTCTTTCTTATATAACTATTATCATATTTTATTCTCACGGAATTATCATTCCACTAGGAATGCCAGCTAAGGCCTTCCTTCTTCTTATTCTATATATTATATATTCCCAGGGCTTAACACATTCTTACTCTATGACATAATGTATTTTATATAATCTATTTCTACACATTCTAAAGATAACATAATAATATATTTCCATTACACTAAGATAATATATTTCCAATATATTAAATATAATACATTTCCATCACACCAAGACAATATATCTCCAATATATTACACTCCACCACCTTTTAAAAAAGATTGTTTCGGGATAAGGATTTTTCACGAAACAATCCTTTTCAACCGTTCGTCCTTTCTTCTGTTTTGTCCCTGGTACGGCACCATCACTCCTTAGTGGACTCTGCAGCTTCCCGGCCTCCTTCTTCTTCCGTGCACGCTCCTTCCAAACGGATCGTAATTCCAGCGGGGTCATCCCTCCCCGTCCTTCGAGGAGTTTCCTACTTATACCTATAATTAATCCTAGTAACAATCTCGAGGACATCCTCTAACCAGTTTCGAACTGACGTTACTGCTTGCCCCAGGCGTCGTGTTTTGGTCTTTATCTTCCTTTAAATTTTATACTCTGGCATTCAATTCCACCAGATCTTCATTATCTAGAGTGTCAAAAACAAACGAATTTTTAGAACGTGCCCCCCGCGTCTACCAAACCACGTCGACTTCGCGCCAGGGTAGCATTTCACTCAAATGTGAAATAATCCCCTCCGTCATCTCGAAACTGGTTTAACATATGGCATATCCTCCTTAAAATCTATCAACCTCAACGGTTCCCGTTCGAAGAGAGCGTATCGGTCATCCTGTAATTTCTCCCGAGACTCCCTGATGACCGATACCTTCTCTTTAATATATGAATAAAGAAAGATTAATTTATTATACGTCGACTTGTTCAAAATAAATTCCCAGTGGCATTACCTCTTCCCTCTCCCTCGCCGACTTCCCCATTGCATCGTTATTCTGACCTATTCGGGAAGGAACAAAGATACATTACTCCCGTTTTTGTGAAAATTTCCTAATGGTTCTCTTTTTAGAACGCCCTACCCCTCTCTTTTGGTGGGACCCCAACGGGTGGTTTTCAACTACTAGTATTCCCTGTCGCCCCAGCTGTTGGGGAAGTGCTTGTTCTCGGGCTTCCGGTGTTGAGCTGGGCCTCCATGCCACCCCTAACCGTGGCATCCATATTGGAACTTCTGGTCTTTCTTCGTGAGGGTCGTCAATGGCTTCGTAATCTCGTTGTTCCTTCTTCCTACCCGCGAGGTTTGTCCTGCTTCCATTTGACTATTTTGCTCACCAGTCTCGGTCTCCTGTCGCCAAGACTCCGAATCCCCTCCATCAATCCTGAGGGATTCCTCCTCCCCTTCTGGCTCGCTCTCCACTTGCACTTCTTCTCTCTCGGTGACAGACGGAATGCCACTAATGGCTCCAAATTCCGTGTCATCTCGTTCAGTGCTAAGTGCTCTCGCTTTCACAACTTCCTCTTGCACCTCTTCTACCACGGTGACCGACGGAATGCCACTAATGGCTCCAAATTCCGTGTCATCGTGTTCAGTGCTACGACTCCTTCTCCCACGACCTCCTCTTGCCCTTCTTCTCTCTCGGTGACCGACGAAATGCCACTAATGGCTCCAAATTTCGTGTCAGCATGTTCAGGGCCAACTATTCTCGCTCTCACGACATCCTCTTGCCCTTCCTCTATCTCAGTGACCGCCGGAATGCCACTAATGGCTCCAAATTCCGCGTCCTCTTATTCAGGGCTAACGATTCGTGCTCTCGCGACCTCCTCTTGCATTTCTTCCTCCTTTCTCTCACCTCCGAGCCTTGTGTCCTTCCCGTTTACCATTGTATCACCTGCCCCTAATCGCAGGGTTACTCGTGAGCCGTGTCTTCCAGTTTGAACCTCGCTCTTGGTTGTTTCTTCACCCATTCCTAAGTGTTATCGTTGGGTATCTTCGGACGACCCTCAACGCCGTTCCCTCCATCTTCCACTCCACGACCTCCTTCCTCTGGTCGTCGGGTATGTTACCCATTTTGGCCAGCTGCTCAAACTTATTGAAGAATAAGTCCATTTGCCCCATCCCCGCCCAGGGCGACATCCCCTCCACTATTCCCTTGTCCTGTCTTCCGGATTATCTCGCTCCTCTATTTCCCATGTTTCGCCTATGTAAACCTCCCCGTAAACCCTTTATGAAAACATCTACCAACGGTACCACTTCTCTTATGGTTTTATGGGCAATCGTGACTCTCTCTCTCTTTCCCCAAGTGGCCATATCTTTTAACTGTAAAAAAAAAAATTTTCTGATATCCCCATTCCCATCCCAAATGTCCTAATAGCTGACTTAGCATATAGCTGTGAGTTATCGATCTTGGTGTGCCTCGTTGTCCTAATTATGTATCTGTTCCTCCATTTCTCGTGGGGGGTGTTTTCAACTTTGATATTGAGCAAACACCAGGTCTAGGGTTTAATTTTTCCGTACTCTCCCTCATCTAAGAAAGAAAATCTGTTATCCTCCAGTTAGCCGATAGCGTCCAATAATTTTCCCGAGCTTCATTAGTTAACCCTCCAACCCTAAACCCTCAACCCCACACCTGACACCAGTTGTAATATAGGGCCGAGTACTTACTTTAAAGCCGAGCATTTACTTGTACATAATACTAGAAGGGAAGGAACAAGATCATGCCACCCAGGTCAACGAGCGGGTCCAATTGGTTATTTAAAAACATCATTTAGCTTAAGTTAGTTTATTTGTCTAATCAAGATACAATTATTAACTAAGTTCGAATTATTAATCCAGTCAAAATACAATTTATTTAATTTGTTCATTTAATTAGGATACAATTATAAAACAAATTTAAATCATTAATATATTCAAACACAATCTATTTATTTTGTTCAATTAATTAGGATACAATTATAAATCAAATTTAAATCATTAATATATTCAAACACAATCTATTTATTTTGTTCAATTAATAAGGTTACAAATATAAATAGAATTTAAATCATTAATCTGTTCACATACAATTTATTTAATTTAACTTGTTTATTTAATTACTTTCATTTTAATCCATTTAATTATAATTCATATAATTTAATTTGTTTATTTAATTAATTTTATTTTGATCCATTTAATTATAATTCATCTATAAATATTTCATTTAATTCATTCAATTGTAATTTACAAAATTTAATTATAAGTTACTTATTCAAATTTATATTACTTTATTCAATTTGATATTAATATCTTTTGAAAATCTTTCATTTAATTTATTTCAAGTCAGAAATTCATTCACTTATAATTTACAAAATTTAATTATAAGTTACTTATTCAAATTTATGTTACTTTATTCAATTTGATATTAATATCTTTTGAAAACAATTTACTTAATTTATTTAAAATACATGTTATTAGACTCACAATTAGTTGTCGTGTCGGCCGAACACTCATTATTGATATAACTAAAAATATTAACACTTGATATAATTAAAAATATTAACATAAACATTCACAATCACTTAACAATAATTCATTCCCTTATAATATATCATACACTGCACACTTCCCATCCTACCCCCACTCTTCCCCTGCCGGGGGGCCTCCGTGTATCACATCTTACGACCCTTGTAACTTTCTCACTTTCTGACCCCAGGCCTGTCCGCGCTGTTTCTTTTCTAAGTCTTCTCCCCCTTCTCCTCTCCATTCCCTTCTCCTTCCCTAGGCACCCATCTCTCTTCTCTGTAATGCAAAAATCTGCACATTATGGTTTCGACTCATAACGGACGTCCCACGCGGTTCCTATTTCACCTACGCATTTCTTATTTCTTTCCCATCACCTTGAGCCATTTCACTTGCTGTCTCCTCTGTCTCCATCCTGTCTCTATCTCACTCCCACCCACGTACATCCTCTCGACTTAATCATTTCTTATTTTCTAGCAGACGCTACCTATGCGAATTCCATTACCCCCAGCAGCCTTGAACGGGCGGCCAGCGATAATCCATTATCAACATACCTCCGTCTCACTCCCACCCACTACAATCCTTCTTTCTTATATAACTATTATCATATTTTATTCTCACGGAATTATCATTCCACTAGGAATGCCAGCTAAGGCCTTCCTTCTTCTTATTCTATATATTATATATTCCCAGGGCTTAACACATTCTTACTCTATGACATAATGTATTTTATATAATCTATTTCTACACATTCTAAAGATAACATAATAATATATTTCCATTACACTAAGATAATATATTTCCAATATATTAAATATAATACATTTCCATCACACCAAGACAATATATCTCCAATATATTACATTAGTTTACATTTCTTATTAAAATATGTTAATATTAATATTAACAAACAAAATATTTAGGGGACATACAAGTAATTTTTCGAGGGGGGGGGCTATGCATACTTCTCCTGCAACTATTCTTTTACATACATTCTATCTCTAATCAACAAATTAAAATAAATCGCATGTTATTTGGAAAACTATTTTTCTCCTTTTTTTACCATTATTAATTCAAAATTTTCAACAAGTCTCAAGTTTCAATTACTTGGGAGTCCAGATCTCTAACCAATGCAACCTTAGAGAGGAAGTAAAGACTCAAGTGACCAAAGGAGCCAAAGTGTCTGGATGCGTACACAATTTAATATGGAAGATCAATAATATGACTTCAGAAAGTAAACTGGCCATCTATAAAACCTGTGTTAGACTAATAGTCACTTATGGGGCTGAGTCAAAAGCAGTCATAAAACAATTATTCCGAACAACTGAGATGAAGATTGTAAGGGCTATTCATGGCAAAACACTGTATGATAGGATCCACAAGAATGGGTGGACATGAGAAGGAAATGCTGGGCTGCTCACGTGGACAGAATGGAAGATGTCAGACACCCCAAAACGTAGCTACCAATCGACCTAAAGGGGTCAGAAGTCGAGGAAGACTCAAGAAAAGATGGAAAGAGAGTTATCATCCCGACGTCTAAAACATGGGAAGGGAAAAGGTTGGACAAGTGCATGCACCTATATATAAGAAGAAGAAGAAAAAGAATTCAAAATTTTCACTAAAATAACTTATAGATCATAAAGAACAAGTTTCATTAAATATCTTTGATGTTGACAGATATTCAATGGAACATGAAAATCAAAATTAACACACTATGAGCGGGGCGGGTATTTGTACCCGTTGCGGGGACTGCCACTTATATAAGTGGGGCGGGTATTTATACCCGTTGCCACTTATATGAGGGATATATATTAGTTATCGTTTAAAATAAGTAATTTTAAGTGACACAAGGGAAAATATATATTATCACACTATGAGCGGCTAGCGTCCGCCCCGCTTATAAGTGGCAGTCCCCGCAACGGGTACAAATACCCGCCCCGCTCATATTGTGTTATAAACCCATTGCAATATGAAATCCCAACTTACGTTTTAATTTTTTTAATAATCATATACAAAGAAGAAAATTTATCTTGTATTTTTTTATAAGGATTCTATTTCCGGCAATATTTTTCATTTTTTATTAAAAAAAAATAAAATTGGTCGGAAACATTTCTAAACAAAAAAATTATATGAAATAACTTTAAATTTACAATGGAAGTTTGAGAAGGTTAAAATTTCCATTTTTTTATAATAACAATGTCATCAAGGCTACAAAAATGACTGGGAGATTTCTATTTTTATTATTATTTGTAATTAAATTGATAAAACTAGGTACAGTTTCATGAAAGAATGAATTATATTTTTAGTTCAAAAAGAGAATAAGATAGATATGTTGTTGAAAATTATCAAAATTTAAAATAAAAACTTATAAATAACAATAATTTTTATTTTCATTATAATTAATAATATATTGAGCTTTGTAAATTTCAATAATTCGTGATGATAATCATTAATATTTTTTTTTTTATTCTTTTCAGTAAATTTACAGACATATAAGTTCACCCTTCAATAGGATTCCTATTAGTATCATATTACGAATATATAAATCGAGTTTCCCATTCTCTTATGTCATAAACGCATGGGTTCAATTGCTGCGTGTGAACTCAATCTTGAATATCATACCAATAAAAAGTATAAAACGGGTTGTGAAATGGACTAAATTACTATTCAGCTTTTGATTTATCAGCCCTACACAATTGTCTAAATCCAATATATATTGGAACGAACATTATTTTATTTTTAGTGCACACCAGTTGCTTACAACATTAGCTTTGCCAAATTTTAACTTTTTTTTCTATGTTTCACCATGAATTATTAGGGTTGGAAATAATTTCCATCATGCAAAATCTGTATCATTTAGATTTAGATGGAGATTTAAAAATACACATACTCGAATTTTTAGATATTTAAATTATATTTCTCGTTGAATGTTTTTGAATTGCTAAGTCAATGTCTCTTAAATCGATTATTGTGAAGATTAATGACAAATATTAATTAATTTACAGCATAACTTGTTTTGAATATAAATATTTGAACAGAATGTTTTGTATTTTCTTCCTATTCTGAATAAAATATTGGTAATTCACACAAATTGCAATTTATTGGCTATACCAGCGGTAGGCAACCTGCGGCTCGCGAACCGCATGTGGCTCTCTAGTTCCATGCGTAAATATTAATAATTATATTATTTTATTTTCAAAACTCAAAATATTGCAATAAAAAAAATTCATGATAACAACACTCACGGAGAACAGTTTATTTAGTTATTTGTAATCAAAAATAAAATTTTTAACTTCTACCCAAATCCTATTCAGATACTATAATATTGAAACAAAAATATGGCTCTTTAAAAACAAGGAAATTTTTTAAATTGTAACTTTTGGTTCTTCCCGATCTCTGTTCTAGATAATATAATATGTGAAGTCCGACGTGCAGGGACAGAGAATGGTACTGGGAGTAGAATGGATGGATGGATCGTATAGGAACGTGATAAATATATAATGATTTATTATATAGATTTGCTATACATCAGATCACTATCGAGATCGAACTACTATTTACAAGTTTTTATTTACATTTGTACAATTGCCTGAGATTGTTATATTATTCACCCTAACGCTACGAGTTGGCGCAGCGCCATCTCGTGTGAATAAAAATAATGATGGTTGCGGCGGTGATGAATTACACAGCCGCCACACATATAATCAAACTTTTTCTTAAATATTATTTATTTCTGAAAATGTAAAAAAAATTAAAAAAAATGAACTTTCGCGTGTAGAAAAAAAAATCTTGAATGAAATGGAAGTGGTAAAGTTGAATTGGATGGTGTTAGCCCCCCAGGCAAATAAGGAAATA
This sequence comes from Labia minor, assembly GCA_963082975.1. Taxonomy (NCBI): domain Eukaryota; kingdom Metazoa; phylum Arthropoda; class Insecta; order Dermaptera; family Spongiphoridae; genus Labia; species Labia minor. Next base: position 29,187,428 of record OY720344.1, on the reverse strand, counting down.
TAAGCTGGAAGACTCATTTCTTAACGGCTGAAGATAATTGTCATAATCGCGACAATTTTCCATGAGAAAATTTATCTAATTGTTTTGTTTATATGTCATTTAATCTGTCTCGCATATAAATACAATTAATCCAGACTTATTTACATGGGAACATTTTTTTAAAGAGGACTTTGCCCTTTGAGGATCTTGTTCAATAATATATATATATATATATATATATATATATATATATATATATATATAAGATACAATTTATTATAATGACTATATTTTAAATTAAAATTTATAATTTAATTTATTGGTCTAGGACTAGGATATAAACTTATTTAAGATAGCTATCACATTTATTTGAATATATAAATTAAATTCTTGTATGTTGCTAGTTTTGATCCTTCTTCTTAAGGATCAGCAAATATATTATTAATTTATTATAAAACAAAACTAAATAAAACGTTTTAAAAGTAATGATTCTCTAAATTATTTTTTTTTTATTAAAGATAATCATTTCTATAATCTCAAATGCAAATTGTGCTTTGGATGTTGAACTAAAAAATCTGGAGTGTCTACACTCAACTATCTCGCAAATTTGAATTGGATTAATTAACATATATTATATATAAATTAAATTATAAATTAATAAATAATATTTATTAAACCAGCCCGTGTTTGACTCTTTGTTGATGATACCACGTCAGTCAACGTGCTAAATAATTTATAAAATTAGTTTCGGTACTTTCAGCGATTCAATCAAGCTAAAATTCTATATATAGCAGTTTTATACAATTTTTAATCATGTGAAAAACTATCAAACATATATCATTATTTTTATGGTCAATTTTGAGGAAAAAAATGAAAACCTGGTAGGTAATGACCCTCTTCCGAAAGAGCTACATTTTTCAAAAGTTGATGCAAAACCACGAATTTTGAATAATGCCCCTTTACCAAATTTCATTATTATAGTTCAAACCGCTTTTGCGTAATCTGGCGAGATAGTAAAAAGTACAGTATTAAGAACAAAGAATTATGCCTGAAGATAAAATTATTTAACTTATTAAAAAGTGTGTAACAATGATACAGTAATGATATTAACTGATTATATTATGTAAATTATTTAGTAGCCAATACCTGGAAGCTGTGAGTCAACGAGCTCTCCTGGCCCCAGTAAGTGAGGATCGATTTGAAAGTGGAAATCGATTGGTCGACCTCCACTCAAAAGGTTTTTTTATTTACTTGTTTAATCAAATAAACTTGAAAAAGAAAAAAAAATATGCAGAGATTTTTTTTCATTATATTATAAATATAAAAAAAAACTTTTTAATAAGTTAATTTTTTTTAAGAAAATCCATATGATGGTTTTCGAAATGGGGAATCTTTAAGGTCATATTTGGTGCAATCAAATCTATTTTTAAATCTTGTTTAAGAAAAGAGAAAAAAATCACAAAATGTAGTTAAAAAAATAAAAAAATAATTTATATTTGTTTTTTAAATTTTTCAGCACGATGTCAGTCTTGTTTAATTAAGTATTTTGTCATTAATAAAATAATCTATAAATGAAAGAAAATTTTATAGAATTAAAAGTAAATATTTTTGATAATTTTTCAATTAAAAACAAATTGCAAATTTCATTCCTATCCTTTATTTTATAGATCTATTCCTAGAAAGGAAAAATTTATATATACGAGTAGTATAATCTTTGAATATTTCTTTGAATAATAAGTGAAAACTAATATATACTGAACTAGGAGTCAGTTTGGAGCCATTAGCAAAAATAGGTTTAATTTATTTTGTAAATCAAACTTCTTTTTCAGATCAATGTCAATGTTTCGGTCCATTATCAGGACTTTGGTTTTGTATTGTATTTTTCGCATATGACCAATATATATATATATTAAAATTAATTTAGCTGCGGCTTCAATTTTTCATTTTATTGTTAAGAAAATTAAAATTTAAAAAAAAGAAAACATTTTAAAAGTGGAATGTAAGAAAAAGATTTTTAAATTCATAATAAATAATTAAATTAAAATAAATAAGTTGACCTCTGGCCAGGTCCGAACCGACCGACGGTTTGAAGTAAATTAATTTCCAGCTACAGAAACAATTTCAAATAATTTTAATATATCTATTAATGCAATAATAAACAGATACGAATATAACATAAAATTTTTAATTTTATTTTATTTATAATATATAAGACCATCTCATGAATGGCTGGATGACGTCATATAATTTTAAATTAAGAAAAAACTAATAAAGATGATTTTTCTCGAGGGTAAAACCAATACAAAAGTTGATCACTTCATCACATTGATGCATTAAGTAAATATACCAAATTTCATCAAAATCCGTTGAGCCGTTCAAGCTGTACACATCTATACGGACGGACGGACAGACGGAGAGACATCATGCTATTTCTGTTAAGAAAATGCATGATTCGTGGAGATATGTAAAAATCTCCACATGTGAAATTTGGTGTGAAAACAATACCTCCCTTGCAATCGTCGGTCGGTAAAAATAAAAAAAAATATTTTCTACTAAGTTAAAGATTTATTTATTCCTTTTAATATTAATTAAAATTAAGTGAATTTTAGTAAAAATCCTATAAGGTTAATAATTAATGAATCAACAAAACGGAAAATCTTTTAAAAGCAAGTTACAAAGTCACAATCACTCACTTGATTGCCTATTGAAAGTTTTGTTATTTAAATAATTCATTTGCTTTTAAATAATAAGCAAATTCTTGTTAAATGATATTAAATTTCCCCATTTTTGTTTGTTGTCAAATTGATTGACATAATTAGAATCTTGACAAGCGTCAAATAATTTAAATAAGCATTAATATAAATTGATTTCTTTAGATTATATTAAAGAATCATTGATTGGCTTCCTTTTGGAGACTGTTGGGGTTTAAATCGAGATTAGATAGGGGCTCACTGGTCGCAGCTGTCTCTCTGGGACCCTCTCCCAGTCTTTTTGTATATTGTATGGCGCCGATAAAATGGAAAAAGAAAATCTCCCACACTATGGATCTATCTCAATGGGAAAATCGGGTAGGTCTGGTAAGCAATTAATAAAAGAGCCAAAGTACTGCCTAGCAATTCAAATAATAAAATATAAAGTGACAAAGAGAGGGAGAGAGAGTTGAAAATCGAGTGAAAATCTTTACGTTTCTTCCTCTTTATGTTACATCAATAATATTTCGATATGATATAATATAATGAAAATTGCTTTAAGAGTGAGAGAGAGAGAGATAAAAAGAAAAAATATCATTCAAATTTGATTAAACTTATTGTAAAAAAAAGATTGATTGATATACAATAGAATGGATTTTTTTGTAAATAAGCCAAACTGACAATTAAACCTATTAAAGAACACACTATTTTCCGTTTTGGCATTAATAAATATTACGGAGGAAAAAAGAGAAAAAAAAATTTATAAATAATGTTGAAATGGAAAGTTAGGAAATGAACAAAGAAAATGGAAAACAATCAATTTTTATTAGTTATTGTATTTTTAATTGAATAAAAATTATACTTACATATTCCTAAAATTAATAAATATCATATTTCATAGAAAACGTGGAAGAAAATTGGAAAACATTGTGGAATAAATAATAAATTCAGAAAATAATTTAAAAATTGGATAATTTCACATTTATTTCTTATTTTTTTGAAAGACTATATAAAATAATGAATAACAGAAAAAAATTGTTGATAGTTTTTTAATTATTATATTAATAAAAATATACGTACCTACCACAGGGCAACTTCCCACTCGGCTGACATAGCTTGTCATAGTGACGTAGGCTACCTATACAGAAATAATTATTCATTTGAATTTTTTTCAATTTTGGATTAAATAAAAATACACTTGTATTTATAATAATAATTACCTTATCATAATACCAGCATGAACCAGTTTCTTTTGATATTTGTTTTGGTTTAACAACCTGTTTACTATATTTATGTATACCATGGGTTAACTGCTCATAACGTCATTGACCATGTGATTACATATAGTCAATGTCTAATAATTAATATATATAATTATTTTTTTGATAAATAGTTTTTAAAAAATGATAACTACAATATTTTATAATCTTTTATTTTTATAATCTCTAAATCCAAAAAAAATTCTATTCATTTTCTTTGAACGTGTGAGTACTTCACATATCCATAATTTACCTATTCTACTTTAGAATATGTTTTAATTACCAACCTATTGCTTGTGATAATTTAATTTTTATTATATTTATTATCAGAAGTAAATAAATATTATATAATAATTATTTTTAAATGTGATAATTAATATTAATGATGATTGAAATTAAAATATCGTATCATATGAATATACTAGTATGTACAATAGGATCAACTATAACTTTCAAATTTGTATAAATTTGTAATACTATAATATATATTTTTAGAAGTAAAATTATATATTAATAACGATCATGGTAATTGTTTACAAAAACGGAAGCTTCATGGATTTGGATAAACCTTTACCAATGGATTCCTTTTTTAATTCCAAAGAAACTTTCTTTATACAATATTTCTCGGTCGCTTCTTGTTTCCGAGATAAAAATTATTAAAGTTTGAAAGATAAACTAATTATGAACGTCCAAATGAGCAGCCATTTAGTAATGTTTTATTGACTAATTCATTAATTATTCACATATTCACTAATTTTCGGGGGTTTTTTTGTTTCAGTTCAAATTGAAAAAAAAAATCGAAAAAAATTAAAAAATTAATTAATTAAATAATTTTCCTATATCCAAATCGAATCGAAAAAAAACAGAAAATTAGTGAAGCCCTCTACTGGCCAAATGAGTAAAATATATGGTAGCTAAATTGAATGGCAATGGATTTATATGCAAATTTTAATGATGTTTTTCTCGAAAACTAAGTGACCGAATCATTTGCTAATTTAATAGTCACTTGGAATTAAAAAAGGAATCCACTGGTAAAGTTTTATCCAAATCCCTGAAGCTTCCGTTTTTGTAAACAATTACCACGATCACTTTTATTAATTATCAATATATTTTATATATTAATTAATTTATCAAAATTTTCTACAACTACATGATTAATTTTTTTTTATATTATTTATTGTTGTTGTTATTATTTATTGAAATTTATATAACATGAATTTAGTCTTCAGGTTTATTTGAATATCAAAAAAAGTTTTTTTATAGACCATCTAGTTTAAATTTATAATTCCTTTTGAATATTATGACGTGAATAGAAAAACGTAATATATATATATATATATATATATATATATATATATATAATTTCGAAAATAAATAAATTCGATTTAAATATTAGCTCGATGAGTCATCTTTTCCTGTTTTCAAAATCCTGTCTATCTAAAGGCAAAGAAACGAAAGAAAGCGATTAACTAATTAAAGCATGAACTTTTATTAATTGAATGTCGTTGACTTACCGATCAAATAAGTTCTTTGGGTCGTTCATCAAGCGCTTTTTTATAATCCTCAGGTTTATCGATGTGGTGGCAATAATCTGTAAACATTTCCAAATAGATCTTATCCGGAATGTTAAATTTCATATCGCCATAGATTTCAGCTTTGGCATCTTTGGGGGGTTCCGATCTCCATACGAGACGTCGCAAACCAAGATTTTCTGGTGGAGGGGCCAGCGCCCGACGAAGACTTTGTAACATTCGTATTGTTAACATATATTCTTTATACATTTCATCTTGCATTTCAACCATACGCTGATGTTCACTGTAAACCTATAAAATGGAAAGAATTTCTATTAAATTGATGATTAAATATTCTTCTATTTTTTTCCAGACATGGAATACCTTTTACTTTAGAATATAAAAATTTTATTCTTAGCCTAACGCTATTGGAATTTGTTAAGACTTAAGACTAATTCCAATTTAACAATTGTACACATTTCTTAGATAGTCTATCGCATAAAATGTTATATTATAAATTTATGTTTTATAATATTTTGAACAATTGCCCACATGTTCAGTAGTTTTATCATTTGACTAATTATTTATTTAATAAGAAATTTGATACATGTTTGGTATTTTATTTCTTTTCCCTTTTTGAGATCAGATTACTTATTTGCAAATTTCTAAATGATTTCCATTCTAATTAATGGTTATCAATGCATTTAAATTAAATTAAATATATTATAACTTCATTATATATATTAGATCAAAGACATGATTTCTACAACTAAAATATTTATAATGTAAAATTTAAATTTCAAAATTATAAACACAACAAATGTAAACAATAATTAAATATTTCATATGTGAATCCTTACGAAAATACTCAAAATAAAATAGTATACATATTTTTTTTTCAATAGAGTAAAGATTTATAAGAAACTATATACACATATTAAATAAATGATCTGTGAATTTTTTAGTTATAATAATAAAATATTAATTAATAAAATTTCAAAATTTAATTTAAATTCAAAACAAAACATATTACTATACTTTTATTAGAAAAATTATGCAATCATTTAACTAATGAACTTGATGAGTAAATAAAATCTTAAAAGGAACTAAAATTAAATATTTTTAATTTTTATAAATAAATCAATGGAAATTAAGCATTTTTTTTTAAAATAATTATTTTAAATAATTATTTTAAAATTAATTAATATTTATATGTACATATATCTATAAATTTAATAATTTTTTTTATAATTAGATGTAAAAAAATCAACATCGTAAATTTAATTTATTTGAAATAGACAACCATTAAGAAGTAATTTTTTTTTTACAGTGTTGGAATATTAATACTACCTATTACTTACATGAAAGTATAAGATATCTTAGTTATAAGTTAATTCGCTAATAAGAATATTTTTAAATATAATCATAAATTAGTGTCTATTGTAGAATATTATGTATTTATATATATATATATACCTATACCATAAGCAATTTTTATTTATCTCTTAATTATTTACCTATATTTTATCTCACAATAACAATCAATACCAAATGTCCCATTATTCATCAAATTTAATTTATTTATTATCAGTTAATAAAGATATTGAAAATGATCTACTTTGAAATTATAAAAGTTAGCAAATAACGAATGAAAGAGTGGCTATTCATGCTTTTTTTTACTTGTCACCCATTTTCATTAACATAAAAAGAATCGTAGTATGCTAAACACACTGGTTAACTTATTCGTGGGATTTCAATTTATTCATGAGTCAAATTAGTAACCCTTGAATTTGTTTCGATTTTTTTTTTCCTTCTTATAAAAAAATAAAATATAAAATAGTTTGATCGAATGAAAATCGTGAATTGAAATTTTCAACGCTCCACTATTTTAGTTTTCTTAATCCATCTAATTGTACGAGAATATTACATTATGAGACTTTTACTAATTCTTTCTCTCTCTTTTATAATGAAGGTTGAATATCAGTGAGCCAAAAATCAATAATTACCAGATCATGACTTATTTATTAAATTAATTAATTAAATTGAATATATAATTAATACGGATAAGTATAAAGCCTTTTGACTAATTGAATTATTAGTTTTGAGAAAGTGATTCTCATCTTTAGTAAAAATTGATATAATAATTTTATAATTGTTAAAAAAAAATTTAAAGTAAGTTTTATATGAATTTAAAAATGTTACCTATTAATTTTTTTTTTATATTAGCTCTCAATTTAAGCCGGAAAAGTACTCTACTAACACTCACTACACTTTCAAAATTAAAGCAAAACAAAATACTTGGAAAATGAATAAATTGTAATATTATATCTATTATGTAATACAATCCAACTGAATGATTACACAAAATATTATTTTGTAAATTTCTATTAATTAGCCTTCATGTTTAATAATTGAGAATTTTGTGTTTTTAATTATTAAAAAAAATTAATAAAAAATAAGTTGAACTGTGTCCAGGTCCGAACCGACCGACGGTTTGAAGTAAATTAATTTCCAGCTACAGAAACAATTTCAAATAATTTTAATATATCTATTAATGCAATAAAAAACAGATACGAATATAACATAAAATTTTTAATTTTATTTTATTTATGTAAGACTAGGTTGTGACGTCATGAATGGCTGAATGACCACATATAATTTACAATTGAGAAAAAACTAATAAAAATGATTTTCTCGAGGATAAAACCAATACAAAGTGCATGATTCGTGGTGATATGTAAAAAATCTCAGGTGAAATTTGGTGTGAAAATAACCCTTCCCTTTCTATCGTCGATCGCTAATACTACCACTTCCGGTTTCCGGATTTGCACCAACAGTTGAACAATTCATCATACTGATGCATTAAGTGAATATACCAAATTTCATCAAAATCCGTTGAGCCGTTCAGGCTGTACACATCTATACGGACGGACGGACGGACAGACATCATGGTAAAATACTTTTTACCGACCGACGATAGTAAGGGAGTTATTGTTTCTGTTAAGAAGTGGAGATATGTAAAAATCTCCACATGTGAAATTTGGTGTGAAAACAATAACTCCCTTACTATCGTCGGTCGGTAAAAAATTAAAAAATGCATAATAAAATAAAAAAATTTAAACTATGATAAATGTTCAAATTTATTAATATACATATTAAAAATTTAAATAAGTTTTGATAAGTCGTCTCTATAGCTATTAGTTTTTTATTTAAAGTTTTTAATTTTTAACCATTATATGATTTTATCAATAACTTGTTTTGTACATTTACATCCTTACATATCATTAAATTTAGGTAAAAATAAATTTTGATCACTTAAAAATGAAAATTTGAAATTATATTTACTCAGACATTGTTCTTATTATGTTTTTTCATATGATATATTAATAAAAAAATATATGATGATATATTAATAAAAAAATCGTTTATATATATTTATTTTATATTTAAAGCGTAGAAAGAAGATGAATTTCAGCTAAATTCAGTTCTCTGTTTATAAGAAAGGGAATAACAAATCGCATAAATGAAAATATCAAGACAAGTCATGTAGTTAACACTTAGTAGCGTTTATTTTCCTAAGTTGTTCTGTGTTTGAACTTTAAATTCCGTTTAAATAGAAGCTTTCAAATTTACATCTCATTATCATATAAATTATCTATTCAAAGGATTAAACTAAAATGTGGATTTTAATTTGATATTAATAATTCGTGATTGATATTAAATGGGAGAAAATTGGTTATGATAAGAGCTCTATAATCCCAGTGGAATTGGTGATAAGCTTCTCTGAATCAGGCGTTGTTAATAAAGAGTTGCTTACTCGAAATAAACGAACAAGCAACTTTGCTGGTGTAGCACATCTCGAAATGCCCCCACCAAGTGGAAATAAGACACTGACTGACCTTCTTCTCCGCACGTGCCACTGCCTCCATTGGAAGATAATCCATTTGCATCATCATCTTCTCGACAAGTGTTTCGATAGAATGCATCATTTGTAACCCACTGAGATTAGCATCATTTGGAGCAATGCACTCTTCGTAAACTTCCTCAATCCAACTCTAAAAAAACAAATCATACTATCCAAACACATTTTCACTTTATTTTACAATAATTTTTTCTAATCAAAAGTTTTTAATCTGGATACAAAATATAATATAACTTTATTTATTTATGAAAACTAACTTTATAAAATAAAGATCAATTACATTTTAGTTGAATTGACAAACTTATTGAAGATTGTTTGCTTCTTTCCTCTAAATTATGATTGATATCTTGATTGACCTCAATTAATCTTTTCATGTTAAATATTATCACAAAGAATAAATATTAAGATTTAAATATAAATTTAATAAATATTCATCTATTAATTTATAAACAAGTTTTATATTAATCACACAAATAATGATACTATTATTATTATTATTATTAAAATATTATAAGCATATTGACATCCCAGCCCACAACTCCAAATGTGGAGTTAGTAGCGTTTATTTATTTACGGTATCGACAATTCAATAGTTAATGTAAATTAATAATTAAACTATAAACAAAACAAATAGATGTAAATTAATATATAAATTATTATTGTTCCTGTAAAAATACCACCATTGACTAGAATAAATAAATTAATTTATTAAAACCAACTTCAAAACTATTTACATTTTGAACTAACACAAAATGATTTCGTTATTGAAGGCCTTGTTAAAATAAATAAAAATATTGATAATTTAAAAAATTTTAAAAGTAATCTCATTAAGAAGATTCATTATAAATAATTATTACTTACCTCAGTTTGTGACAAATGCGTGGTGTTTAATCATTCATGTTTTATTTATAAAATTAAAGAACAATGCAGATGTGACTAAGCTTAAGAGTGCGTGAATCTATCTGTAATTTATTGAATAAATAAAAGATTCACCTCTAAACGAAGCGTTTCAGGATTGGTAACAATTTCTTTAAACGTTCCATTGAGTAAATTATCCGCTTCTTTCTTTAATTCTTCACCTCTTTGCTCTTCCCATTCTATCGCCTGGGTCAAGTTCGTAATTTGTTCGTTGATGGTGATAAATTCTTCATCCATTTTTTCTTGAACTTCTTGAATCGTTTTTTGAAGATTAGTTAACGGTTTGGAAATTTCTTCAGCATATGTTAACGAATTCAAATTTTGTATTTCAATGTCTTTCAAAACTTGGGCTAATTCAGATGGATTTTTGAAATATAAAAGTGGTTTCTTTTCTTTAGCCACATCGGCTTCGTAATTGATAATCAGTTGTTCAAGTGATGAAATAGAAGCGGTTTCATCATCCTTATCCGATGGTTTAATGCTCTCTCTATTTAAAGTAAAAATAGGTAAAGTTTGTTGTTCATCTTCTCCAAGTTCAGTTGATGGCAATGGGTTAATATAATCATGTTTTTTACGCCACCACATCGGGGAAATTAGATAGAGAAATTTCTGATACACTTTACTCGTCCTCCATTCTTCTTCTAGAGCGATTACCTCACGCCGAAGTGTTCCTGATTATTGATATGAATAAGATGATATGATTATTATACAGTATTTTGAATTAATTTTTATTTATTAACAATAATTAAAAATAATAAAAAAAAAGATTTATTTTAAATTAATCTGATAATATCTCAAGATTTTAAACCCATATATAAATCTATTTATTTTATTTTCTAAACAAGAACAAATATTATATATATACAAGGGTCATTCAATAAGTAAAGAGACAAATGGCTATAGCTCAACTTGTCCCATCTTTCTTGCACTTTCCTAATTTCCTTGGAATTCTTTCGATTTACTCCGAAGGAACATTTTTCCACAGCTTCCTGAACTTCCTCATTGGTAGCAAATCTTTTTCCACGGAGGGTGTCTTTTACTAGTCCAATCAGGTAAAAATCAGAGAGGAATCACACACAGATCGGGTCTGTAAACAGGATAAGGTAAGACCTCCCAACCCAATTTTTGAAGCTTATCACACGAAGCTGCAAGAAAGATGGGATAAGTTCATAACTATGGGGGGTGATCATGTTGAAAAATAGCCTGAATTTTGTAAGAATCAAATAAACCGTTTTTGAGCTTATTAAGCTTATTAAATGACCCTCGTTATAAAACAATTTTCTTACCGATAACTTTTTCAATATCTTTAATTTCATTTTCCAGTTTATCAACAATGGCTCCTTCCTTTTCACATTGTTTAATGATAACCATAGATTCTTTATGATCTTCAGCTAAAAATGTCTCAAAACTTTCTAAAGTTTTCTTATAACGTTCCCGAACTAGACTAATTTGTTTACGTTCCTGGTTAATATTTTCATCCATTTGATAAATCTCATCTTTCTAAAATGTTAAAAAAAATATTTTAATGATTAAAATTGTATTTACTGATTATTTATAATAATCTGATTATTAACATATACCATCAATAAGAAAATATTAAATTAATTTTGTTCAATTTATAACTAATTAAAAAAAAAATGGATTGTGGGACACTCGACTTAAACTTGAAATAAAATTGGGGAATAAAAGTACTCAATGATATGAAGATTTAATTAAGTTAAATTCCTCCTTCTAGTTGAGATACTTATATCATAAAGGTCAATCAACAAACATGATCTCGATTGCTATAATAAATATTATTTAAATTATTTAAGAAGGAAGTCATCAACTTCAAATAGACAGGGTAATAATTTGTTTCATACATTCTACAAAATCTTGACTATAAGATTTCGAATTTTCAAAAACTATTATATAACAGCACTCAGATTATTTCACATTGAGAATAATATAAATATTTAATTTATGAAAAATATTAATATCTATTAATCGGTACACAAAAGGCAAAACTAATTTCTCATAAAGATTATTCAAAAATTTAAGTGACAAAGATTAAAAAAATATTTTCATTGAATATTATCATGAGAATAATTATTAACGGATTTTAATTATAAAGTTGAAGAGGAGTAGAATGGAGTGATTGGAGCAAGATGAAAAACATATCATGAAGAAAACGAAAGAAAGTGATGGATGAGTATAATTATATATATTAACCCATTCATTTAGCTGTTTATGACGACGTAATTTGAATTTCTTTATTACGGATATTCACATTTCTTAGAACTAATTTTAATTCTTGAATAAATTTCATTATAAAATGCAAAATGAATTGGATTTCTATTAAAATTATTTTAAATATAATGATAATAATTTGCAGAATATATTCGACTTTTCAATCAGCTTAAAGAATATTTTTTAATATTTTAAAATAATTAAATACATACTTAAATAAATACTTCTTAATCAGACTTTTAGAGTTCCAGTTTTGAAAGTTGAAGACTCAAACAATCAGCAAAGAAAGAAACTTTAAAGAGTATAACTTAAAGAAAAAATTTGAACTCATTTGGACAAATAGTAGATTCTTTACCTGAAATTTCTCTTGTCCAAGGGAATTCAAACTGATTTTTTTACAGATGTATGACTCCCTTATATTCAGGGCTCTTTACTTTACATTGACCGAAACAGTTTTTTACTTATATATAAATAATTAATTTAACTAATTACTTATATTAAAATACTTTAATTTATTCATTTTTAATAATATTTATTTATAATTTACAATTATTTTGTTGTTGTTATTATTATAAGTCCACTTAACATAATTCAATAAAAAATTAAATAAAATAATATTTTTTAGGGAAATGAATTTTCTGTCGATATTGGTACTCAATAAACCGTTTCATGTATGTTTTAGATGAGCGCATATGCACTTAACATAACACATAAAGAGATCTGACAGAAATAAATTCTTCGTACCTTAAAACGTAAAGAAATAATAAAATTTTATATATATCACACCCAAAAAAAAAAAATCAAATATTTTTACTATCTCGTAAGAGATAGTATTGCGATCACGGAAATTTTCGATGTTGAGATTTTGATGTTTTTATACGTTTTGAAGGTTCCTGAATCATTTTGTGTGTGTGTGTGTGTGTGTATGTAGACAAGATTACGCAAAAACGGTTTGAGCTAGAATGATGAAATTTGGTACATGGACATTATTCAAAATTCATTGTTTTCTATCAACTTTTGAGAAAATGTAGCTCAACCGGAAGAGGGTCATTACCTACAACGTTTTGATTTTTTTTCCTCTAAAGTAACGGTAAAAATAAAGATATATGTTTGATAATTTTTCACATGATTAATAATTGTATAAAACTGCTATATATAGAATTTCAGCTTGATTGAATCGCTGAAAGTACACGAATTAATTTTTTAACACTGCAAATCTCACGCGATAACACGTGACGTGGTGCCATCAACAAAGAGCCAAACACAGCGCTGGTTTAATATTTATTATTTATAATTTATAATTAATTAAATTTAATTTAAATATAATATATTATGTTATTTAATCCAATTCAAATTGCGAGATAGTCGAGTGGAGACACTCCAGCTTATTTTTATTTTCTTCTATTTAATTATTCAAATCATGTTCTGTTATTTTTCCGTCTTCTCTTTTTTATATATGGATTATAGATGTATATGTAAAAAACAATCCAAATTATATTAGATAATTTTTCCTCTGTGATTAGAAGCATTCCTTTCTCGAACATTAATTTACTTCTGGCAAAAGAATAGACAGGTTGAACAAATTCATTTATTAATGAGTTACCGAGTGTTGGAACACAAAAAAAAACGGTCCATGCAAAAGAAAAGTAATTTATTTCTATTTTATGTCAATTTACACAAATATTTTTCAGTAGAATTTGAAAAATCAATTAACTAGGAGATTAATTGATGGTAAATGTGTTAAAAAGATGTGTTCCGTTCTGAAAAAAGATTTTCTCGAAAGCCATGGGAAAGCGGAAGTGGCTCCTTTCAGAGAGCCCCCTCAGACCAGATGTCCCACGAATCTTATTGTTCTATCACGATCCATCTCTTAACAAATTAAAATTGGTGTCTATACTTTACTTAAATTTATTTTGAACTTTATATAAAAAAATATTTTTCTCATAATTATTAATTTTTCTTTACAGACATTTTTAAGGAAATAAGTAATGCTTTTTTTATGTTAAAATAAAAATTTTAAATTAAACAAATCCAAAAAAATTATTTTTTTGATAATCCAATCATATTAATATAATTAATTTTGTCTAGTGAATTTTTTTTTTATTAAATTTATATTTTAGTTTAGAATATAAAAATTTTGATTTATACATTTTTAAAAAATAACAACAAATAATAACAAAGGAATTTATACCTATTAGGTGTTTTGATTAAAGTATTCCCCCAGAATATCTAATAATTATCAATTAAAACAAAAATACTTTTTAAATTAAATAAATATTAATTTAACTGTAGATGTTATTTGAATCATTTTGTTTGAATTAATATTTAACTTATAAACATAAAACTTACTTATTGTAAGATAATTTTATTTTTATTTAAACACTCGGTGAAATTTAAAGTAAAATTATTTGCTTTATGTGTATTTCGATTGTTGAAAGCTTCTGATAATATATTGTTTTTTAATTTAAAAAAATTGATTTATTTAAAAAAAAAATTATTATTAATAAAGGAATATGTTATTGCTATCAATTATATCCGTTAGTGATTTATTTTGTAAAAACTATAATTTAATATTAATAATTAATTTAGGTTTTATTCTGAAATAGAATATTGTTAATAATTAAATAAAATATTTTTTATATCCTATATAATAAATAAAAATAATTTTTAAAAGAATCTTAACTTTATTGCTATCTATAATTAATTTTTTAATTTATTAATTATATTTGCAAAAATTATAAACAATTTATTTAGTAATATCAAATTAATCTAAGAAGTTTCCAACCTAATTAAATCGGAGTATGTTCGTTCTCTGCTTAACAAGAAGAGGTCACGAAGGGTATTTTTGCTGAAACCAGAGCTTTATATATGTATATCGTTAAAATAAAATGTTTCTCATTAATGAGCCATAAAAACTCTTTCTATAAATTTATTTTTTTAATTTTATGAAGGTAAAGTTAGTTAAAAAATAAACAAGATTTTAATGAATTAAATAAGTTGACCTGTGGCCAGGTCCGAACCGACCGACGGTTTGAAATAAATTAATTTCCAGCTACAGAAACAATTTCAAATAATTTTAATATATCTATTAATGTAATAAAAACAGATATGGATAGAACATAAATATTTTTAATTTTATTTTATTTATAATATATATGTAAGACCAGGCTGTGACGTCATGAATGGCTGGATGACGTCATATAATTTTAAATTAAGAAAAAAACTAATAAAGATGATTTTTCTCGAGAATAAAACCAATACAAAGTGCATGATTCGTGGTGATATGTAAAAAATCTCCTCATGAGAAATTTGGTGTGAAAATAACCCTTCCCTTCCTATCGTCGATCGCTAATACTACCACTTCCGCTTTCTGGATTTGCACCAAAAGTTGATCAATTCATCCCACTGATGCATTAAGTAAATATACCAAATTTCATCAAAATCCGTTGAGCCGTTCAGGATGTACACATCTATACGGACGGACGGACAGACGGACAGACATCATGCTAAAAATACTTTTTTCTGTTAAGAAAATGCATGATTCGTGGAGATATGTAAAAATCTCCACATGTGAAATTTGGTGTGAAAACAATAACTCCCTTACTATCGTCGGTCGGTAAAAAACAAATAATAAATTATTTATTTTGAAGTATAATATCTCAATAATTAAAAATATTATATGATATATGATCCTAAATTTGATGGAGAAACTGAGAAAATGTCTTAATGTATATAATATAGAGATAAATTTTATTAAATTGATGATTTACTAAGGTAAATTGATATAATTCATTAAAAAAATATTATAAATAAAATATTATAAAATTAAATTATTTTCAAAATTCAAAATAATTATAAGAACAAAAACCTAATAATATATGTATATAAAATTTGGTGAACTTACCAAAAAACCATTGACCACTCTTGTTCGACAGGTAGCGCGGATATCGTCCATATATCTGGCCCTGTTTGTTTTCGGAACGGAAGGTCGACCCTCCACCATAGAAAAAAATTCAGGATCAAGATCCAGAATCCCTTCTGGTTGAACAACGCCAACTTCTTCCGCTTCATTCGGACCCTCAGGTATATTCAGTCGAGGAAGTAAATCACATCGTTGTCGAGAACGAAAATTTCCCCGATCAAATAAGGGCTTTTTCTTTTCTTTTTCTAGCTCATCATGATACCTGGCCTTTTCTACAGCCTGAAGAAAAATAGAAAATAAAAAATATATTATTCAATTATTTCAGTACTATGTGATAGATTTTAAAATTCTAATTTTTATAAATAAATTGAAGATATTATATAATATCCCATTATAAGAAAAGGATTAAAAAATCTAGTGTTTGCACTCAACTATCTCACAAATTTGAATTGGATTAATTAACATATATTATCTTTAAATTTAATTTAATTAAAATTAATAAATAATATTTATTAAACCAGAGCGCGTTTGGCTCTTTGTTGATGGTACTACGTCACGTTTAATTCAGGTACTTTCAGTGATTCAATCAAGCTGAAATTCTATATATAGCATTTTATACAATTTTTAATCATGTGAAAAACTATCAAACAAATATCTTTATTTTTACGGTCAGTTTAGAGCAGTGCTCCGCAACCGGTGTGACGCGGCACACTGGTTTGCCTTAAAGGAGATACATGAATATAAGAAATTTATATTTTTTGATTTATAATTATATTATATGCGGATTTCTAAGTTTCATTTGATCGCGGCGGCACACCTGTATCTCCTTTAAGGCAAACCAGTGTGCCGCGTCACACCGGTTGCGGAGCACTGGTTTAGAGGAAAAAAAAAATCAGGTAAGTAGGGGTAGGTAATGACCCTCTTCCATTTCTCAAAAGTTGATAGAAAAATACGAATTTTGAATAATGCCCGTGTACCAAATTTCATGATTCTAGCTTAAACCGTTTTTGCGCAATCTAGTCTACACACACACACACACACACACACACACATACAGAGAGAGAGAAAGACAGACAGACATTTTTCTCAACCTTATTGAACCTTAGAGACCTTAAAAACGCATAAAAACATCAAAATCTCGACATCGAAAATTTTCTTTATCGCAATACTATCTCTGGCGAGAGTAAAAATAAGTAATTATTTATTATCAGCAATTGAAGAATATGGTAATATATTTTTTCAAATATATATATATATATATATATATTAACTTAAACATGGAAATGAATAGATCTACCAAAAATTGGAAGCTGTATACACCTAATTCAACATATTTAGCGTGTTTAACTATCTATCTCTACCAATTTTCATGTTGGTTTTTAAGTTTTCAAGTTTACAAAAGTATGTTTATTAACCAATTTCTGATACATAAAAATTTTTTTATTCCATAACAACAAAAAAGGGTTTACAATAATTTTTACAATCAATTGGTGACTCATGGTCATAATTAGTATTCATTTACATTTTTATTTTTACAGCGAATTTCATTATTAACAATATACATATTTTGAAATATTTGTTTTTATTTGACTTGTTGAATTATAACTAATTTGATTACCTATAAAACCTTCCTATGAATATATATATATATGTGTGTGTGTGTGTGAAAAATTTAATGGTAATTTGTCAAACGATAACAGAGCCTATCGTTGACAAACATATAGACAAACATCCAATTTTATATATATATAGATTTAATAATAAATTACATATTTGAAAATGAAATAAAAAACAATAATCTATCTATATATATAAGTGAAATGTGGGTATGGTTGTACACGGCTTTTGATTGGTCGATGCATCCAAGAGGTTATTATTAACACACAAAGTCTTAACATACAAAATGTAGAATTTGAAAATGTGGAAAAATTTAAATACTTAAATTCTGTAATTACAAAAGATATATAAATATTGGATAAGAATTTAAATCAAGGTCGCAATCGGGTAACGCCTATTATCATACAGTAAAGAGGCTTATCTCATCAAAACTTTTATCAAAATGGATGAAAATTTAAAATTTAAAACAATTATTTTTCCTGTTGTATTATATGGCTGGTTGATGTTCTTGGGAGACGAAAGTAGATTTAGAGAATTTGATATTAGGATTGTTCGCAGCATTTAAGGACCAAAGAAAGATGAGGTCACCGGAGTATGGCGGAGATGGCATAACGAGGAATTGCATCTCCAGATATAGTTAAAGTTATTAAGGTTATAAAATAGAGAAGGCTGGGATGGGAAGGGGTCATGGCTAGAATGGTAGATTAAAGATCGACGAAAAATATTGGGAAACGTCTAGTGGGATTGGAAAGATCAAGGACGCGGTAAGTGGACAATGTAGGGACGTGGACAGATGGGACAGGGTAGGAGTTAGATGATTATGGCTCAGGATTGGGATACTTGGAGAAATGGGGTTGCTTTCGAGATCCGTAGAGGCACAGAGATAGATAGATATAAAAATACAATAGTAATATATAATTAATTTACTGATTAAATTAAAATATCTTTTAAATAAGAACACAAACAGAAATGATAATATAATGTATATACTGATTGAAACAAAATGGATGAAAACCTTTTACATACAGACTTCCAACGAAATACTATGTATTACTTCGGGGGTACAGGGGGCGGAGTCCCCGTCTATGTGAGAAGAGTGCCGAAGGCGCTCTGTTCAGCTAGTAACTTATAAAAATATTTAAAGAACTCTTCAATATGTTAATAAAAATATTTCTCCTTAATATAAAAAGATTCATTGAGACTATTATTTTCGTATGTAGAATCGAATCACTTAAAATAATATAAATATCCAGGCGTTTTATGGCTTTAATAAAGGATAGGGTTTAAAGGTATAATTTAGGTAATATAGTAAAATCAAAAGAAGTTATATCTTTATTAAAAAGCAACTAAACTCACATGTTAACTTCATATAGAAATGAATATATTTTTATTATTTGTTTCAAAACAATTTGAATAGAAAAATAACATTCCATTTTTTTTACTCAGAAAAAAAAATGAATCTATTATTTAAAAAGGGTCAAAATAGAATTAAATTCTCATTCTATTCATTGAGTGTATATATCTCTTCTTCCCTTAATTATCAATTTCAAAAGCGGCATCAATTTGATCTTGCTTAAGCGGGCTCGCTTGATTACAATTGAACTCTGAGAACTGAGTTAGTAGTTCAGCACCTCAATTTCGCAATGCTTATGTCACTAGATCATTTGTCCCTTTTGTGTTCCCTTGGAAAAGGTAATTATTTTCTGAATTCTATTTTAAAATCCAGTTGATGTAATTAAAAAAAATGTTCATATATTTATTTTCACATCTATCTATTTTTCCCAGGCCTTTCATTTCCTTAAATAGTATGATAATAACACACGATAGTAAATGCATTTTATAATCGGTGTCATTAAATATTACATTACTAATTTTGATTTTAATGAATATAGATTTATATAGTATAAAAATACATTCTTTTTTAATAAAAGAAAGTTTTATTTTATTAATGAATTGAATATTGAAAATTATCAAAAGGAGTACAAATAATTAGTTTTTTTTTTAATTTATTTAAACCGTGAAATATTATTATTATTATTATTGGAATTATTAATGTTATTATTATATGATTGATGAATTTCACGTATTCCATTCCATATACAAAGTTGATTATCTTATCAAGTAACATCGTAAATGAAAGTAAAATTAGTTGTCTCTTTCCTATCAATTTCAATATCTTCAGTCTTAAGTGACACGCTTGAGGGAATAGATACGAATTGAAAGTATATATATATATATTACATACTAATTGTTCACTTGTTCAACTAATTTGTTTTTTACGAAATTCTTCTTTAAATTTTGATAAATTAGTTAGATACCAATTTTATTTTTGGATAACATTCAATTAAACAAAGATCAAATTCACATCTTTATTTAAATAATTAGAAAAACAATTTGAGATATTGTTGCTGAGGTGGGATGAAAAACAATCTTGGTTACCGTTGAAATTAATTCTTCTTTCAGAACAGTTAAGACTTTGGACAAAGACAATTGTATACTTCTTTTAGATCTCGTGACAATAGATTTTTTTAACAAAAGATTTTTTGGTATTATGAGATGGTTTTTCACTGATTTGTTTTATTCTTAGGAATAGGAAATAGTATCACCATGTAGACAATCAAAAAAAATTGTCTTAAACATTTATTATTTTTCAATAAAAATCTAAAAATTCATTTTATAATAATCTTCCTCAATTCAAATGTCAATTCACATTTTTTACATTTTATTGTGTTTTTTTTACATCTCTATACTTTTACTATATTTTTCCAAATGGGAAAATGTTTTGCTCTAATCTTATAAAAATTCGATAATATGAATATCGAATTTTATTTAAGATACGAGGGCCAATTTTTTGATCCCTTCAAAAAAATAAGATTTGTCGAGGACATCAAAATAGATTTGTTTGTAAAATGATTTCATCGTTTGAGTCAAATCTCTTTCCATCGAGCCATTTCTTCACATTTGCAAACAAGAAATCGGAGCTAAATCCGGAGAATAGGGCTGATGAGGGTGCAATTCGTATCCCAATTCATGGATTTTCATGCTGGCAGGAGCAGAGTTGCCATTTCATTTAAGAGACGGAAATTCAAAAAGTCATGGACTTATACCCTCGTAAATAGGTATTAGAGGTTTATTATTTTAATTGTATAGTTAATTCAAGACATAAAGTAACAATTAGTTATTATGATAAAGAAACCTTCAAAAGCACTCTGTAGTGCAAAATATTGCTTTATAAATTTATTTTTTAAGATCCATCCCGTTTAATATAATATATTAGATGCACTTGTCAGACTCTTTTTATTAATCCAGAGCTCTTTGTAGTTATCGACCACCAACTCAGCGCATCTTATTTACTGAAGGGGAAACGCTTTCATTCTTCTTGTTCAATATCATCCAATCCCTCTCTTTTTTTCGGTAACAGGTGAATTGAAATCTATTGAAACTTATAAATGAAAATAAAATCTTTTTTAAGATGAGCCAGCTCTTCAAAAAGTAATTAAAAGGTTGAAGAAAAACTCTTTACCATCCAAAGCCTTTCAAGAGAGTACTGTACAATTCAAGATTGTTCTTTCTTTCTGATTCTTGAGTTATTTTTAATTAGCATTATAATTAAGAGCAATTTCAGAAGAAAATAAATGAATAAGTAATATTCTTAGTAAGTTTAAATCATTTGTTTTTTTATATTAATATTATCATCAAAATTCTTAAAGAAAAATCTTGAATAACAAAGTTCCTTCTATATTATATTTTACGAATATAAATTTTTTGATAAAATTATTTTAATAAGATGTTGAATATAATTAAATATGTAATTTATAATAAAATTAAAAATAACTTATTTAAATGAGACGACAAGAACTGTCTTTAGTTATATGTTCTACATTTATTTAAGATAACCGAATATGATGGCTATTAAGTTAAGTTTCTGTAGACATCGTAACCAATCTCATCTCAATTCTCAATTAATTATATAATATAATGTAATTCAAAATAAATGACAAAAAATTATAAAGAATTATAATTATTATCATATTAATATAAAATTAATAAAATTATGTTAACAATTAAAAATATAAATTAATAAATAATTATAAGGGAATTTTGTAAATAAAACCACATATTGATATTTGTTATTGTAAATTTATACAAAAAATACAAAAAATATACACATCGTTTCGATTGCTACTTCTGCAGTGACGAGTATTATATTAAATAATTATTTTCAATTATAGTTGAAAAAATAAAATATTATGATAGTATTAAAAATTAAATTTTCAAGATATGTATGATTTATTTGATATTGTGAATTCTTCTCTCTTCAAAAAATAATTCCTAATATATGATCCTGAATTTTAATTTCTTTAAAGTTAAATTATTTATTAAATTTTTTTGTGGTTTTTATAATTATTAAAGGGATTTAAAATCACCAAATAACTAAACTAAACTTGTATAATATATTTAACTAAATAAAAGAATTATACAAATATGATGTGTTTTAATAAAAATTCCTTAACTTATTAAGTTATATTATTATTTTATTATTATTATTATTATTTCTCACCCAATCCCTGCTCTTATTCATAATAAAGTATGCATCGTTCAATAAATAATTATTTATTGAAAATTCATTCAATGATGATGACTAGATAATTAAATAGTTAAGTATTTATGTTTTTAAATAAAAATTAATATTAATGACCTCTGAACAATCATTTTATCATATCATTTTCTGTGAGATAGTTTTAATACTATACTTTTTATAAATATTATCAAAGAAATGATGGAATTTAAACAATCAATGTTATTTTAAGAAGAAAGACATCATTAAGATAATGAAACACTTAACCAGTAATAACATGGAGAAGGGAATTCTTTTTCAGAATGTCGATCAATACCTTATAACTGGGTATTTTGGTGTCGTTCGGATACCAGAAGGGGGTGACTTCGTTGTTTACATCACGGCGTTTCTCCTCTGGTATATCTCGTTCCATTGTGAAGTAGTAAACACTTCGTTTGACATTACGATTCAAAAACAATTGTTGAAGTATGGTTGGTGGTCGCACTGGAGGAATCTTTTCTCGTCCGAGAAGCACTTTACTGCCAGAAAGGATAAAAATAAAACAAGAATGACATTAAATATAGGGTATAAAAAAATAAAAAAGCAGAACATTCAAAAGAATTTACCAAGTATGTCTTTTTTATTTTTATGTCTTTAAATGAATAGTATTATTATATTTTATTTTAATTTAACTCACCAAATACCATTAATAAATATCGGGTGGTTTCATTATATGTCTTTTTATACATTTTAAAACAAAGTTAATTAGGTTTTATATTAAAAATAGTTTTAAATGATTTTCAAATTCGATTACATAGAAAGTATAGGCAAATGCAATTAATTATATATATATATATATATATATATATATACATACTATATTTATATTTTTATATATATAATATAATATACTATAATCGCAAATTTTTCTTTGAAATTTATTAAATTAATCTTTAAATTTTATTTTTATAAATCACATCGATCCAAATTAAATAAGTTGACCTGTGGCCAGGTCCGAACCGACCGACGGTTTGAAATAAATTAATTTCCAGCTACAGAAACAATTTCAAATAATTTTAATACATCTATTAATGTAATAAAAAACAGATAGGCATATAACATAAATATTTTTAATTTTATTTTATTTATAATATATAGCTGAAGTAGCCGGCGTTGCCCGAGGCTGTGTGACGTCATATAATTTTAAATTAAGAAAAACATAATGAAGATGATTTTTCCCGAGGATAAAACCAATACATTCGTGGTGATATGTAAAAAAATCTCCTTATGTGAAATTTGGTGCGAAAATAACCCTTCCCTTCTTATCGTCGATCGCTAATACTACCACTTCCGGTTTCCGGATTTGCACCAAAAGTTGATCAATTCATCCCACTGATGCATTAAGTAAATATACCAAATTTCATCAAAATCCGTTAAGCCGTTCAGGCTGTACACATCTATACGGACGGACAGACGGACAGACGGACGGACAGAAGGACGGACAGACGGACAGACGGACAGACGGACGGACAGACATCATGCTAAAAATACTTTTTTCTGTTAAGAAAATGCATGATTCGTGGAGATATGTAAAAATCTCCACATGTGAAATTTGGTGTGAAAACAATACCTCCCTTACTATCGTCGGTCGGTAATAAAAATGAGCTGTGACCAGGCACAGAACCGACCGACGATTTGAAATAAATTAATTTCCAAACATTATTGCTATATATATTGTAATATATAAGCATAAAAATGCCCTTTAATACAGAAAAAGTAAAAATACTATTAAATTAACATTTATAACAGACATTGACATCCTCACGTCCACTGTCATTTTGGGTCGAATACATTCTCAATTAAAAATCGAAAACTATTGTCATAAATTAAACTCATAAATAATCATCAATTTCATGACTAGTTTCTTAAAACTTATAATAGAACAAAAGGCCTGAAAAAAGGCCGGAAAGATAATAGAAGTATTTTAAGGGAAAATATTTCCGAAATTCCTTCTTTTTAAAACTCATAAATTACTTGACATATGGTTATCAATATTTGCGAGAAGTGACCATGTAACATGAGATGGGGTGAGTTAGTGGAATGTTACTAGAGGCGTCTTGGAGGGGGATAAATAGTTTTCCCTCTGCATGTTCGGAATGGATAGGAGAAAGACAAATCCTGACTAAGCGAATTCCATGAGTAGACATCGCGGCTGCCCCCACAGCACACGCGCCAGTCCACAGAAGCCCAACTATTCATATTATTAATAACAGCTAAGTGATCGACCATTATTAAAATTGCAATTGCTAATTAATTACAGAATCTGATTTCATTTCTAATATTAAAAAACTAACTTTATTATCAATTACCTCTTTATAACTTATTATAATACCTAATATAATTCTGTTAAATTCTTTTTATTATTTAATATTATTTTATCTTAATTTATTATCTGATTTTTTTTTCTTCTGAATAAATTTAACTTTGACGATGATGATGATTAGCTTACTTACTTTACTCTTTCCCTAATCAACCGTTTACAGTAGACTATTTTCTATTCAAAATTAATCAGAGTGCTACCAAATTAAATTAAACACAAAATTTATCAATTTTAAAACCCACTTTAGTTCATAACCCAACCCCTACTAAGCCTCCAATATACGACAATATATATATATAGATATATATATATATAAAGGATAACAAAAAAATATTTTTAAAACTTTAATTAAAATGATTAAATTATATTATCTTGATTTTTATTTTTAGTTTAATTACTCAATTATTAATTACTATATTTTAAGTGAAAAATTTCTGACAATGTATATAAAATTAATACTTTGTAAACTACCACTTTCGGTTTCCGGATATACACCAAAATGATGAATTCATGCAACTGATGCATTAATCAAGTAAACAAATTTTATCAAAATCCGTTGAGCCGTTCAAGCTGTTCATAACTATACGGAAAGACGGACAGACATCATGCTAAAAATACTTTTTTTTGTAAAAATGTAAAAATCTGAAATGTGAAATTTCGTGTTAAAACAATACCTTCCCTTCCTATCATCGTCGGTAAAAAGAATTATATTTTTATAATAATCAATAAATATAATAATTATGACTTTACAAAGATCTATGAAATTAATTAAAATGATAAAAGAGTCAGGTTTAGAGAATTTGATGCTCTAGGCAAAAATTTATCAGTGCTCTTCTCTACTTTTCCAACTTTAGTAAGTGCAGGGAATAAGAAAACAACTTTGTACCATGATCTGGTTTAGGCAAAATGCCTAGATCTGGATTTAATTATAAATATATATATATATATATATATAATAGGGGGAGGATAGAGATATGGTTTTGTATATAATCTCTTTAATTAAATAAATAATATATATATATATATATATATATATATATAGAGAGAGAGAGAGAGAAGTAGATATTCAATTATATATTTTACGAATTGATTTAAATTGAGATGTGATATACAAATGTAAAGTTAATGGGAAATTTATTTTTACCGACCGACGAATGTAAGGGAATCCACGAATCATGCATTTTCTTAACAGAAAAAAGTATTTTTAGCATGATGTCTGTCCGTCCGTCCGTCTGTCCGTCCGTATAGATGTGTACAGCCTGAACGGCTCAACCGATTTTGATGAAATTTGGTATATTTACAGTCTCCTTATTATGATCACGGGCAACGCCGGCTACTTCAGCTATATATTAAAAATAAAATAAAATTAAAAATATTTATGTTATATGCCTATCTGTTTTTTATTAGATTAATAGATATATTAAAATTATTTGAAATTGTTTCTGTAGCTGGAAATTAATTTATTTCAAACCGTCGGTCGGTTCGGACCTGGCCACAGGTCAACTTATTTGATTATCTATTACTACATATATCAAAAAAATACCATTCTAATTTTATTTATTCATTAAGCGATTTTTTTTAATTGTATCTTCATTTTTTTTTCATCAATCACTTTTAGAAAAATCAACTTAAAAATATGATCGAAATATTTTAACAAAAATGAGAAAATTGATTGAGTGTCACGGAGTGAACAATGGATGTTATTAATTTAATTGGATAGTTTCCAAAGGAAACAAAAATTGATTGAACCTGACTTGACATTTTTACTTTGACCTATAAAAAACCTTTTCTTCCCTCTTGAAAAAAAAATTATTATATTTATCTTAAAAGTGAAAATTTATTAAGTGAATCTCTTTTAAACACATGAAACAATATTACCTAAACTACTATATAATGAATCTTTTATATTTTTATTTAAAATAAATTTAATTGGTTAAATATGCTAAAAGATAGTCTCACCAATGAAATTTCTTGTCCTAGTTTTGTATTGTTTGTCTCAATTTTAAGATATTATGATAAATAGTAAGAAGGTAGTAGGTAGGTCTTTTAAAAATGATGTGAATAATTTCATAGAATTATTATAATAAAAAAAGGATGCCAGAGGTCGTAGGTCTCGCGTTCCTATGGATGGCTCTATAGAATATACTTTGCGTAGGATTTGGGTAACGACACTACTTTCCTTCTTTTGAAGTGGTTACCGAATTCTCATTGGAAAAGATGAATGATTTTTTATTTATAAGAATAACAAGAGTGTATTAAATAAAAACAAATAGGATAAATGGATTAGTAACTTTTAATAGTTTTAATTCTATTATAAGATTCATCATGTTTTTTATATGTAAAAAAATGTATAAGTATTATTAAAAATTTCAACTTTGGACGCCATTTTGACCATGTTCCCGAGGGGGTATCAAAAAATGAAAGGTAATTTACATTACTACTTTTCGATGCTCTTTCCGAATCTGAAGTCAGAATTTCAAAATTTTGAGTTTGATGTCGGACAGAACGACAGACTGAACGATTTTAAAAACTCACTTAAGTTCGTTGAAAATTATATTTTAAAAAAAAACAAACTAAATGTATTTGTCTGAAAAAAATATGTAGGACTTAAGCGTGAATATTTTATATGAAATGGTGATAATTAATAGAAAAAATTCTTGAATTTTTTTTTATATATTTTTATTTCACTGAAAAATTCAATTAAAAAAATTACAAGAGAAATTAATGAAAATATAGGAGAGAGGTAAATGGAAACCTTCTTGTCCAAGGTTCGAAACTGACTGCCAATTGTTTAACATAAAAATTGTAAATTTTTCAAATAATAATAATAAATTTTCAATGCCAATAAATTACACAAGTCCTAACTAACAATCTCTTTCTATTAGGCATACATACATAATATGTATATAAAAAATAATTACCATCTTTAACTATCACTATAATCTTTCAATTTCCATCTATGATTCATCTTTTCACCATTCAGAACTAATCAAAATATCTAATCTTATCGCAAAGTTCATTATTATAATATCTAGTTAATTAAAGATAATTGTTCTCCTGCAAATTCGGTCTTTTAGATCTTAACTTATTAATGACAATTATATACTATAAGTACTTTAACATATTATTGAATATTAATATCTAATTATAATATTCTTTTGATAGTCTTGGTGTCTTTTTTAATTCATATTATTGCCTCAAGCATTTACGAAGCTCAATATAGCAGAATTTCTCTCATGAATTTTATATTTTCTTTTTCTTTTTTTTTTTATACTAATATTCTTCAACATTTTTAAATTATGCAAAGTTTATATATATCCTACATATACAGAAAGTACTTTTGTTTTAAAATTTGTTATTTAATTTCAAGAGATAAGCTAACATAGTTTTAATTTTTTCACTCCTCGTTCTTATTTTGTTCTTTATTGGTTTTCTCGTTCTGCTTTTGATTCTCTTGTATTTTTTTATTCTATTTTTGAATTAGCATTTTTCTGTTTTCATCTATCTAGAGTTTTCATTTTAAGTATATTGTAATAAATGATGTTAAACAAGTGCTGACATTAAGAATTTAATATCCTTTCACATAAAACAAAATATAAAGATAACTTGATTGTTATCTGCTGAATATGTTTGGTAATATTCTCATGAGTTTATACTATGAAAGATAATGAAGAACTGAAATATTTTTTTTCTTTTTAAATAAATAAAAATAATAATTTTGTATCATGAATTAACATTTATCATTATCAATTAATCCTAATATTTAAAATATATATTGATTGATTACTTAAATTCTAAAGATTATATGTTTTTATACATCTATGAATTAATTATTCGCTTTATAAAATAAATTTTATAGATGTTTATCTATGCTTTTTTATAGATATCGAACCATTCTAAGATGATATTTTTTAATTGCCCTTTATAAGGAGTTGTATAAAGAAAATTATAATTATTACAAATATAAAATAATACTTTTTAGGAACTTTATATTTTATTAATAATTAGATTGAAATTAAAAAATCGGGAGTGTCTTCCCCTAGACTTTCCCGCATATAAATAGGTAATTAGGTTATTATTATTATGTTTTAACAACAATAAAAATAAACAAACTAATTAATTTAAATTATAAAGTAAAATGTTTTAACACTATTATATATATTTATAATTTACACCTAAAACCAATACAAAGTGCATAACACGTGGAGATATGTCCTCACGTGAAATTTGATATGAAAATAACCCTTCACTTCCTCTCTTCGATCGGCAATACTAGCACTTCCGGTTTCCGGATTTGCACCAAAAGTTGATCCATTCATCATACTGATGCATTAAGTAAATATACCAAATTTCATCAAAATCCGTTGAGCCGTTCAAGCTGTACACATCTCTACGGACACACATCGGACGGACGGACAGACATCATGCTAAAAATACTTTTTTCTGTTAAGAAAATGCATGATTCGTTGAGATATGTACCTAAAAATATCCATAGGTGAAATTTGGTGTGAAAACAATACATCCCTTACTATCGTCGGTCGGTAAAAAGGAAACGCTACTTGTATAGGTAAAATGTCACTTCCGGTAGTCAGATCATGATGAAATTTGGTATCTGAATTTTTTTCATATTTTTAAATCTATATACAAAATATGAAGCAAATATCTCGAAGCAAACTGGTACTTTACTTGAAGGGTAAACGCAACCAGTGTAGGTAAAGTACCACTTCCGGTTAACCGATTTTGACGAAATTTTGATAGAAATCTACAAACTGTGAATAATATCGGTGTACCAAATTTCGAAGTCCTAGCTTGATTAGTTTTTGAGTAAATTCGCTCACAGACATTACATACATACATACATACAGACATACATACATACATACACACACACAGACATAAATCGAAAAATGGTATTTTCCGACTCAGGGAGGTCTAAAACGTCAAGATCTATCGAAATCTCGAAGTCGAAATTTTTGACGATTCCAATACTTCCCTTATACGAAGTATGCGGGAAAGTAAAAATGAATTTTGAATAATTAAAAAACAGTAATTATAAAGTATAAAAGTAATTATAATATAAAGTAAAATATCAAAATTAATTCAAATTTCTTAAAATTTTACATAATCATATAAATATTGTAATATATAAGGTTAAAAATGCCTAAATTAAATTAAATTAAAGATCTATTTTATTAATTTTAAACCCATTTTTTTAATAACCCAACCCATGCTATGCCTCAAATATACAACATATATATATAAATATATTAAATATTAATGAATAAAATATTTTAATTTTCTATGTAAAATAAAATTTTATTTTAAAAGATTAATTAATTTTTTTTTTAATTATTTATAAATTTAATTATTTCCTTTATAAAGAATATTTTTTATCGAAAATACAAAGATTGCATTGGATTTTTATAAGATCTGTCGGTATACCGGGCCGGCCGGCTGTCACTACCTTCCATCATCACTCCTTTGCTTCAGTCGGTCTACTTTCTTCAGCCGAGTTAGTCAACCTTGGCATAGAGTATAGATATAGAGCAATACTAAGAAGTATACTTACGGACCGTCACTACAATACTCAATCACTAATGAACATTATCAATTTAAAATTAACATTATCAGTATTTAATTATCAAAACTAAATTTTTCAACTTAAATTAAAAGATTTTATATTTTAGCTGAAAATGTTTTATTTATTTAAAAAATAAATTTGAAAAAAAGTGCTTTAATCGAAATTATTTAGATACAATTTTAATTTCTTAATTCAAAATTAAATAATATAAAACAATTATTTTGCATGTTTTGATATATCTACGAGGCATGGTCTATGACCTGGGAGATGAGAGTATTTGAGAATAGAATTCTCCGCAGCATTTATGGGCCAAAGAAAAATGAGGTTCCCGGGGAATGGCGGAGACTGTATAACGAGGAATAGCATGACCTCTATGGATCTCCAGACATAGTTAGGGTTGTAAAATCGAGAAGGATGCGCTGGGCAGGGCACGTGGCTAGAATGAGGAAAGAATGGCGAAAAATATATGTGTGTATGTATGTAGACCGATTGGGAAACGTCCACTTGGAAAACCACCGCCTCGGTGTGTGGACAATGTAGAAAGGGACGTGAAAGAGATGGAAGAAAATAAGAGTTGGATGGGTGTAGCTCAAAATACTTCAGGTACTTGAAGGAATGTGGTTGCTGCGGTCAAGAATTTTCGAGTTCTCTAGAGCCACAGAGCTAGATAGATTTCATTTATTAACTGAATGTGAATTCAGAATTATTAAAATAAATATTATATTTTTGGAGAAGTTAAAGTAGAGGAAACCAGGCTATTTTATCCTCAGATTCTCAAAAAACAAAAAAAAAAGATTTTGTTCACGTCCATATATGATCCTGGGATTTGTGTCTGTTGAATTATATATATATTCTCTCTTCTGAATTTTTATAGTTTTTTCATGTTGATTTTTTTATATTATAAAATTAAATTAGAAACTAAAGATGTTTATAGTAGGCTTTAGCCTCTAATGCAAAACCTCTTCCTTTTAAGAAATGCACCTGGTCAAACCTTACATAACTTTTAAATATATTTTTGTGTTAATTTTTCTATAAAACGATCATATTAATTCATTTTTGTTATAATATTTTCTTAATCAAATTAATTTAGAAACTATTCATTTATAAAATTCAAATTCAAATTTAAAATTATTATAGAAATGATAAATAAATAAATATTTTTTCTGTATCTGAGTAAAAAATAAATATGGATTAAGAATATTAATATTTTAGAATCTATTTATTTTTTTTCTTTGATTAATTAAATAAATTAAATCCATTTTTACCGACCGACGATAGTAAGGGAGGTATTGTTTCTATTCTTTTTTACTATCTCGCCAGAGAGAGTATTACGATCACGAAAATTTTCGATGTCGAGATTTTGATGTTTTTATACATTTTGAAGGGTCCTGAAGCATTTTCACTAAGGTTGAGAAAAATGTCTCTGTGTGTGTGTGTGTGTGTGTGTGAATGTAGACAAGATTACGTAAAAACGGTTTGAGATAGAATCATGAAATTTGGTATACGGGCATTATTCAAAATTCGTCGTTTTCTATCAACTTTTGAGAAAATGTAGCTCAACCGGAAGAGGGTCATTATAACAACGTTTTTATTTTTTTCCTCTAAAGTGACCGTAAAAATAAAGATATATGATTGATAATTTTTCATATGATTAAAGATTTGTATAAAACTGCTATATATAGAATTTCAGCCTGATTGAATCACTGAAAGTACCAGAATTAATTTTTTAACACTGCAAATCTCTCGCGCCAACACGTGCCATGGTGCCATCAACAAAAAGCCAAACATGCGCTGGTTTAATATTTATTATTTATAATTTATAATTAATTAAATTTAATTTAAATATAATATATTATGTTATTTAATCCAATTCAAATTGCGAGATAGTCGAGTGGAGACACTCCAGCTAATTTTACATATATATTAAAAAACATGATGAATCTTAATAGTTGAAGGGTACAATTTTGTTATTTTTCCAATTTCTTGTATTCAATTGATTTATTTTAGAAAGCATTCTCATTAATTTATTTTAATTATTAATAACATTTACATAAAAATTTTTTATTTATTTATAATTGGTATTTATTGTAAAATGTAACTTTATTTTAACCTAGCTCATTTCAATCAACCATAGTTGACTTTTTCTTTTATATGTATCTTTAATTCATTTAATAAAATTTATAATTTATAATTTTTAATTTTTTATATTTAACTACAGTATATTTATTTTATTTTTTTTTTTATATAATGTTAAAATAACTATCAGTGAACAGAACAAAGCGTAAGAGGAGATTCAGATGAAATTCAAGTGATGTCAATTTCCTGTCAACGACAAATCAACACTATAATTAAACTAAGGTCAAATTTTAAAAAAAATTAAAAAAATGAATAATTCAATATTACATTTTCATTTTTTTATGAATTTATTCTCTGATTGACATAATTTACAACTCGCCAACTGGAAATGACACCTTTAACATGAACATTTAATAATAAGAATTATTTTTTTCTAATTTTAAAATGCAAATTTTATATATCTGGACATTTTCTGATTGTTAATTAAATTTAAAATTTTAATATAAAATTGAATTAAATATTATTTTTTTACGAAATATTGAATTCTAAGACACTATTTAAAAATTTAATGATTTAATTTCTTTTAATGGATTAGTGATTTTCTGAACGCATAATAATAATAATAATAATAATCAAGACATTGGCTCAGAAATATCCTTCAGTAAATAAGAATTGTAAGAATTTGTTCCTTTAGAAGAGGAAAGTGGTTATCGTTGTCTTAAATATTTAGTTGTTAGGGATTTATCCAGGTAATTTTACTTCAGTTGCGAGCTTTATTATTAAAACCACCTTGACATGCATGTTTCCATCATAAAATTCTTAATAAATAAATGATAGATTAGTTTAATTCAATTTAAACATTTAACAAGTTGGGATGGATCAATTTGGAAATCATATTAAACGAAGGGTTACATTTATTGTTATGTGCCTATGTATATACACCGGAAATATATATCTACTATATTTTATTCCACAAAGGCTAAGATTTAGAAATTTTTCCATTTTTTATCTTTTATTAATCAATTAGGTATATAAATTAATTAAAAAAGTAATTGTCGATTAAATGTATCATATTTTTTTCATTTTAAAATGTTAAATAAAGAAGTGTAACAATCATACTATAGTTTTTGTTCTTATCTCGTTTGAATAAAAGTTTTATTGTTTGTTAGTCAAATTTTGTCCTTATCTTACACAAATTCTTAAAATACAATGTAAATGTAAATACGATTATATTAAATTTTATTCATTTTTACTATTTCGCCATAGATAGTATTGCGATCACGAAAATTTTCGATGTTGAGATTTTGATGTTTTTATACGTTTTGAAGTTTCCTGAATCATTTTCACTAAGGTTGAGAAAAATGTGTGTGTCTGTGTGTGTGTATGTATGTAGACAAGATTACGCAAAAACGGTTTGAGCTAGAATGATGCAATTTGGTACATGAGCATTATTCAAAATTCATAGTTTTCTATCAACTTTTGAGAAATGTAGCTCAACCGGAAGAGGATCATTATCTACAACGTTTTGATTTTTTTTCTCTAAAGTGACCGTAAAAATAAAGATATATGTTTGATAATTTTTCACATGATTAATAATTGTATAAAACTGCTATATATAGAATTTCAGCTCTATTGAAGAGCTGAAAGTACCAGAATTAATTTTTTAACATGCAAATCTCACGCGCCAACACGTGACGTGGCGCCATTAACAAAGAGCCAAACATGCGCTGGTTTAATATTTATTATTTATAATTTATAATTAATTAAATTTAATTTAAATATAATATATTATGTTATTTAATCCAATTCAAATTGCGAGATAGTCGAGTGGAGACACTCCAGCTTTTTTCATTATTTTTTTAATCTTTATATGAATGTAAGGTGATGCTATTAATAATTACAAAGTGAGAAAAAAACTTCATTCATTTATCCAATAAATTAAAAAAAAAAACAAATAAGAAGAAGGACATATCCAATTTAGAATATAATTAAATTTATGATGCTAGAATTCTTCAAGTAGAATGACTTAAGAATCGATATCTCCAAATAGTCTTATTCAATTCAGTCATCCACAAATCTCATTCTAGTACATTTTCTCATTCGACCTTATCACTTTTTATCTTAAACGAGTAAAGACTTGAAATGAAAAGAAGCGAATTTCCGCTAAAAGAAAGAATGATTAATTTTGACAGGTTCTTTTAAGCCAATAGATAATATAATTAATCAATTTTATTTTATTTTTTATAAAAATAAATGGAGGAAATCCAGTCGAAAAAGTTGTTATGGTCAGATATTAAATCAAATGATAAAAATAAAAGATTTGCACCTAAAAAGAACATATTACATCAATATTTATTTTTTTTTTAGTGTTTCGATGTTATTATATTATTTGTTATACAATATCTGCTAATTCTAATCTATATATTTATCATCTTCTTCTTAATCTATTAATTATAATATTTATCAAACGACATCTCCATCAAAACATACTGATATGATCCCTGGTGTTAATAGGCTGAGATGTCAATTATAATGATAAAATAAAGTCATTTATTTTATTTACTCTAACAATAAATAAGAACCCATCTAGAGACTGTAACCCTAAACTCTTAAATTAAGATTTATAAGTATATATTTTACAAATGTAATTTCTATTCTATAAGATAATAATATTTATCATCTTTAAAGTTTTTTTCGGAAATTGAAATAACATTTTTTTTAAACTCCATCAACCAGATATGGTTGTGCATTTGTATAGATTATCCAACAGTTATCATCATAATTTATTCATTTAGAATCATAAAATCATATTTTATTTAAAATTTCTCGAATCACTAAATCATCATCAGATATACTATCATTTTTGAGTAATACTTTATAAAAATAAAGATATTTTTAATAAGTTTAAAACATCATGAACCAGTTAAATTATATATATATATATATATATATATATATACGAAGGGTGTTCAAAGTATTCTCGGTATAGGTATGAAGGAAAATGCAGAAACTTCTAACTAAAATTTATTTTTCAATGTAGTCCCCCATAACCTCAATACAGTTGTTTGCTCGGGAAACTAACTTTTGAATTCCCTCTAAAAAATATTTTTCCTCCTTGTCCTCAAAATGTGCGTTAATTGCCACCTTTTCATCGTCAGAAAAACGTTTTCCTCGAAGATCTTTTTTTTAGGTTGGGGAACAAGAAGTAATCACTGGGGGCAAGGTCTGGGCTGTAAGGTGTATGCTTTATTTCTTCAAAGCATTTTTCTCAACATTGTCGCATCAGTCATTCTGGTCTTCTTACACCAACGATAATTAGATTAGTACTAATGATAAATAAATGAAATTTTGAGGTTATTTTCCCAGGGAGTGTGGTTACCAACTGAAATAATTTAAATCCCTTCGTCACTGCTAAATTACCCCGTTACCGAGAATACTTTGAACACCCCTCGTATATATATATATATATATATATATATATTAATTAGAATAATATAATAATATAATAATATTCATAGAATTGTGTGGTGCAGATGACAGCAATTAGAAAATGTCGTCGACAGGAATGACGATAACTATGACAAGGTAGTGACTAAACCAGAATAGACAATTGGGTCTAAAGAAGAATAGCTCATAGTATAATTGGTTTATTTTGACTTCCTAATTGATTAATTTATTTTAAAACCAGACACACATATCAATAGTATTAATATTTATTTAAGGGCAAAGATTGAATTTATTTGAAATTGTGGTTACCGGAAACCACTAGAAAAGTCAAATCTGTTCCATTCCCCTTTCCATAATTAGTTATTAGGAAATTATAAAATATAATCGTTAATATAGCATATAACGATAACAATAATTTTGATCCAATCTTTTATTGATTCACTCAACCATATATTAACATCCTACATCAATAATCCCACGCCAACTCAGTTCAATGTTTCTTGTTTCTTTCATCAAATCTAATCATCTCTACAAAAAAAAATTTAAATAATTTCATCTGGTATTAAGTAATTTTCTCAGGAGTAATTGACCTCTCTATACTCGAAATGGGAAAAAATTCTTCATTCATAATTCTCAAAAAATATAAACTAAATTTATAAAATTATCCAAAGTATATTTTCTTATTCTTTGAAAATGTTATAATAAGTAAGTAAAATATAATTATTTAATAATTTGTATTATTTTATTGTTAAAATAAAATATTAATATGATAATAAATAATAATTTAAATATTTAAGAATTTTTGATACAGTTAATGAATCTAAGTTAAATAGAATAGAATAGAAGAATTGAAGAAAAAAAATCTTAATTTTAAACAAATGATTTCAAGTATAATTATTAAAAACAAATAATTAATTAATATGTTCAAATATATTTAAAATGAAATATTATTTATCTAAATAAGCTGGAAAGTCTCAATTTGAATTGGATTAAATAACATATATTATATTTAGATAAAATTTAATTAATTATAAATTATAAATTAAAATGAATAAATAATATTTATTAAACCAGCGCATGTTTAGCTCTTTGTTGATGGCACTACGTCACGTGTTGGCGCGTGAGATTTGCAGTGTTAAAAAATTAATTCTGGTACTTTCAGCGATTCAATCAGGCTGAAATTCTATATATAGCAGTTTTATACAAATTTTTAATCATATGAAAAATTATCAAACATATATCTTTATTTTTACGATCACTTTAGAGGAAAAAATAAAAACGTTGTTATAATGATCCTCTTCCGGTTGAGCAACATTTTCTCAAAAGTTGATAGAAAACTACGAATTTTGAATAATACCCATGCACCAAATTTCATGATTCTAGCTCAAACCGTTTTTGCGTAATCTTGTCTACATACATTTACACACACACCCAGACATTTTTCTCAACCATAATGAAAATGCTTTAGGAACCTTCAAAACGTATAAAAACATCAAAATCTCGACATCGAAAATTTTCGTGATCGCAATACTATCTCTGGCGAGATAGTAAAAATGGATACATGAAAATCCTCCATATCTTAAGTAAAATATTCGTATATTGATAACATTTTAAATTGTTAAGAAAGAAGAAATTTGCAATTTTTATTTAGAATTGGGCGTATGCAATTGGTCTTGGATAAGTAAAAAACAAACATGTAAATTATTTTGAAAAGTCAAATTATAATATTAATATATTATTGTAATCCATTATGTACTATATCAGTGGTTCTTAAACTGTGGTCCGCGGACCCCTGGGGGTCCGCGAAGCCTTTACTGGGGGTCCGCGGTCCTCGGAAAAAAATCATCGTAAAAATATATACATATATAAATATTTAAAGTTCATTGTGTAACTATATCCTCCTAGAGAATTACGGCTATAATTTAATACTATTAATAATACTATTTTATTTTATTAAATTGATAATTATGTCAATTAATTTTTTGTGAATAAATAAACATATATAAAAAACTATATATAAAATTTGAATTTTCATCCATTCATTCATTTAAAATCATTTTTCGATTGTTCCTTTAAAATAACCCCTCTTAGGGGCTCGGAAGGGGAGGCATATAAGGGAATTTTCTTTCACTTTGTTATTGGGGAAAACCAGGGGAGGGGACAGTCTTACCCGGAAAAACCCAAATTGTCAGCGTCCACTCTGGGGTTTTAAACAGTTTTAAAGCAAATGTTAATTATAAGTTCATTTCTCAACGAGTTGTATCTTTAAATTATTTTTATTAATGTTAATTATAAGTTCATTTCTCAACGAGTTGTATCTTTAAATTATTTTTATTAATTTAATTAATTATAATTAAATTATAGCTAATAATAGTTTATTATAGCTAATAATTTTTTTTAATTTTTAGTGTAATTTGCATGATCATTATTTTATAAAAACACTAAACACATTTTGCAATTTCCCAGAAAGGCTGTTTTTGAGAGTAAGTATAAGTTAGTTTTATGAATAAAAAATATTTATTTTAATAATATTTTAGAATCAAATTACGAAATATATTTATTATATAAATTAATATTCATTTAAAATGATATTAAATCATTTATTTAAAATGATTTAAAACATTTATTAAAATGATTTAAAACATTCATTTAAAATGATATTAAAACATTCATTTAAAATCATATTAAAACATAGCTAGTAAATAATAATTCGTTATATTTATATTATATTTATATTATATTTATATTATTGTAGTTCAATGTTAATAAATTACTCCATAAAATGGATCGTTGGCTACAAACTGGTTCAACACAGAAACGGAAAGAATCAGATGATGAGGCATCAACAGCAAACTCTACCAAGAAACGCAAAACTAGAAAATATTCGGATGATTATTTATCATTTGGATTTACTTATATTTGCAACAATGATGTGGAAAGACCAGTCTGCGTTCTATGTCAGGAAAGTTTATCCAATGAAAGTATGAAACCTGCTAATCTCAGACGTCATTTACAAACAAAGCACAGCGAGCATGTTAGTAAGTCTATCGAATTTTTTAAAATGAAAAAAGAAGAACTTAATTCAAGTCAGAAATTGATGGTAAAGACGGGATCTGGTGGTATGAGTAAGAAAGCAGTAATGGCATCATATGAAGTAGCTCTACTTATTGCTAAAGCAGGAAAGCCGCATAATATAGCAGAGCAATTAATTCTTCCTGCTACAAAAGTAATTACAAATATAATGTTAGGAACTAAAGCAGCAAACGATATAAATTTGATTTCATTATCAAATGATACGGTTAAGAATAGGATTGAAGACATGTCATGTAATATAAAAGAAGAATTAATATCGAGAGTGCGCAAAAGTCACTATTACTCATTACAATTGGATGAAAGTACTGATGTCACTAATAATGCCAATTTGTTAGCTTTCATTAGATATGAGTTTGAAAATCAAATACAAGAAGATGTATTGTTTTGTGATTCACTACCTTCACGAACGACAGCTAATGACATATTTAACAGTTTGAATAATTTTATAACCGAAAATGAAATAGAGTGGCCAAAATGTGTTGGAATTTGCACTGATGGTGCTCGTGCAATGTCAGGTACAAGAACTGGATTGATTGCTCTTATTAAAAATGTT
This sequence comes from Labia minor, assembly GCA_963082975.1. Lineage (NCBI taxonomy): Eukaryota > Metazoa > Arthropoda > Insecta > Dermaptera > Spongiphoridae > Labia > Labia minor. The sequence continues at coordinate 29,147,693 of OY720344.1, read as the reverse complement.
GCGCCTCAGGTTGTTTGGAATCATTGCTGCATTCACAGAGAATCATTAGCAGCCAAAAATATGTCACCAGATTTGAAAAGAACATTAGACGAAGTAGTTAAAATTGTCAATTTCATTAAGGCTCGTCCACTTAATTCCAGAGTTTTTAAAATTTTGTGTGAGGAAATGGGTAGTCAACATACACATTTATTATTACATACAGATGTACGTTGGTTGTCCCGCGGGAAAGTACTCATTCGCCTTTTTGAGCTTCGAGATGAAATACGATTGTTTTTAATAGATGCGCATTTTGAACTGACCGAATGTTTCAATGATTTTATCTGGTTAGCTAAGGTGGCTTACTTGACTGATATTTTTACAAAATTGAACGAACTTAATTTGAGCCTGCAAGGTACTGTTGTAAATATATTTAAAGTTGAAGATAAAATAGAAGCAATGATTAAAAAAATCGACTTGTGGTCGAAACGCATCCAGAACGGTGTATATGAGTCTTTTCCAACTCTCAATGATTTCATAGAAAGCTCCAGTGAAAAATTGCTTAATCAAACGCGTCAATTATTTGTTGAACATTTAATTACTTTGAAAAGCAACTTCAGGAAGTATTTTTCTACTCCTGATCCTTGCAATAACTGGATCAGAGATCCATTTAATATGGAAATTACAAATGCTAAACATTTATCTGCACCTGAACAAGATATTCTCGTGGAATTATCATGTGATACAACTTATAAACTAAAATTTAACAAAACTGAATTGAGCAACTTTTGGTTACTTCTCAGGTCAGATTATCCTGCGCTTGCAAATAAAGCACTTCAACACTTGATTCCATTCTGCACAACATATTTATGCGAACAAGCTTTTTCGGTACTATTTTATATTAAGTCTAAATATAGAAACAAATTAAATGTAGAGCCGGATCTTAGATTAAAAGTTTCCAATATTAAGCCAGATATTGAGATTCTTGTTTCAAGAAAACAACTGCATACATCTCATTAAATATGTAAGTTATATTTAATGAGATAGATGCAGTTATTTTTTAAAATATTTCTTATTTAATATTTTCTGAAAAAAATTATAAAATATTTATATGAATTTAATGTAAGTACCCATTATAATTTGTGAGATTTGTTGCTATGACAATGTTTGTATTTTCTTTCTTCAATATTATAATTTCTAATAAAATGTGTTCTACAATATGCAAAAAAATCGTTATTCACCAATCACTGTTAGAAATATTCATCATATATCCTTGTCCTTATGAGATCGTAAGCCAGAAATTAATTAATAAAATGACGTAAAGTACCTAAAGTTGTGATGGGGGTCCGTCAAAAAAAATTTTTTCAAGTGGGGGTCCGTGGAGTACATAAGTTTAAGAACCTATGTACTATATAATATATACAAAATAAATGTATAGAATTTTATCAATTTAGTGATTAAATTAAAAATAAAGAAAACAATAAATAAATATATTATATAGGACTTTGCAACAAATTATTTTTCTGCACTTCGGAGGTTACATGGGTCTCAGAGGTGACAGAGTCTAGTTTAAATATAATTAAATATATATATATATATATATTGTAATGATTTTTTTTTATAAATGGGAAAATTTGGCAGGGGAAATTTTTAAGAAAAAAAGGGTATTGGGCAAAAGTTGGACATTGAATGGGCGTGAACTGACCCCGAGAACTGGACTAAAATAAAAGAAAAAAAAATTAAATTTAAAATTAAGAATTGCAAATTTATTATAAGATTTATTATATTTAATTTTTTAAATATAAACTTTTAAAACCGTTAAGATTTAAATGTATAAATCTTTTAATTATAATTTTATATACAAAAAAATTTATTTTAATATTTCTTTATATAAAAAAAAATTCGTTATATAAAAATTAAAGAGAGATCAATCAATATTTGTTGTGAATCAAATATTTTTTTTAATTCTTGTATACAATCATAATCCTTTCCACAAATAAATTTATTTTTAAATAAATAAATTTTATTTTTTTATTTTATTTTAAGGATTAATGATATTTTTAAAATATCATTACAATATATATATATATATAAAGAATTAGTAAAAAATTTAAATGTATATTTTCCATAATGTTTATAGATATACAGACCTCGAAATATTTTTTTGGAAGGGGGACTCTCACTTACTAGAAAATTAAATTAGCTGGAGTGCCTCCACTCGACTATCTCGCAATTTAAATTGGATTAAATAACAAAATATATTATATTTAAATTAAATTTAATTAATTATAAATTAAAAATAATAAATATTAAACCAGCGCATGTTTGGCTTTTTGTTGATGGCACCACGTCGCGTGTTGGCGCGTGAGATTTGCAGTGTAAAAAATTAATTCTGGTACTTTCAGCGATTTAATCAAGCTGAAATTCTATATATACCAGTTGTATACAATTATTAATCCTGTGAAAAATTATCAAACATATATCTTTATTTTTACGGTGACTTTAGAGGAAAAAAATCAAAACGTTGTAGGTAATGACTCTCTTCCGGTTGAGCTACATTTCTCAAAAGTTGATAGAAAACTACGAATTTTGAATAATGCTCATGTACCAAATTTCATTATTCTAGCTCAAACCGTTTTTCCGTAATCTTGGTTACATACATACACACACACATACACACACACATATATACACACACACACATACACACACACACACAGACATTTTTCTCAACCTTAGTGAAAATGATTCAGGAACCTTCAAAACGTATAAAAACATCAAAATCTCAACATCGAAAATTTTCGTGATCGCAATACTATCTCTTAAGAGATAGTGAAAATTAGTTGTTTATATTGTAGCAACACTTTAAAAATCTGGAGTGTCTCCACTCGACTATCTCGCAAATTTGAATTTGAATAATTAACATATATTATCTCTGGCGAGATAGTAAAAAGAGAATGAAACCAAAATTTTAGAGAAATTATATATTTTATAATTAAAACAGGTGGTGTATTAGTGATTACAATTTTGTTTTGTTTTGTTTTCAACACGTTATAATCATTTAATTATGATTTCTAATTCTAGTGAGGAGAGAGGGGCAATCTTCACCTCTCTGCACAGCTATAGAATAAACTATTTTCCTTTTTCATATTTTTGATTAAAATCGAGACATAATCTCATCTATATTAATAAGAATGATATTGCATTAATGCGATTATATACTTTAAAGAGATATTGATAAATAGATTTTTTTTTGAGGATGGCTCAAAGCTAAAGCACTCCATTTGTTATGGCCCTTGAGTGATGATTATACTTTTATCTAAAAAAAATTGTATAAGAGAATACATTTTTAGTATGAAACATAGTTGACAAATAATTTATCATTTATTTATATTTTCATGTTAATGAGTGTGTTAACCTTGAAGGCTGGTTCAGACGGTATCGTGAACCGGGCGAGAGCACTACCAATCGGCTAGCGGCTAGCCGGTCGGGATCAATACCCTAGGGTAGTGAGAGTGGGGGTCGTTCCCCCTCTCCACAAGTCTGGTCGTGCTCACTCCGACTGGTTGGCGATTGCTCGACTGCTTCAGTCGTATTTATTCGCTGAGAAGACATCATGTCGATTTATAAAATGAGTAGTGCGCAGATTATGAAGTTTGTTGAATTATATCGCGACAAGGAATGCTTGTGGAAAATAACTTTAGAAGCCTACAAGAACCGTGATGCAAGAGACGAAGCAATGCAAGATATAAGCCGAGAAATGGCCATTGACGGTTTCGGTGTTCGTGAAGTGGCACAAAAAATTAAAAATATACGATCCTCGTATTATCAGGAAATAAAAAAAATTTCCAGCTCAAAGAAATGCGGGGAAATCTACAAACCTAGGGTTCCATGGTTTTCAATTGTACATTCAATTTTAGCAAAGAACCCTGAAATGTATGAAACACAGTCAAAACTGGATTCAGAAGTTCACAGCAACACAACAACGCGAGAAGAAGAAACTGATATTGATGACCCTCCAGAAAGAACTTGGTCGAATGAAAGGGAGAAAGATGAATCTTTTAAAGTTCATTCTTCTCAGGCCAATTCATCCAAGAAGAAGAGACGCCTTCAAGATAGATGCACTTCACCTGCGTACATTACAGAAGCAATTGAAAGGGTGGAATCCATACAATCAAAATTTACTATGGAGACAGAATTTGATGTTTGGAGTCGAAGTTTGGCCATGCAACTGAATAATATGGAGACTTGGAGAGCTCTAGATCTTCAAATGAAGATACAGACTCTTGTTTCAACAGAAAGGATAGCTTATGAAAGAAGTAAATCATTCTTTCCCATTGGAAACGATCCTCTTAATGATCAAGACAGTCATCCAACTCCACAATTATTTGAGCTGCAACCGGTCAACAAGGAAATCCTACAACGGCAAGAAAGAAGTTCAATACCAGATGAACATAATCCTGAAGATGAAAGTATCGATTCTATATGTAAATATGAGTGTGAGAGTGAATAGTATCTCTGTTCTCGTTAACTAAATGAGTGTTAAGTTCCAATAGGAAATTCTATTTTAATATATTTAAATCTAGAAAAACAATTTTCTCTATCAAAAAGAAAACAAAGTTATTTTAACTAAATAAAAAATATAACCATTAAATCACAAATACTATATAGAATAATAATTATTATCTTGCACATTCTCTATTTTACACAATTTATTTAAAAAAAAATATTTAATCAATTTATATATTTATATTTTTAAATGATTATGTGAAAATCCACTTTTTTTTTATCCTTTTTTTGTTCATTTTATCGAATTAATGACATTGAATTTCTATTCAGTTTCATAAACAATGCAAATCATTGGTTATTTATGAATATTATATTTTTTACCTTTAATCTATGAAAAATTATTTTTAAAAAGAAAAAGGAAAAAAAACCAAAAATGAACAATGAAATGAAAGTTAAAAAATCAATTCAACCGAGACCGAGATATCAGGTAATTTATACAATAATATGTATATACATATTCCTAAAAATTTTTTTTTTGTTTTTTCTAAATTTATAAATAAAAAAAATTGACCTAAAGAATAAATTGAGAAATCAATGACCAAATGAATTTTCATGAATAATTTAATTCATAAAATAAATAAATGTTATAATAAGAATATAGTACCGGGACCCCGAGCCTCGGCTCGGTACTTAAGTTAAAAAAAATAATTCATTATTATTGGGTTTGGCTGGTAATATTAATACTTGGGACACCGAGCTGAAATACAATTCTTTAATTATTTATTACAATTATTAAATGTTGCATCATTGCATCAATCTGAATAAAATGAATGGAACTTGGTGTCCTCAATAATACATAAATATGTATTATAGGTATGTTTCTAAGTGAATGAATATTTTTTTTTATTGGAAGAATGATAAATATATATCGTAATTTATAATTATAAAATATTATTAAAATATATATTTTTAATTTTATTTCGAAATTAAATTAAAAATTTTAAAATATTTTAAATATAAAAAAATATTAATACAATAACCTTTAAAAAAAGGCGGGAGTCAAATTTCAATATGGATGCCATTTTTGACTTCTCCATATATAATTTTAAATTAAGAAAAAACTAATGAAAATGTATTTTTCCAGAGATATGAACAATAAAACTCAATTTTTCTTTATAAATACTATATCTAGTGTGAATTTGAAAAAAATCGTTAGAGCGGTTTTTGAGAACCCATGGCTAAACAAACAAACAAACAATTTTAGCTAGCATAATAAGATAAGATTATTAAAAAATATTTAAGGTATCTTAAACATTTCCTCAAATTATTTATATTAGTTTTGTAATAAAATAAAAGTTTAAAAAATCACAAGGATTATGTTAAAAAGGCATAATAATTTTTTCTTTTATTATTAAAACATAATTTTTAAATTATATTCAAATTCATCATTTCTCATAATCACTCTAATTTTGATATTAAACAATAAACTTTCTCTATTAGTTCTTATATATTTATATAAAATCAATCCTAAGACCAATAAAGAAACTTAATACTCTATTTTCTTAAGTCAATTGAGATGTTTTCAAATATCAATAAATTGGTATAATCATAAAATCATCTTTCTAGAAACGTGACCTGAGAAGCATCGAGGATAGAGAATAACATTGGGATGTAAGGGGGAATAACAAAGGTGATTTACCTATAACTTTTCAGTGGAGGCGGGTCTTTCGCAATTTTCAGTCTCCGTAATATCGGTTTCCTCGACCCCACTCCAATCGTTTTCTTATCGCAGACATCTTTCCAAATTCCAGCCTTTTCATCCTGAGCCTTTTTTTGATTAGCATTTAAATTCGTCGCCATCTAAAACAAAAAGAAACACTTAGTCAAATACTTTTTAGGAACTAAATAGAAATGGATTATAAAGAAATAATATTAATTAAAAAAAAAAATGATGACATAAACTAATCACGAACTTTAAATCTTTTTCATAACTTTTATGGTGTTTGTGTTTTATTTTGTGAAAAAATTATTGGTTATGTTTACAAATGTGTAGATCAATTTAATAATATATTTTAATGGAAATTTTTATTAAATTAGAGAGCAATTTCATACCAAATACTAAATATGAAGATATTATTCAAAATATTTTTTATTTTAATAGTAAAAAATAACTGGATATAAAATATGTATTAACAAATTTATTATATTCTTTTTTTTAGGAATATGGAAAAAAGATATCAGTAAATTTAAAAAAAAAAAAAATAAGAACAAGTTCATATTATTTCTTGAATTTTTTTGTCCCCACATATTATCTCATAACTCTTTCCCTCTATATTCAGGATTCTTTTTCAAAAAATTATATATTTATATACATTAGTTATTTAAATATGAATATTTCGATGACAATAATAATTTTGAATTATGACTCATATTCTAATTAACCACTATTATATGTATGAAATGAGATTATCAAATTTGGTTTTTCTTTCAACCTTAAACTAATTATACAAACAAATGCCAATAAATTAAAAATACTTAATACATATTAAATAAATATAATTAATATTAATTTATATTCATGTTATAATTAGTTTAAATTATTATAGAACTAGTATCAGGTATTTATCTATTTAAACAAATGATTACCAATTTCACATTGTATATTTATTAAATCATTTAATGAGTAATTTCAAATGGATCTAAATTTACATGCATTATCTTTTATAAAGAGACTGAGAATAAAAGCACACTTTTCATTATATTTTTCCTAATTAAAAAAAAGTTAATTATATTTTAAAATAAACTTATTCGCTGTATCATTATATGCTTCCCGGAAGAATAAAAAAATATTGTATTAAAAAAGTATATTCATTATATATATTAACAGGAAATTCAAAAAAAAAAAATTATTTCTATAAAATATTAAATATAAATTTGAAATGGGAATAAAAAATATTTGTTTTTTATTTGTTAAACCATAAATAAGCACTAAAAGATTTTTATCGATGAAATCAAATTCAAGTTCTGACATAGATATAAAAATGTGTTATTATTGTATACGCGTATTAATATATAATATTATATAATGTATATTGATATATATAATATCAAATATCAGATTAAATTTGTAATAAATAATTTAATTTCATATCGAAAATTAAAATTGATTTTCCATATTATAAAAAATATATTATTTCATTTTGACAAGTGAAAATGATTATTATATATAAACTATATGTCAATTTTTCAAACATAATCATAAATCATAATTTTTAATTGATGATAATTAATTACCTACTACTTGTCCGAAACATTCTCATCTTTTAATTTAATTTCAACATTACTCTTCTATTAAATATAATTATATTAACATATAAAAATATTCGTTATAATCTCTATAATAATGTATGCACCATATAATTATTAACGGTATGCTCAGTTAGTCGGATTTTCACGAAATTATATATCATATATATTATATGTATGAAACTCTTATTTAAAAAAAAATCTAAAAGACATAACGTTACCATGCATTTGTATAATTAATATACAAATTGAAATGAAATTTGACACAGATATAGTACAATAATAATAATAATAATGCTTGAATATAAACATTGGATTAATCTCGAAAAATACAAAAAACAATTTTCCCTTAAGGACATTCTATATATAAAATGTAAACAAAAATATAATTTGCATGATTCCATAAAACAAAAAAAAATATTTTTTATAGTTTAAATTAAAAAAAAAGCGTAAAAAATTGGAATGAAAGACTTAAGCTGGTTAACCAGAACTATTTTATTATATAATAATGAAAGCATGAATATATTTTAGTATTTCGTTTGAAATGGATTCTTTTAATATAATTAACTAATTTTATTGATTTTTTGTTTAAATTAAATATGTGTGTGTGAAAAGGTATATATCTTATCTTATTATACTAACAAAAATTGTATTATATATATATATATAGACATATATATATATTTGTATTATTGAAATATTAAACAGCACGAAGGATGTTTTGAAAATTCATACCATAGACAATTTTTATAAAGAAAAATCGATCTGTATTGTGGTTTCAGCCTCAGAAAAAATCATCTTTATTAGTTTTTTGTTAATTTAAAATAGGAAATTTAAATGACGTCAGCAACTACGTCATATATCGCTTCCTTAAATACAAAATATTATAAATATAAATAATATCAAATTACGAAATATATAATATGTTATATCCACAGGCGATACTTTTCTGTCTTTCGGTGCATTAATACGTAGGTTTAAGGCTGTATGTTTTATGACTTTTTTTATTTATGTTCTTTTAAATTATTTGAAATTATTTAATATATTTTGTCGTTTATTTATTTTAAATAATAATCTTAATCTTAAATATGCATCGTTCATAAAGAATAATTTTTTTAAACCAGGTACTATATATATTGGATACATATAAGCTCACATTACAATTTGAATTTAAAAATGATAAAGGAATATAAAAAATGCATACGCTATTTTTATTTAAACTTCAAAAAATATATGTTTATTAGTAATTAGAATTATAAAGATTTTCTTAAAAGAAAACTTAATCCATTTGCAATCATTAATTATTTGTTAATAATATTTATTTTCTTTAAAATATTTCTCTAGGAAAAACTCTCTGATTCCAAGAAGGTCTACTTAAATAATTCTTTCCAATTCCATTCTTAAAATGTGATGAAAAATTGAACAGAATGACATGCAGGCTAAAACAGAGCCAGGAGAACGGATAAAATAATGACATTCTTAATTATGCATCAAGTTTCTTAGATCATATATCCAAAAACTTTTCTTAGTTTAAAATTCTAAACTGGACATAAAATCGAAATAAAAACAAACATAATAATAATAAAAACAAACGGAGTAGTAAATACATGATTATTATTATTAATATGCAGGTATATTTGCTTTATACAATATATATATATATAATAAAAGTTACTATCATATCTGTTTAAAGAGAGAAAAGTTAATTAATTAAAAAATCTATCTCTCCGTGGCTCTACGGAACTAGAAAGTTCTTGGCCGCAACAACCATATTTCTTCTATCCTGAGCCATATCCCTCCAATCCCTACTCTCTTCCATCTCTTATGGTCCACCCACCACGTCCTTGGTATTCCAGGTGGACGTTTCCCAATCGGTCTCTCCACCAATATATTTTTCGCCATACTTTCCTCATTCTAGCCACGTGCGCTGTCCAGGGCAGCCTTCTCGATTTTATAACCCTAACTATGTCTGGAGATTCATAGAGGTTATGCAATTCCTCGTTATACAGTCTCCGCCATTATCCGGTGACCTCATCTTTCCTTGGCTCATAAATGCTGCGAAAAATCAACTACTCTAAATCTATTCTCGTCCCCCAGGGTCATAGACCACGCCTCACAGTCATATAACAAAACAGGCAAAATAATTGTTTATATGTTTTAATTTTGATACCCTTTGATAATAATTTTGACGAGATAAGCCTATTTACTGCATGATAAGAGGCTTACCCTATTGCAATCTCGATTTAAATTCTCTCCTCCAATATTATTATTCTTGCTGATTACATAAAGTATAAATTAATTAAAAAATAATAAACTTATTATATGGATATCGCATGTATGTTTTAAATTTTACAAAAAATTTTAAGTTAGTTTATGAAAAGTAAAGATGGTAAAAAAAAATATTTAATTTTGTCCATTAACGTATAAGTAAGAAAAAAATAATTTTAATTGTAATTTATTATTCAAATATATACGCCTCGATACACTAGTGAGCTTATGAATTGTTAAAGGAAATTGTTGAACCGATCACTTAATTTATTTAATAACTTCCTTAAAACCTTATATTAGTGCACTAAATAATTTCATCTTGATTGATATTAACTAATTCAAATGCATTCTAATTTATTAATATAATTTCCATTTAGAATTGTTTATTAATTATATGAAGTTAATATGTATGAATTATATCTAAGAATATTATTTTTATCCAAAAATATGAGTATAATTTTTATAAATATTAAATTAAAAAAACAATTAAATAGTGAATTAGTTCCAATATTTAATAGAAAGATAAAATAAAAATAAATTTCCGGTTTGTTTTTGATATATCCTTAATCTTCTTTCTCTTGTCTGATTTTTCTATTTATTTTGAATCATCATTTATCACATACTAGTATATTGTCTTACTTATTTTAAGTTTAATATTCTCTCAATTTGTCATTGTACGGGACTATTAAACGAAAAAATTAGTCTTAACGATTTTTCCTCCCCTTTTATCCCCAAAAAACTTAATTTAGGTCTCTCATCCGCTTAATAATTTTCTTACTTTATAAATATAAATTTATTAATTCTATAGGAAACATTCGAATGTTCAATGTCAATGATTCTTTTTGTTCTTTTTCTTTGTAAATAATTTCTAGGCAATTGACTGAAAACGAATTCAGCCAGATTCGACTACCGAGACGTGCTCTTTCAACAGTGAATAAAGTTCATTGCCAAAACCACCAGGGACTTTTTATTGACAGTCTTTGCTAAAACAAAATGTCAGTTTGCCATTCGTCTGCACTTCATTCAGGCATTATGCACTTCACTTTGCCAAAGTATTGTCCAAATGGCCAACCGTTTATTTTCTTCGAAATCAGCAGATCGTTTTTTTTTTATTCAACTTTTAAAGGACAGAAAACGGAAAAAAGGACTTTATCTGATATTTGTAAAAAAACATTATTGTCGATCCTTAAAAAGAAGAAAAATAATTTCACAATTAGTTTTTTTTTTATAATTTTATTTTTAAATATCTTATTTAAAATAAATAATACGCAATTTAGTAATTGTGAGGATAGATAAAATATTTTTTTTTTACTAGGAATACTGAAAATCTATAATATTTTGATACACTAATATTAACATCATTGAATAGATACTTATCTTATGTTATTTACTTAATATTTACATAAATTAAATTAAATTTAGAAAAAAATTAAAATATATATTTAAAAATTTAAAACAAATTATTAAGATAAATAATAAATTAATATTATTAATAATAATAACATATTTTCTCTAAAAATTTAATAATGAATTATTTATTTTATATATTTATTGAAATATTCATACTTTCTTTGTTTTCTTTATATTTTAAACTTCATGTTCGTGTTGTTTAAGACAATTTCTCTCTCAACTAAATATAAATATTTATTTCACTTTTATACAGTGAAGAAAAAAAATTTCATTCACGTATTTAAAATAAAAATACTATAAACATAAATAAGTCATTTACATTAAAAGGATTGTTTTAAATGCACTTCAGGAAAACGAATATTAATTCTTTTTGTTATATTTAAAATGGAAAAAACTTATGCAAATAAATATTTGAAAAAAAAACACCTCTTTTTAAAGGTCATTAACAGTCATTAATTCAGGGTCATGCCTGGACTTTCAATGATTCACAATGAGCTCACCAGGTAGGGGTTGTTTTGTTTGTTTTATTAATTTTATATTGCTGTTTGTAAGCACCTGTATACCTCATATAAACGTACTTGGTTAAGTTGAGGATGGGCAGGTAGTTAAGCCCTTTTGGGTAGCAGCTGTTCGCTAGATGAAAAGGTGCACAGGTGGGCCATTCGTCCAAAAGGGAAAAGCACAGATGACAGTTTCTACCTGGCAGGTTGTTGTCAGGTTGGTTGGTTGCCTTTAACCTGACCTCATCTTCGGTTTCATTTCACCTAAGTTACATGTTGCCTGTCACGTAACTCTATTCCAAAACCACCCCCGTGCTTATTTGACGAAAATGTCACTCCAGATCACATTTTTTTAGGATTGATCAATCGTGTATTTTGAAAATAAATTCTAAAAAAGCCATTCTCAAGGTTATCTATATAATATTGGAGAGAAAGAGAGTGAGAAATAGATGACGTAAGCTTTTTGATTGCCCTTGGTGAGAATTTACTAAAGCATCCCCGAACCACTCATCTATCCTTAACTTAAGAGTAATTGAAGTAATAAAAAGCGACAAGACCAATTACTTATCATAGATAAATGATTTGATGGTAGAAAGTTATACTCCATTTAAGATTCGCGGTTGAAAATGGTTTTATAGGATTTCATTTAATAGCAAGAAATTCATTTAAATAACGCCATTAGAAAATAAAAATATTTAAAATTAGCTAGATTGTCTCCACTCGACTATCTCGCAATTTGTATTGGATTAAATAACATAATATATTATATTTAAATTAAATTTAATTAATTATAAATTATAAATAATAAATATTAAACCAGCGCATGTTTGGCTTTTTGTTGATGGCACCATGGCACGTGTTGGCGCGTGAGATTTGCAGTGTTAAAAAATTAATTCTGGTACTTTGAGCGAATCAATAAAGCTGAAATTATATAATATATAGCAGTTTTATACAATTATTAATCATGTGAAAAATTATCAAACATATATCTTTATCTTTACGGTCACTTTAGAGGAAAAAAATCAAAACGTTGTAGGTAATGACCCTCTTCCGGTTGAGCTACATTTCTTAAAAGTTGATAGAAAACTACGAATTTTGAATAATGCCCATGTACCAAATTTCATCATTCTAGCTCAAACCGTTTTTCCGTACACACACACACAGACATTTTTCTCAACCTTAGTGAAAATGATTCAGGAACCTTCAAAACGTATAAAAACATCAAAATCTCAACATCGAAAATTTTCGTGATCGCAATACTATCTCTTACGAGATAGTAAAAATGTATATTAATTGAAATATACAGAAAAAAAAAATTCTAAACACATATAAAAGAAATGATTTTAGGGAAAAATAATTGAGTATGATAAATTTATATATATAAGATATTTTCACTAATTTTTAGATTAATATTAATATTTTAAATAATTTTCTTAATTTAAAATATAAAATTTGGTTATCAGATTGTAGTAGAAAATGTTTTTTTTTTTTTAATTATTAAAATAAGAAATATTTTCTAGTGGAAATTTAATATGATGTTATTATATAATTAATTTAAATTAAGGTAATAAAAATTCAAGTCTTTTGGAATTAGATTTGTGATAAATATATGATAAAGATTAGAACGTCTATTTAACGCAACACATTGGCGTTATTCACATTATTCACATTTTCTTCAATACAAAATTCAACTTTTATAATATTTTTTCTTTCTTTTTCATTATATATACATTTATATTTATTTAAGATAAAAAATAAAATCTGGTTTCGTCAGATAAATCCCAAACCGAAGTGAATAATCTTGCAAGCTACCTGTGTCTATTGATCTACCTCCCTTAGGAACCTGGTTTCTCATAAAATGCGCTTAGTTGATGGATTGGTGAAGAAGGAGGGGTTAAGAGACTTAAGTTTACAGAAAATGGCTAAGGAGGGGCTGAGCATAAAGAACTTGAGATGTGCAGAAGAAAGCACTCAACCAAAAGGCGTTCTTTTTCTATTATACTATATATCTTATACAAAAGAAATTTAAAACAACAGACGATCTACTGGCTAATTTATTCTTTCCTCTAAAAGATTTGAAATTTTTAACAAAATCTTTAGGTAACGTATATAAAAATTAATTTCATATATAATTCTTAGTTTTTTTTGCTCAAAAATTTAGACTTATAAAACTTATATCTTATGCTCAGGTTGCATTCTCACCTCTGCCCCCTGTTCCCCCTAAGTGATACATTGTCTTTTGTAGGAAATTTGTATGTAATAACTATATATTATTTTATTTCGATCAGTATATTAAAACTATGATCTTCTTTTTATGTTCTTATTTTTTTTATTTGATCAGTAAATGAATTATATATTTTATAGCTTATGTTATAATGGAATATATTTTATTATACAGTTTTTATTATTGTACGATTGGTGAATATTGAAACTCACGGAAATCTAAAGATATAGACAGACAAAACGAAACGAACTTTTTTGAATTTATATAAAACTACATATAGATAAACTTAAAATATAAGCATGTAATTATGTTAATTTAAATTAATTTGTTTATTCCATGGGCCTTTGCTATTACTAATTTTTATATATAGCTGTTATCCTCTAAGTAGAAATTTTTGTATTAATATATTGCAATAGGGAACTCGTAAATTATTGACCGCAGCAACCACATTCCCACAACTGTCTTTATTTAGAGCCACCCCCTATTCTCGCTCAACTCTGTAGATATGCTAAAATTTTCAAATTCTGGCCAATGTGCATGCAAAATCCTTTTTTTTATATATATATTGATTTGACTGGAAATATAAATAAAAATTTATTTACGTAGGTATTTTAATAATTTATTAGAATATATTTTTATATTTTTTTACCGACCGACGATAGTAAGGGAGGTATTGTTATCTTATGAAAATGAATATATAGTAATTTCATTGCTTTTGAAAAAGGATTGATTTTTTAACTATTTTCTATATACAATTAGAGGGAATTATAAGATGAGAAAAGTAGAATAGATGATATTCATAATAATCGTTACACCCAATAATTAATTTCTCTAACAGACATATTGTTAAAACAATATTTTCAGTTTATGGGGCTCAGTGAACCAGGTACTATATATATAAGCTATATGCACTTATATTTTTTAAATCTCAATATTTTTTTTTTTGTTAAAATAACATAAT
Source organism: Labia minor (assembly GCA_963082975.1). Lineage (NCBI taxonomy): Eukaryota > Metazoa > Arthropoda > Insecta > Dermaptera > Spongiphoridae > Labia > Labia minor. Next base: position 29,132,539 of record OY720344.1, on the reverse strand, counting down.
AATTCGTCATTTATACCTTATTATAAACATTTATGGATTGTAAATTAAGAAACTTAATTCACATTCTAATAATAAAATCTCAACTGTCAAAAATCATATTTCATTTAATTATCAATTGTCAAACTGTCAATCGTTATAAATTTTCATCCAGATTCTTTTTTTTTAATTTAAATGAGAATCCGAAACAACCTGGTTTTGTAGAGAATAAATCAATATACCTGCGAAACCACCCCTTTAGAATGGGTGTTAATTTTAATCCATAAAACCAGGCATCAAAATGGAAATTTAAATTTCATTTTCTCTTTATAATTTAAATATTTATCTAACACGTTTTTTTTCTAGATTATTTTTTTTTTAAAAATGCATAATGAATATAAGTAAGAAAAAAAAATTATTTTAAGGAACAAAGCTCTTAACTTTTATTGCTTTTTAGAATCTTTTGTTGATTTTGGGACACGATTAAAGCCCCTTAGGAGATTAAAATCGCTCCTAGGCCCAGCCAGTTGTGTATTTTTCCCCTCTCCTGATGGCTAATATGAAATACGGTTACAATATTTACATTGGAGGGAATAAAGGAAATGATAAGAAACGGAAAAACATTTCAGTAACTCGCTTGCAAAGAAGTTCAAGTATTATGCTCCAATGTATTCACATTCTATGTTATCAAAAATGTTATTTATTTGAATAGATTGTGTGTTTGTGTGTGTGAATCAAATATTTATTCTCCCAAGTTGAATTTTAGATACTTGCAGCTTATAGCCTTTAATCGTTAACTAGTCTTTAAATCTACTCAAATTTACTATGTTTACTTAAATCCCATTTGAAAACGTTTCGAATAACTCACACTCAACGAAAAGGACAAAATATTTATTTTCCGGATCTATTTTTTTTTCAATTTGATTAGGTAATATATTTCTTGAAAAAATAAATAAATATAAATAATTTACCAAATTCAAATATTTTTTTTTCTATTGAAACGATTCTGTATTGATTAAATTCAATTTTATTTATTACTAAATCATTTTGTTCCCCTCGACATTTTTAAATGATTTAGTATTTCCATTTTAGATTTCTATAAATATCTAAATGGTTAAAATAATTTATGTAGACGTTAAAATTTTTGGGAAAAATGATAATTGTCAAAAATGTATTTCTTTTTATGCTTAGATATCTCGCCCTCTTTTTGAGAATAGTGAATTATAACTTTCTTAAATTTTGTTGGTCCCTCTTATTCATCCAATCGCTCGACCCTTTTCTAACATCTCCCTCTCTCATTTCGGTATTGGTTTACCCATTGATCCTTGTTTCAATTGATTTTCCAATAAATTTATTTTTTTGTTAATTTTCTTTCCTCGAATCTTATATTTTTCTAAACCTCAGGATTCGGATATAATAATAATAATAATAATAATAATAAAAACTAAATTATTAAAATTCACAATTAATTTCAAAAGTCAACATACACTTGTAAAAATAATGTTCATATTAATAATGTTTGTAAGCATATTACAATATAAACTTTATATAAATATATGTATCTTGACTTTTGTTAGTGACAGAAAAAAAATAACCCTGGGGTGGCGCTGTTGTCAGGCAATCAACCGGTGCCCGATAACAGCACAACCCTGGCATTTACTCTTTTTTCTTTCTCTATATATTCTTTGAAGTACTTACTATCAAGTCGGTTGGCGTATAAGAGGGGTAAAGAAGTTGTATGATCAGTACAACGTATCCACTCAATCTTTTCCTACATTTTCTTAATCGTAAACATCTACATTTTATTTCAAATCTTGAAACATTGATAGATTTAACCGTTGAAATATTTTAATAGATGTAATTAACCAAAAATAGAAAAACTTATTCAGAATAATTTTTAATTAAACATTCAGAGAAATTTCAAGTCTATTGAAATATTTATATAACAAATAAACTTATAAATTTATCTATTTTAAGAGATTGATCAATGATATATTTATTATTTATAAGAGAAAGACAGTTGTTAATTAATTTTATTTTAATTTGAATATTGTTACTATTTAAGTGAGATGTTTATTAATTCATGGATTCAGGTGGCTATGTTTAGTACCAAGGTCTTTTATTCAGGAAATTAATTTCAACCACCATTTCACTTTTTTTTTAACGTTTAAAATTAATAAAACAGTTTTATTAATAATATTATTAACGATAAAAAAAAAGAAAATAAATAAAGAACAAACAGTGAGATGACCATTTAAGTGCGTGTTTAATGATTTGCCACAGTGTTTTTGCATAAGCAAGAGAGCGGTAGGCAACCCCCCCACTCAGGTTGGCATAATGTCTTCGCACTTGTTCAAATCCCACGCAGCCCATCATGTCTCCTTCGCGAGGTCATCAACTTCCCTCGTTACTTTCATTCCTAAATTGAAATGGAAATTTGATAATACTACTATAAATTATGTCTTCTGAGTAAAAGGTAATTCTATTTTATTATGTCTTAACAATATTTTTTTTTTATTTTTATTTTTTATTTTTCCTATAGAAAATAATAGTGATAAATCAATGATTTGAAAAGGTATAAATAGATAGAAGTTAAATTTTGAGCATGTTAACCCTTCTAACGGTAATTTAATGATTGTATTCATTCATAAACTCTCTCTTTTAAAACTTTTTCTAAACTTTATGATGGATTAGGTAAAGCAAAAAAAAAAAAAAAAAAATAATGGTGAAGTTGAAATATTTAGTATTGATTAAATTTTATATTAAATTATTGTAATAAAAAAATATCAAAATCAATATTATTTTGACCAGAAAAATTAATAAGCTAGATAAATATATCACTAATATAATATTCGATGGCAGGTCAATAAGTCCGTGACATTGAAATAGGTTGTATAAAAAAATATTTTATCTTTTGTTTTTCACTTAGTCTCTCCAATTTTTTATCCCTTCAAAAAATAAGATTTGTCGAGCACATAAAATAGATTTGTTTGTGAGATGATTTCACCGTTGGTGTCAAATCTCTTTCCGCCGAGCCATTTCTTCAGGTTTGGGAATAAGAAATAGTCATTCGGGGCTAAATCCGGAGAATAGGATGGATGAGGGAGGAATTCGTAAACCAATTCATTTTCTCCTCAAATCACGAGGTAGTCTATTAATGGATGTCAAACAAAAACTAAAAGATCCAGCTGGTTCAAATTTTGACAGGAGTGTGATAGTTGCCTACTGACAGGATCAATATTGCCATTTTATTTAAGATACGAGAAATTCAAAAATTCATGGACTTGACTTGCCCTATATAAAATAAATTAATCAATTCTAACATATATCTACATATATAGATTTATATAATTATATATAGAGAGAGAGAAAAAATTTAAATAAGTTGAATTTTTTTCTTAATTTCAGAATTCTTCTTCATCAAGTTCTGATGAGGAATATGATGCTGATAGCGATTGTTAGGATGATAAAGAAGGGTATGCTGCGGCACAAGTAATTTAATCTTTGATTTCTTAACTTGATTTGTTTTAAATATAGTTAAAGATATATTTTTTTCATTTTATTTAGTCTAGTCGGGTATTCCACAGACTTTATCATTTGGAATTTATGGAATCAAATTGTACCAAATCATTCAAAATATAATTAAATAAAATTTATATAAAAAAGAAAATGGAAGTTGATAATTCTGTTTGTGATCTTTTTTCAAAGGAAAATGAGGTTCTTTGAGCCTGACTCAGTTTAGATTTCAACCTGATATCTTCAAAGACAGACGATGTTTGTTCATGACTAATGACTAACGAGTGGACCATTTGGTGGCTGTTTCCGTCATGGATTCGCTTAACTAATGTAAAACAAGCCAGATTTATCTATTTTATTATCCTTTGATCTGTTTATTTATATTTATTTAACTTAATATAAAAAAAGATGGATAAAAGGTAACATTTAGTAAATTAATTGGACATATCAATTTAATGTTTTTTAATCATTTCAATGGCCCCAGGATCAATATCAGGTGTATTTATTCAAGTAATAAAAATTGTATATTTTTTCTGGGAATTAAAGATCAACAACATTCCCAGGAATATGTTTGCTTCCATTTTATGTGTTGGACAATATTGCCTGGTAACGTGTTTTTGACTTTTTTTTCAGAAATTGCTTATGTGAACGCAACAGTAAATTTTTTTTCTGACATCATTTTCGAAATATGTTACAAGATAATAATTCACGAATTCATATATACTTTTAAAAATATGTCACAAACAATTAGTTTTTGTCATCTTAAAATAGGTAAAATATAAATAATATTATTAAATAGTAAAATAATAATAATAATACAAAGAAATAAAATTGATAAAATATTTCTTAAAATAATATAAATATAAAAATTTTTTATAAAATAACGTTTTTCCAATGGACTAAAATGAATAAAATAATTTTTCTATAAGCCTGACAAAGTTTATTGATGAATTGCTTCATATTCAACGAAAAACGTTGGGCGCATTTAGTTTAATTTATTTATATGAACAATCAAGTCAAATTTTTGTAATAATAAAAATTTTATTAAACACATAAACTGACAATTTTTTTATGATGCAATAAAATTGATAGTTTCAGAGCTAAGAAATTATTCTTTTATTATTTTTCACTGTAATATACTTATATCAAAGTATGTATAAAAATTTAAAAGAATTTTTATTAAATTTACATATTATCAATCAAATCCAAAATGGTTTATTATATTTGAAGAAATAGTGTTACTTGTTAATTAAGTATTTTAGTGTGGTATGGATCTTAGTATATATATATATGTATTATAGATCTATAAAGGAAGTTAATTGCATAGAAATCAAATGAAAACTAAAAGCGCCCAACGTTTTTAGTTGAATATAAAGCAATCCATCCATAAACTTTGTCAGGCTTATAGAAAAATTATTTTATTCTTTTTAGTCCATTGGAAAAACGTTATTTATTAAAATTTTTTTATATTTATATTATTTTATTCTTTTTAGTGCAATTTTAATATGATAAATTTATTTAATATAACAAGAGAATATGCTATGAGATATTTTTAAATACGTTCAAAATGAAAATCTATCCTGAAATCAATATTTATGTTTCAAAATCCGTTAAAAAAAATTAATCGGAGCAATACAAAAGGAGTTAGTTACTAAAAGTAATTAATCGCTAATTAATTACAATTAATTAATTAAAATTGAATTATATTTCTTCTATACCTTCTAGGGATCCATTGAAATATCTATAAAATTTTTTAAAAGTTTATCTCAATAAAAAGTCGATGAAAAATCGATTTCAATTTGTCAAAAGAGCGAACAGACAGAAGCCAAGTGAAGTTAAGAAAAACGTTATAATAATTACAAATCAATCAATTAGATATCCCTAACTTCAAAATCAATTTTCAGAACCCCAATGGCCTGAGTATTGATGGAGGTAAAAATTATAATTATTATTATTACCTAATACAAATAGGGGAGACTTTGGAGGGAACGAGAGCGAGAGGGCGTCCAAGAATAAGATGGCTGAAAACCATGAACCATCACCAACTAGCGCCCGAGGATGTTCAGGACCGACTTAAATGGTGAAGACTGTCCAAGATCCAAACAGCAGACCCCGAAAGGGATAATTGCTAGGAAGAAGAAGAAGAGGGGAGACTCTGGACAAGGAGAGGCAGCCTGATTTTCTGAACCCTCAATGCCTTTTCAAGCAAAAATAATTTAGTTACGATGACCATATCAAATAGTGAAAATGACTGAAATTTTCTTTAAAAAGTGTATTTCCAAAATCTCTCCAATCATTACTGGGGAGTCCAGATTCTCCCAATCCTATTTAGGGAAGACATTGGACATTTTCCCGCTAGGTAAAATATAGACATCGTCGACAAACGGATTTTCTTGGAGACTTTTAAAAAATCTCGATTAAACCTTAATCTTCAGGCTACCTAATGACACCTTGAGAAATGTTCTAGTGCTTAGACCGGCTTAGAAAAAAATTGAGAAACAAAAAGTGTTCAATCTCCCCGGTCTCTCCTATATTAAAAAAGCAACAGACAAATTATGAATATATATTAATACTATAATTTTTCTTATATAGTTTTGCACATTTATTATAATTATGTTCATCATTACTTAATAGTAAAATAAAATTAGAATAACAAAAATAAATAGTTATATTAAAGCAATATAATGTGTAATTTTCCATTTATATTCAACAAATTTCATGTTATATATCCCGTTAGAGATAAATATAATAATAATTCTTCATATGATAGTTTATATCTAAGGCAGTTAGAAATATCTACAGAAGCTATTAACATAGAGGGAATTCCATCTCCTTCATGAAGCAAATATTAAATGAAGCCATGAACGGAAGTGGAGTTAGTCGATCATAGATCCCGGAAGCCGGAAAGGGACTCTTTGGTAGTTCCGTTCCACATCAGTGACAAATGATCTATGTAGGTACCTGGGGGGTTCCAACATAATTAAGTTAATTTTTTTAATCAGAAAATAAGTATATATGATGAATTATTGTACTTTTAAAATGATTAACTTCTTAATAGTAGAAAAATAAATTAAGAACTATGCATCTCTGAAAATAAAATTTGTTTATAGATTTAATGAAATTAATGTGTTTTATTACAAAAAGAAAAAAAATGTTCAAGATTTTGAAAATTTAGTCATTTATAATTTCAATCATACTAGTTTTTAATTTATAGAAGCAAAATTATTAAAAAATAGATAAAAATTTTAATTTTAAAAATCAATTTTTATTTTACAATGAATTTTTATATTTTGATCCATTTAATATATTTTGTAGTTTTTTCCTTTGCCGAATTACATAACATCATAGACTGTTTTTGGTTTAAATAAAAATAATATATATAAACTTTATTAAATGATAAATTGCATTTTCTATAATATAACTTAAAAAACGTATAAGGAAGTATTCAAAAATTCTCTTCTAATATTTTCCAATTGATATCTAAATAATGATTTTTAATTAATCATTGAATTTAAAAAATAATTGGAAAATAAAATATAGCTGCTCTAAAATAATATTATTATCAATGATCAAACTAATTCAATTACTAATTTCCAATAAACCGCAATTATCGAATTGTCGGATTTTTTTATAAAACTAACATCAATCAATTAGGGTTTCCAGTGTACACCAATCAATCGAATCGATTTGTCAATTTATTTAACCATATGATATTGACATGTAGATTGGATTGATATCCCAAAGTGTACAGCTTCAATCATTTCATGCAATTCCCATTTGGCTTAACATTAGACGAATGACATTTTTCTGATCTTCTACGTGTTAGATAAACAAATACTTTAAAATAAATAATTTGAAATTTACTTACTATTTTTGTATTTTTAATATTCTTATTCGTCTATTTGTTATGCCTTGAATGTTGTTTCAATAAAGAATTCTTAAAATTTATTTTTCTTAACCCAATTTTTTCTTTTTTTTTTTAATTTAATTTTAACTTATCTAATAAATCTACTAAAATGAATTTAATAAAAATATTACAATAATTATTTCCTTTTTAAGGCATTTATCTCCAAAGAATTTAATGTCAGCATCGGTGGTTCAGTGGTAGAATGCTCGCCTGCCACGCGGGCGGCCCGGGTTCGATTCCCGGCCGATGCAAACTTTTTTTTTTCTTTTGTAAATATTATTTTTTAATTTACAAATATATTTCAGAATTGAGAAAAGTTTAACTAATTTTTACTCAATATATATATATATATATATATATATATATATATTGGGGTATAATAATATAATAAGTTTTAATAAGTTCAAATTAAAGAATTTTTTAATCTATTTTTGTTATTATTTAATAGCATCTACACCATTCATGGGGAACAAGCACCCTCAACAAATTCCTTTCAACACCCTTTCAGCCCCAATCTCCCTTTACAATAGATTTTTCATTCCCCTAGGAGTTTTTTTTAACATTATACTAAATTTTCCTAATCTTCTCTATAATTCCAAACTATTCATAAATATTTTTCATCCCCATTTAACCATATTATAGTATTTAGTTTAGGGTAAATTTTTCTCACAGTCATCTCAATCCTTACATATAACCAGTTGTGATGAAATCAACTGGTTTAAATCCCTCTTATTTGGCTAAAAATAACATTAATTTAAGTATAGTAATCTTTTCGAAAACCTTTAATCTCATAGATCAATTTTAACAATAAAATCACAACTTTTGTTAAAAAATATTCTTTGATTTTTATTTTTTATGTTTGGAATTGTATTATATTTTTGAAAAAAAAAAAATAATTCGATTTATTTATTCTTTTATATTTTTCTTCGAGTGAGTTATCCAAAATGATTGACTATTTATTAAATAAATAATTCAAGAGGCAATTAAAACTTGAAATCCACAAATGTGAACTAAACTAAAAAAAAATAACTTTCTCTTTATTTTTGTTTAAATGTTTAATCGCATCTTCTATATATGTGTGGATATATACAAAAGCGGTTGTCAGTTTGGATTCCCTTTTAGAATTCAAAGAACAGCCTCCAATGGATGGATTGATAATATACAATGCCTATACGAAAGCTTTGATAAAAAAAAAGATAATTTGAATGAAACAAATGATTTTTATTTTCAATTCCTGGAAACATCATTCCGCATGGATTTATTTATTCTTTAGTTGAAAAATCAAAAAAAAAAAAAAATCAATAAATACTTAAATATTTGTTCACTTGGAACAATAAAGGACAAACTATAAATAAAGTTCTATTCTCAGTGAGTTTTTGTTGTCTGACCACATATTTGTTGCTAAAACAATATTAAAAAAAAGCAAATTTAAAAAATATAAATTAACCAGCAATTTATACTGCCATACCTCTCTCAACCTTCACTTCAACATTGACAACCCCATCGTCTTCTCCACTTTGACATTCTACCGTCATTTCACTAGACTCGTTTTAATGTTATTCGTTTTTTTAAATGAACCACTTTTTTAATTGATATTATATATTATTTAAACCAGTAGCTAAGTAAAAAAAATAGATTTATACATTTTCTACTGTAAATATATTTTTTTGGAATGTAGATAATAGTTTTATACAAAATAGTCATAAAACAAAATCCAAGTTTCATTTGTTTTTATTACTATCTCGTAAGAGATAGTATTGCAATCACGAAAATTTTCGATGTTGAGATTTTGATGTTTTTATACGTTTTGAAGGTCCCTGAATCATTTTCACTAAGGTTGAGAAAAATGTCTGTGTGTGTGTGTATGTGTGTGTGTGTGTATGTATGTAGACAAGATTACGCAAAAACGGTTTGAGCTAGAATGATGAAATTTGGTACATGGACATTATTCAAAATTCATAGTTTTCTATCAACTTTTGAGAAATGTAGCTCAACCGCAAGAGGGTCATTATCTACAACGTTTTGATATTTTTTTCCTCTAAAGTGACCGTAAAAATAAAAATATATGTTTGATAATTTTTCACATGATTAATAATTGTATAAAACTGCTATATATAGAATTTCAGCTTGATTGAATTGCTGAAAGTACCAGAATTAATTTTTTAATACTGCAAATCTCACGCGCCAACACGTGCCATGGTGCCATCAATAAAAAGCCAAACATGCGCTGGTTTAATATTTATTATTTATAATTTATAATTAATTAAATTTAATTTAAATATAATATATTATGTTATTTAATCCAATTCAAATTGCGAGATAGTCGAGCGGAGACACTCCAGCTTATTTTTAATTATTATTATTCCATTTATAGTATATATATTTAAAATAGTGTTTCATGGAATTACAATTATGCGGATTAGTTAATTTTATCTACATTTTTCTTGGTGGAAGGGGGGACTAATTGAATATTTGTAATATTTCAGCTATTTCCTATCAAACTTTCAATTTTTAAAATCACAATTGAAGCATTTAAAATATATAAATTAAATCAAATAAACTTTTCTTATCTAACTTATGGAATAAGTATATTTACAAATTTTTCAGAAATATTTGAAATTTCAAAGAAAATTTAAATAGGATATTATTATTATTATTAGGTATGAAAAATAATAGATTATAAAATTTTTAGCAAAATCAATGGGAAATAAGTCATAGAATGAGAAAATAAGAGAATTGAATTGACAAGAATCTCCTTCAAAGATTGTATGTTGAAAACATGAAAACCTTTCGCAACCGTTGCCGTGTGAGTGTGCCAATAAGTACAAAAATACTCCTTGTGGAATTAGTGTGGGAGATTCCACGAACAAACAATTTCATTAAGCAAATGAGATAATTTTGGTTAGGATCATATTTTTGTAGTACTGTAAATGATTTTCTGAGAATACAAAAATAATAGAAATAATATAAAATATATTTCTAGAATGGAAAAAATAAATGTTAATTCTATTCTAAGAAAGAGTATGGTATATTTTTAATATAGACATTTTAACCGTCATTAATTATATATATATATATACAGTGTCGGCTCTAAGATTTCGGCTCCCCGTTGCACAACAGTAATTGACACCCCTCAAATGGATATTAGAAAAAAATTGATTTTTTAATTATTATTGATTTATTTTCCAAACAGATACAGCATGATTAATATACAAATAACAAATGAAATAAATATTTATTTATATCTTAGTTATTTCGATAGGTTGTTGTTTAAATATTGCAACGCATCTTTTCCATACACGTAGAGCCGGCCCTATATATATAAATATATATTTGCATAATAGAATTTAAAAAAATTATATATCTTTATATTTCATGTCTTGAAAAAACATTAATATCTGTTTGGGGGCACAGTGGGCTCCGCGTAGGCAGAGTAAGCAGCTGATTTTATATTAAAATCAAAATAATTAAATATTTCTTCCCAATAATCAAAATACAATATTAAGATAATTAAAATATTAAATAACTGATGACGGAGTCGAGACAGTTTACTATTTTAAATTTCAAATTAATTTTTACCGACCGACGATAGTAAGGGAGGTATTGTTTTCACACCAAATTTCACATGTGGAGATTTTTACATATCTCCACGAATCATGCATTTTCTTAACAGAAAAAAGTATTTTTAGCATGATGTCTGTCCGTCCGTCTGTCCGTCTGTCCGTCCGTATAGATGTGTACAGCCTGAACGGCTTAACGGATTTTGATGAAATTTGGTATATTTACTTAATGCATCAGTGGGATGAATTGATCAACTTTTGGTGCAAATCCAGAAACCGGAAGTGGTAGTATTAGCGATCGACGATAAGAAGGGAAGGGTTATATTCGCACCAAATTTCACATAAGGAGATTATTTTACATATCACCACGAATGTATTGGTTTTATCCTCGGGAAAAATCATCTTCATTATGTTTTTCTTAATTTAAAATTATATGACGACACCCAGCCAACGTCACAGCCTCGGGTAACGCCGGCAACGCCGGCTACTTCAGCTATATATTATAAATAAAATAAAATTAAAAATATTTATGTTATATCCATATCTGTTTTTTATTACATTAATAGATATATTAAAATTATTTGAAATTGTTTCTGTAGCTGGAAATTAATTTATTTCAAACCGTCGGTCGGTTCGGACCTGGCCACAGGTCAACTTATTAAATCTATATTAAGAAATGTATAGTGACGGACGGAATCGGCATGAGGGCGCTGTTGTCGGGCAATCAACCGGTTGAGAAATCTCATCTCCTACTAAAAGCCCCCCCCCCCCAAATCGTTAACATTTTTCCGTCACTATACATTTAAGAAATTTATATATTAATCTATTTATTAATTTTAGTATAATTTCTTTTTTTCATTGATAGCACCTACATAGTTAGGCAACAAAATTTGATATTGTTGAATTGATCAGAGTTGGTGACGTCATTATGAATGATTTTCAGTTCATTCCAAGTAACGACTGTAAATGAAACACTATTCGATATTATATATATATATATATATATATATATATATAATGTACGTATCTCAAAAGATAGTAATTGATACTCACTTGGATATAATACCATCAAATCAAGATTTAAAAAAATAATGAGAATATTCAGATATTCAGAGAGACAAATCTCAATAAAAACTTTACTCAACTTTTTTAAGCATTAAGAATTGTTTTCTAGATTTACAAAGTTATTTAATTATAAATGAATCATTATTACATAGCAACAAGTGATATTTACAAATTTAAACTAAAACAATATCTATATATATAAAGGAGACTGTTTGTATGTATGTATGTATGTAATTCGTTTACTTTTTTGCTGTCATAGTGTAATATGTTAAAATGTAAATAACTTACATTTTAACATAAAATAGAAAGTAAATTAGTGAATATGTTAAAAATAAGACAATTTGTGGAAATTGAAATAACTAAGAAATGAGAGGTGGAGGGGATGAGGAGAGAGGTGGGAGTGTGTGTGAGCGGGAGAGAGAGAGATTTAAAGTTTATATATAGTTCTCCGTGTTCATTCAAGAGCCAGGCGTGGCCCACTGACTGGCGGACTCATTTTACACAATGTATATAACTCTAGGGATTCCCAATCAAAGAATTATAATATTTAACTTTTTATTTTAAATTCTAATATTCAAATATCATTTCAATTAAATAATTTATTCTAAAAGTTCTCATTTTAATTAATATAATAAAATATTTAAATCATATTTAACTTAAATTATTTTGTATTTATTCTTTCCATATTTGAATAGGTACTTCTTTTATTTTAAGGGAGGGAATTAACTATGATCTAAAAAAATTAATAAATGAACTTAATAATAAAAAATCAAATAAATCCATTAATTTAAATTAATACTATTAATGAATGTATATATTGTTAATTTATCTTTAGTTTTATCAATACTTTTATACCGTTAATTTTTATAAATTAATTTTTATAAATTGTCTCAACTCTCTAACTTTGCATTTTCTCAAATTTTATTATAATTAAAAATATTCAATAAAAATCGAGCAATGAAATTAAAATATCGAAATGAAATGATCAAGAAATATTATACTCTATTATAACATATACAATACTTATAAACTATAGGCGGAGGAAATATTAGACGATATCATTGCGGGTTCAGGCCAAATCGATCAACATTAATTAAGATATTTTCATTATGACAGATATTAAAAAAACCGCGAATTCAATATCTCTGTTCAATAATTATTTGTAGACTTTAGTAAAACCTACGCATGACTCAATAGATCCGGATAAACTTTTTCAAATTTTGATCTTAAAATTTATCTTGAAGGTAGTAAAGATAGAGTAAGATGCGGAAATCAATTGTAAAATATTAGGTGATTCAGACGACTTAAAAATTAATCGCGGTAGGAAAAGAGATGAGGTTTGAAATTAATAATGATAAATAAATATATTTAGAAACAAACAGGAGCAGTATTAACATACAAAATGTAGAATTTGAATATGTAGAAAAATTGAATGTAATCACGAAGGATAATAATATTTGAGAAGAATTTAAATCGAGGTATCAATCGGGAAACGCCTGTTATCATGCAGTAAAGAGGCTTATCTCATCAAAATTATTATAAAAGGGAATGAAAATTAAAATATATAAAACAATTATTTTGTCTGTTGTATTATATGAGTGTGAGACATGGTCTATGATCTTAGGAGATGAGAGTGGATTCAGAGTATTTGAGAATATAGGATTCTCGCTAGCATTTATGGGCCAAAGAAAGATGAGTACATCAGGGAATGACGTACGAAAGATGGAACAGAGGCTCAGGATAAGGACACTTGGAGAAATGTGGTTGTAGCTGCCAAGAACTTTCGAGTACCGTTGAGCCACGCATGGTCTATGAACCTGGGAGATGAGAGTAGATTCAGATTATTCTTTCCAGCATTTATTGGCCAAAGAAAGATGAGGTCACCGGGGACACTTGGAGAAATGTGGTTGTAGCTGCCAAGAACTTTCGAGTAGATAGATATAACATATTCAATAATAATATATATAATTAATTTACTAAATAAATTAAAATATATTTTAAATAATCACACAATAAGAAATGAATGTTTTATGTTATACATTGTTTGAAACAAAATGGATGAAAACCTTTTACTACTTTCAACCACCAAATACTATGTACCACTCGGGGGTACAGGGGGCGGAGCCCCCGTCTAGATGTGAAGAGCGACGAAGGAGCTCTGAGCAGCTAGTATATATATACATTTAAAGAATTTATTAGGCTAAGATTATTACAAAAAATTAGCACTTGCCTTCAAAATATATCCCAATTCAACACAATATCTAACATATCTTCCACTCCCTGCTAATTTTTCAAAATTATCTACTTTTAATTACACTTCAATTTATATAATCTACATGATTACCTTCTAAACGTTATGTCATATTTTTTCAATATCTTATTTTTTTATAAGCAAACAAGGAAAACCTCTATATAAATATTTTATTATAATGTTTAAATTAGCATATTTTTATAATATACCTATCTATATCTTTTAAATGAAGTAAAGGTTACCCTATTGAAAACAATAATTAATTTTTAATTAAAATTGTTCATGTTTGATGCTGTTTGAAGTATAAAGATGAATGAATATAACCCATTCATAATTAATAATTATATATATATATATAGAGCTTATTTTTTCATGTTAGTCCAAGCACGAAGGCAAAGCCCTTTCCAAATATGAATGTCAATGTTCAAATGCAGTGGAGCCAGCAGCCAAGGCTAAAACAGGAGTGCGTGGGATGTGGAGAAAGTTATAAAAGATGCATTGTCTATGAACATAGGCTCTTTACGAACAATGATGTACACCCAGGCTAATTATATTGAAATATTATAAAAACACAACCAGTTAAGAAATAAAAGTACTTTGTAAACTTTTAATTATACTAACTCACCACTTTCAGGAAGTGAAAAACTGAATAGAAAGAGAATAGAGATAGAAAAATCCATTTTCAACCATATTCGTATCTTTCAGGGTGGAGTTGCTTTGAATGCAAAATCCCTATAATCCATTAGCAAAATGAATGCTCAAGGATTTTAATCATAGAAACTTTTTCAAAATATAATTAATTCCAACTTTTCAATCTCAATTTGCTATCTACATTAAGAGATATATTTTAGAACAGTTATTATTCGACTATTAATTAAATAATTATAGAATATTTTATTTTCAGCTTAATTCACTCTTTTTTTTATTATATGCCATTATTTTATTTCTTGTATAAATAAAAAAAATATTTTTACAAATATTTACTAATTTAAGTATATTTCTTC
This sequence comes from Labia minor, assembly GCA_963082975.1. Classification (NCBI taxonomy): domain Eukaryota; kingdom Metazoa; phylum Arthropoda; class Insecta; order Dermaptera; family Spongiphoridae; genus Labia; species Labia minor. The sequence continues at coordinate 29,117,260 of OY720344.1, read as the reverse complement.
TCAATCCTTGTAAAAGAAACTTTTTTCCCGGGCTTCTGATTTCTTGCCCTTTCTTCTTTATAGTCTCCGCCTCTTTTCTTAGAATTTTTACTTAAACTTTTCCATTTTCTTATCTCTCATGATATATTATTTCAACTCTTATTATGTTTTTATTAAATAAATTCGAGGGCATGTCAATAAATCCATGATTTTTTTAATTTCCCGTCTCTTAAATGAAATTGCAAAATTTCTTCTGACAGTAGGCAACTATCAGCTGACTCCTGTCGAAATTTGAACCAGCTGGGTCTCTTAATTTTTGTTTGTCATCCATTAATAGCAGACTATCTCGTGATTTGATAAGAAACTGAAGAAACTGAAGAGCCCTCATCTGTCCTATTCTCCGGATTTAGCCCCGAGTGACTATTTCTTGTTTTCAAACCTGAAAGAAATGGCTCGGCGGAAAGAGATTTGACTCCAACGATTAAATCATCTCACAAACAAATCTATTTTGATGTCCTCGACAAATTTTATTTTTTAGAAGGAATACAAAAATTGAAAACACGTTGGACGATGTGTTTAGAGCTCAAAGGAGACTATGTTGAAAAATAAAATAATTTTTTATCAAAAAGTCACGAACTCATTGACCTGCCATCAATTAATTGTTTTACTTAAGTTAATCTAAAAATAATGAAATATCTAATAACATATCTGTATTTTGGTCATAATTTGAAACAATATTTCTGATTTCGTGTGGATATGAATTTTTATTTTATTTACAAGTGAAATCCATAATGTATTCGAAAACATGACGAGATATTCGCTTTAATTAAAAAAATGCTTTGTTATATCAAATATGTGGATGTTTTTTAAAAACTACATGCATTTCTGATTAAAAATGATAGCCTGAATAGGAAAATATAGAGCATTGGGTTCTTTATTTATTCCGTGGCGTATGAACGTATAGTATATACCATGTCGTGAGTCTCGACAACTCCAAAAAAGACCTTCAAGTCACGAATAGACTAACATTACATGTATGAAAATACCTATTTACAAATTATAATATACTTAATAATTAAATAAATCAAAAAACGTTATTCAGGGACTTCGTGATTGACTAAAATGATTTGAAGACAAAATAGACTCAACCATTTTCTAAAATATTTTTTCCACATTTCTCCTTAACAATTTATCGAATAAAATGTATCTTTTCTCTCCATTTCGATAAAAAAAATAATAAAAAAAAAAACTTTTCTAAAGGTAGTTAAATTATTAAGTTATTCTTTCCTCACTTGCTAATCCTTCAAAAATAATTTTATCAATGGCAGCATAAATAGAAATTAATATTTTAATCCGATTAATTAATATATGATTGTATCTTCCTGTTATTTCCGTTTTATTTCAAATTAGATCGTAAGTTGGCAAACCCTCAACTAGGTCACAGGGGATAAAAGTTTAATGGCTCTTCTACTTGGATTATTACATGCGATAAAATGGGATGCAAATAGTGTTATTAGAATGAACCAATATTAGTTTTTTATTCAATTTTCAACCACATACCACATAATAAGTTTAAAAAAAACATGTTATACAAATCTACTATATATATAGTTAAAATATAAAAGATATTGTTTTTTTTAATTCTAAGGGTAGCCATTTATTAATTATAGAAATTTTTTAGGAGTTTTTTTAAACAAGGTAGAGAGAGAAAGTGCCAAAATTAATAGTACCAGAAGTCTGGAATTGCTCTAAATTACTAAATTACTAACATATATATATCTTCTTCTTTGCATTTGTCCCTCACGGGGTGTGCTGCTTTGGACAGCCTCCAAGGGTCCTGACCATCTGTGATGCGAACTCGAAGGAAAACCCTCCTACCGAATTGTCGCAAGAATGTGACGCCGGAGACAGGAAGGGGGGGAATGTAAAGGATTTAATATTGAATTGTTGGGATTCGGGATTTGATTAGGGCTTGGGACACGACTTCCTCAAATGAAGGCGAGGAAAACTCGTGGCTTGCGTAAGCAGGGTTGCTTCCCTGAAGTGGACGTATCTCTATCCGGATCATAGAGAGGATCCACCCGCTACTCCTATATATAGAATTATAATTAAACAATATTTTATAAATAACATAAATATAAAGATAGGATTTATTCTTTTTCTACCCAGTTTTTTGAATTTGATTGTTATTTATTTTCTCTTTGAGGATTTGAGATCCAAAAAATTATATAATATTATTAAATAAAATTATACGATAGAAAATTTCCGGTCATTCCAATTTCATTCCTATAAATAATAGATTTGGTTGGAACGAGTCTTAGAGATAATCTTCTTTAAAGAAAATTGTTCACAGGACTTTCCCCTTTACTGATAAAACACGTCCGAGACCGTTTTTCTTTAAGCCTGTCTACTGGTAGTCATGTCATAGAATGGATTGTTTTATCGTTCATTGTACCAATAGGCTAATGGTATCTATTTCTGGTACAATATCATATTAATTTAAACACAAATAATAAAATGCATATAAATTAATGTAAAATTCATTATAACTTCAATATAACTTTCATTAATTATAAGGAAATGTTCGAAAAATGAGAACAACATTAATAAAATAGAAATCATTACTTTATATATTAAATAATTATTATACTCTTACATATATATGTAATAGTTTATATACAATACTATTTAGTTAATTAATTAATAAGATCATTCATATTAAATAAGTGAATATTAATGTTTATTTATTTATTTTTTTCTTTTGTTTATATTTGTGATTTTTTTTTTTTGATATATGTACTGTTTTTTTTATATTTTTTAATTGTTATATAAATATATATTCCTTTACCTTAAACAAGGTGTATGTATAGTCCCTTTAAATAAATAAATAAATAAAAGTAAATAATTAAGTATAATATATAAATATATAGTATTTTATTATTAATACTTTTATTAATATATTAATATATGTATTTATCTATATTCTATTAATATTTTCAATATTGAAAATTTTTTAAAATTGTCGTTATGAATTATGCAGAGGAAAAGTATTTCGATTTTTTTAACCGGATGTAAGAGAACGCTCCCATCTATTTTATATTATTCAATCAAATTTTGTGAAAAGAAAGAAATACGTTTATTTTCCCTTTTTCTCTAATATTTATTTATATTAAATTCATTTGTCCATTTTGCTATGTTATCAATCTTTTTACTATCTCGCCAGAGATAGTATTGCGATCACGAAAATTTTCGATGTTGAGATTTTGATGTTTTTATACGTTTTGAAGGTTCCTGAATCATTTTCACTAAGGTTGAGAAAAATGTCTGTATGTGTGTGTGTGTGTGTGTGTGTGTATGTGTGTGTGTGTGTATGTGTGTGTGTATGTATGTAGGCAAGATTACGCAAAAACGGTTTGAGCTAGAATGATGAAATTTGGTACATGGACATTATTCAAAATTCATAGTTTTCTATCAACTTTTGAGAAATGTAGGTCAACCGGAAGAGGGTCATTACCTACAACGTTTTGATTTTTTTTCCTCTAAAGTGACCGTAAAAATAAAGATATATGTTTGATAATTTTTCACATGATTAATAATTGTATAAAACTGCTATATATAGAATTTCAGCTTGATTGATTCGCTAAAATTACCAGAATTAATTTTTTAACACTGCAAATCTCACGCGCCAACACGTAACGTGGTGCCATCAACAAAAAGCCAAACATGCGCTGGTTTAATATTTATTATTTATTATTTATAATTTATAATTAATTAAATTTAATTTAAATATAATATATTATGTTATTTAATCCAATTCAAATTGCGAGATAGTCGAGTGGAGACACTCCAGCTAATTATTTATATGGTTAGGGGTTTTTTTTATGGAAAATCCTGTGTGTGTGTGTGTGTGTATTTTATTATTTTTATTTCTTATTTTTTTTAACTTTTTATATACAATGCATGCGTGATATAATTAACAGTGTATATTTTCACAATTTTTTTTTTATTAAACAATTCAATACTTATCTATTCAATGTATACACTCAAAGGAATAAAAACATATTTAATTGAAACAGGTACCCCACAAAGATGTATTTATTACCTAGAAAAATGCATAAAAAAATAGATAAACATTCTTTTAGGAAAATATTGCATCATAATTAGAACAAAAAAGAAAAAAAGATTAATTAATATATTTCAGATCGTACAAATTTTTTAAATTGTTTTTTTATTGTGTTCAACTTTTTCGTTTTATTAATTGAGCAGCATTTAAATTCTTTTTAACTTTAATGTTTTTGATAATCAGAAAAAATATTTTCATTATTATTTATCTACATTATTCTTTTTTGGTCCATAATGTGTTACATTATTAATAATATATGATAAATAATAATAATAATAATAATAATAAATGAAAAAGAGAAATCAAAACAATGTAAAAAAATATTTATAAAATCACAAGATGCATTCTTCTTGTTTACTTTAATTCAAATAAAAATATTTTATTAAATTCCAACGTCAGTCACTTCTTTATATATGAAAAAAAAAAATTGTTTTAAATTAAAAATTCAATGTAATTGTAAAAATGTGTAATTTGGATAATTGTAATTTTAGTGACCTCACAGTTCCGACAGAATGAATAATTCTATAAGCAAAATAATAATAAAATCAAACTTCAATTATATAATTAAGAAATCATATATTTATTTGATACTAATAAAAATCGCGAAAACATTAATGCTAATCTTTTTACTATCTAACTTAATAAAAGAAATAATAATAATATAATTAGTCTTAATATGAATAATTGAGCCTCATCAATAATCAATGTTTAGAAATTCAAAGATATAAGTAATATTTTATATGAAGTGGAATAAAATTATATAAACTATTTAATAGATTATATATTATTATTTCATTGTATCATTAATATTCTCTTATATGAATGAATAATAGAATATTAAAGTTTATGATGATTTAGAGTAAAGATTAATAAATTATAAAAAAAAAGAAAAAATGGAATCAATTGGAATTATCTTCTTGTTGACTATTAGTTGAAAGTTTATTTTTGTGGTATGAGGTGTTCACTCGTACCAGGTTTATATATTTAAGCCCTTAGGGATTAACTGTCGACATTTATGACTATTTTTATAAATGAGAGAATTTATTCCCAAACAGATTGGATTCGAAAAATGAGGGCAGCGCCTTGCCAGTTGGCAACCGGGATATCAGTCTCGACGTTAATCCTTACTCTCACAATCAGTTTAATTGCTAAAACCCAACGGGAAAACTTGCTTCGAATTATTGAATATTATACTTAGAAGGTATTATTATTGTTTGTTTGTTTTTAAGGAAAGATCAATATATATAAAACTTTCTTCTTTTATTTTCTAGGAATCTAAATAATTAATTATTTCTCTGTAGAGCATTATGATTAATACTTTTATATATATATTCGTTTTCTATTTTATTTTGTCATCAAATATAGATTCTTTCGAAAAATATATAAATTTAATTAAATTTTAAGCTAAATCATTTATTTCAGTAATTAAACGAAAAAAAAACTTTTAATATGAAAAGTATTATTCCTTTAATGTGTTAAGAATATAATTCTCATCATTAAGAATTCAACTTTCCAGAAGATTTATGTGATAGATGAAATAAAATTTTAAAAATAAAATATCTTGTTTATTTTTTAGATATTGAGATTTTAATAATAATTAAAATAATTTTATCTTTTTGTGTTTTTTTTTCTTTTTTTCAGATTAATATTAACTGTATAAGTTAATAGGATATATAGTAAAATAACCGCATAAATTCATATTTAAATAAAAGTAAAAAATTTAATCTAAATAATTCCGCTTATGTAAATGAAAAAAGTAATAATAAAGGCAAACAAGGCGGCGACATTATACATAAATTATTATTTTTTTTTTTTTCAATTTTCGCATTTTACTGAATAAATAAAAATGTAGGACATCATTGATTGATGAATAATTTTAAAAGGAAAGAGGTAAATAGGAAAGGGGGTATGTTTAGTACTATATATAGTATTGTATACAAACGTGTAACGAAACCAACTTTTAATTTTCATTGATAGTAGAAAGGAAAGTGTGAGTGAATCATAAATACTAAATGATTCATTGCCAAAAACGTTACGTTTGCTGAATAAAAAATTTAATTTAACGAGATTTAAAAAAAATAAACGGAAATGTTTTACGAATTAAGAAACGAATTTTACGATTTATTTTATTTTCATGATTTTTTTTTTATTTTATTAAATAAAGAAAACAGATGTTAATTAAATAAAGTGAAAAAAAAAAAACATTCAAATTACTCTATATTTTCTTTTTATATTTATTCTTTTATATCTTAATATATTTTGTATACTATGTTTATTTTCATATAAATAAAAATAGAATAATTGTAATTTAAAATATTATTTTACTAGTTATTTTATTCAATCGAGCTATTTAGTTTATTTATTAGGTCAGCGGTCGGGGAACCGGGGTAAAAAAAGGAAATTTTTGGGTGTAAAAATGAAACTTTTGTGAGTAAAAAGTATATATTTTTAATTTGTTATTTTATAAACCTGTTAGTACAAATTAAATTTTTAGTTACTGTTTTCTTTTCAAAATTATCATAATTTAATCATATCATATCTATAATAGGAAAGATGCTAAAAAGGCGATTTCGTTTTTTACCGACCGACGATAGGGAGGTAATGTTTTCACACCAAATTTCGCATGTGGAGATTTTTACATATCTCCACGAATCAAGCATTTTCTTAAAGAAAAAAGTATTTTTAGCATTATGTCTGTCCGTCCGTCCGTCCGTATAGATGTGTACAGCTTGAACGGCTCAACGGATTTTGATGAAATTTGGTATATTTACTTAATGCATCAGTATGATGAATTGATCAACTTGTTTTGGTGCAAATCCAGAAACCGGAAGTGGTAGTATTAGCGATTGACGATAGGAAGGGAAGGGTTTTTTTCAAACCAAATTTCACATGAGGAGATATTTTACATATCACCACGAATCATGCACTTTGTATTGGTTTTATCCTCGAGAAAAATCATCTTTATTAGTTTTTTCTTAATTTAAAATTATATGACGACATCCAGTCATTCATGACGTCACAGCCTGGTCTTACATATATATTATAAATAAAATAAAATTAAAAATATTTATGTTATATCCATATCTGTTTTTTACTGCATTAATAGATATATTAAAATTATTTGAAATTGTTTCTGTAGCTGGAAATTAATTTACTTCAAACCGTCGGTCGGTTCGGACCTGGCCAGAGGTCAACTTATTTTTTTGCTCTTCACTATGGGATAATATCAACTCACACAAAAATATTTTGGGATAATGATTTAAAAAGTTCCCCGACCGCTGTATTAGGTATAAATTAGTTTCCCTTGATAAATTAATTATAACTATTATGTTTAATCTATATAATGACTTATAAATAAGAAATACCTGATTGCTTAATATATATATATTGAAATTTAATAATATCAAATTTATTTATAATATATACTATTATTAATATAATTTATAAAATATAAAAACAATTATACAAGTATATAGAATCTAAAATCTTAAAATTAGAAGACAGTTTTTTATTTAATCAATTTTAATAATAAATTCAACTGGATGATTATTTTAAATTGTTATATATTGAAATGAAGCAATAATTAAATAATAAGCTGATGTCGTGTTCACATTGATCCTTTTCTGAATCAGGCATTCTTTAAACGTCTATTTCAGCAAATTTTTAATATTTATTGTATTCTTAACTTACATTTTAATGTAAATTAATTTATATATAGTACTAATGTTAATTTAATTATATTTAACAATATCTACGAAAAAATAAATAATACTAGCTTTGTTTTATTTATAGAATAATAAAAACTGTGAACTATAAATAGAGAAGCAATAAAATGAAAATTATTCTTAGAAATTACGAAAGAATATTTGATATTATATATTATTGTTTTTATATACTCTCTGATTATTCAGATATTTTTTGTTTGTTGATCTTTTACTTCTCAACAGAAGCCAAGAATGTGTTGACATAACTTTCATTTGAAATGCCAATTTATGTTCTAAACCCAAATGGATGTTGCATTCTAAATATAATTTATCACAATTTTGCCCAAAAATTGTTCTTCTCACAATACGGTATGACCTAGGAATGATTAATATATTACGAAATTAGTGTAAAAGATGGCTATAGATCATTTATATAATATATAGGTAAAGGATATATAATATACTAATAACATTTTTTAAAAATTATTAGAAATATAATAATTAATAATTTTCAAGATTTCAATTTCTTTTGATTACGGTCCTAGGATAATTTTGAAAATTTATTCAAATATATAAGTGAATTTAAATGTGTGTTTTATTGATGAAATTTACGTCATTAGTGGTCTTGACCAAAATAATCATGAACAATGAAAATAAATTTCACATCCATTGTTTTAATGAGAATTACAAAAAATTATGCAAATATATCCATTTAATGTCAAATATAAATTTTTCTATATAATATGTATATATCTATACATATATAATTTCTCTTCAATTACTAATAAATAAATAAAATATTTTCTATTATTGATTTATTATAATTTTAAAGACATTCATTTAACTATAATTAGAGCAATTACGACTATCTTATTCATAATGAATTTTATAATTATAATATTAAGGGAAGATCCTTCTTGGAGATGAGACTCTTTTGAGAATGAAATGATCCTATCAGGTGAGGGCTTATGATTTTTCCACACCTCGTCTTTCGACATAAAGAAATCATGACTTTTTCAAAAACACCCTCTCTTTCCTAAATATAACCGTATTTTGGGCTTCATCTTCATGCGATGATTTAAAAAATCAGCAAGCTTTCGATTTCAATAAAAAAAAATTGAATTTATAATGAAATTCATTCTTCCACAAGAATGTGAATATTTATCAAGATTACGTTTACCAATAAACTAAAAAGTTTTCAAAATAATTATTTTTATTAACTGATTTGTAATTTAAAGAGTTCTTTGATTATATGATTCTGAATAAATTCAATTATACTAAATATTAAATTGTAATTTATAACCTGAATAAATTTATAAATAAATAAATATATCAATTTATTTATTTTAAGTCAATTTTTCTTAACTAATTTTTTCTTTGGAAGATTACCTCAAAAAATAACTCAATTTCATCCTTCAGTACTTACCTAAATAACTAAAAAACAAATTGATTAAATGCGAATTAATTCCTTCAAGAATAATTTTTTTATTTATTCATTTAGAATAGATGCTAATTGGGCAAAAATACATATATTTCAAGAGAATATTAAAAAATAATAAAAGAATCATATCATTTATAGATTTTCAAGATGTCAACTTTCAAGCGACAAAAATTATATTATTAGTAATATTATAATTATTATATTAAATTAAAATTATTTATAAATTTAAATGTAAATTTTTCTTTTTGATAAATCTTCTTTCAGTTTTTTTTTAAAAAATAGATATTTTTTTAAAGATATTTTTCGGTAAAAAAAGGTTAAATTAATACAAATCGCCTCTTATATATACAGGGATATTCAAAAAGAAAGAGCAGATTGCAAACATGTATTTGTTCCAAACTACAAAATTTGGAAACATGGCTCTAACTTAATGGATAGAGAAAATTTTACAATCTATTATTACTATAAGAAAAAGTTCCAATCATGGCCGCATTTGCGCATTGGTGCTGTTGTTTGTTCTAGTATTAATACGTTTCTATCTCTTGTAGTTTGAAAGAAATAAATGTTTTAAATCTGCTTTTTTTGAATAAACCTGTACATATATATATATATATATATATATATATGCAGAATTAAAATAAATTTTATATTTTAAATTAATTGTGATATAAATACTTAATATAAACTTTGAAAAGAAATTACTTGATATTGAAATTTCTAAATTAAAATATGAATTTTACTTTGAAATTTATGTCAAATATATTTAAATACATAAATATCCATGTCTTGTGTCCACCCTTTAGTTGATCTTTATTAAAATAGTAGTTTACGAGTATAATACTTTGATCGTTTTAAAATTTTGGTAAACTTTATAAATAATTTTTTTCCAATTTCAACGATGTTTCTTATAAAATCATAAACTAACAATTAAATTTAATATATAATTACTAAATTTATTATAGTTATATCAATTTTTTTCAAAATGTGAATATTATTCAAGGTTTCTAAGAATTTTATCTCTATAACTTCGCTCTAATTCTCTTTTTTTTTTAAAATAGTGGCCAAGAATTCCCATTGTTCACCACCCCATTTGCTTTGTTGTTAATTCTATCCCTCTCTAATTTAACGAAAATTAAGCTTACCCATTTGACTGCCTAAGCTAAACTGCTTTGACCAGCAAAGCATATACTAATGGCTTAACTTCACATTAGCAAATTAAAGGAAGCTGAAAAGAAAATAAAACAACGATCGAAAGTGATTGATTGAATATTAATTTTTTTTTTATATTAATACTCAAAGAGTCTCATTTAGGTAAATCAATTTTAGATCATCGAACTGGAAGGAAAAGAATGTAAAGTGGAATAAGGGTTTGAGTAATTGTTGAAAATGTCAGGAAATCATTTCCAAAATTCCGAATTTCCAAATTATTATTAAAAATTATACTTTTTTACAAAAAAATTTTAGACTTAAAAATAACTTTAAGATATTAATTTTACTTGATATAAATTAAATACCAACATATATGTATATACTTTTCATTGTATAAATAATATAAATTATAATTTATATTATTTATAGTTATTTTTTTGAATTCAAAATTAACTATCCAAGAGAAGAAGAATTTATCTACTTCTACTCATTTTATTTGTCTATTATTAATATATTATTAATAAGTTGTGACCTGTGGCCAGGCGCAGAACCGACCGTCGGTCTGAAATAAATTAATTTCTAGCTACAGAAACAATTTCAAATAATTTTAATATATCTATTAATGCAATAAAAAACAGATATAAATGGATATAACATAAATATTTTTAATTTGATTTTATTTAAAATATATAAGTAGGAGCTGGTTGAGACGGCATGAAGGGCTTGGTGACGTCATATAATTTTAAATTAAGAAAAAACTAATGAAGATGATTTTCCCGAGGATAAAACAAATACAAAGTGCATGATTTGTGGAGATATGTAAAAAAATCTCCTCATGTGAAATTTAGTGTGAAAATAACCCTTCACTTCCTATCGTCGATCGGTAATATTACCTCTTTCGCTTTCCGGATATACACCAAAAGTTGATCAATTCATCATACTGATGCCTTAAGTAAATACACCAAATTTCATCAAAATGAAGTGAGCCGTTCAAGCTGTACACATCTATACGGACGGATTGTCGGACGGACGGACAGACATCATGCTAAAAATACTTTTTTCTGTTAAGAAAATGCATGATTCGTGGAGATATGTAAAAATCTCCTTATGTGAAATTTGGTGTGAAAACAATACCTCCCTTACTATCGTCGGTCGGAAAAAATATAAAAAAAATAACTTTTTTGATGTTCTAATACGTTCTCATGGTTTATGAATAAGTTTTTTATATTATTCTTTATTCATATAAATGAAATTAAATTTGTTAATGGAAAAGATAAGAATTAGTAGGAGGTGGTTGAAAGGTGCAGTTGGAGGAATGTGTTGCTACGATCAAAGTTTAGATATACAATAGTTCTTCTTTCTAATTATAATAATTTTCCAAAATTTTCACTTCTTAATTATTTCATCAAATAGTATGATGTTATATATTATATATACAATATAATACAGACTTAGTATTTTAACTCGATTGAATTAAATTAATTAATGATTGGTGTGAAATTATATAATGTAAATATTATGCTTCCATATTAATAATTAATTTTCTAATAAAAATACATATACATATAAATATAATTGAAATATCACTCAGAAGCTATGATTTATTCATGTTTATATTTTAACCATGATCAATCCTTATTTAGCTAACAGATATTAATTGAAAAAAAATTAAAATATGATTTTTTTTAATAGGAATAAAGACAGCTTTGTATTTTATCAACTGATTTTATTTATACAAACACTATATATATATACAATATATATGTGTGTGTATGTATATGAACCATTGGTTCCTTTTCAGAAGTTGTGCACTTGAAACCTTTCTACAATAAAAAAAAAACGTTGATCTTAAAATAAACACCAGACCTATGATAAATTTACGGTTGAGAATAAACCAAGATACAATCATTCTTTTATTTTCACTCACGACGGATATCAAAATTCCATTCCTCTAATTACTTATTAAAATAATTAATATGCAGTATATATTATAGCTATAATATTAATTTATAAGGAAAACTGGGAAAGAGATAGATCCTCATGTCCTCCATTTGATTGCCCCTGGCTAAAAGAAATGTAAAAAAAAGGTTTAAAGCTTATTTACTTTACTCTCTAAAATAGGTTAATCATATTTAGAAGATAGATAATAGAAAGTTTGTTATAATCCCGTTCTTTATCAAGCCTTTTACAGGGAAGAAATAAGGACAATTTTTTTTTAATGAATTCATCAATCAAAGTTGAAATTTGGTGGAAAACAAATCAGATAAAATATTTATACATAGTAGCTAACAGTTGTTTACTTTCACTTAGAAATATAAATATTTTTTTTTATTCAATGACTCACCCTTCAAATAACAACATCTTCAACCAAATAGAATGATTGTTAATTAGCTCCATCTGAATAAATAAATATATTATAATATTTGCTCTGTTTCTAGTTAATTTTATTAATTATACAAGTTATATATAACATTATGAGTTAAATAACCTTTTCTTTGATAATCTTGAAATTAACTTCCTTTATTTCGGATTAGTATCAAAAAAAATATATTAAATAAATAAATTAATTAATTATTAAAAAAATATTATAAATATATATATGATAGTATACGTTTATTTAAGTTAGGTCAGGGGGATATAAGTGAGAAGTTTGTTTAACGGCAAACCAATTGGTAAACAACCGATGACATTAAAAAAGCCGATTGGAGGAATGTTTACTGCTGCAACTAATTTTCAAATTCTAATACAAATAAATATTAGAGTATATATTTTGTTCAAAAAAATAATTTTCTTAAACTTTTAAATACAAGATAATATTATAAAAAAAATGTGATTCAGATAAAAATAAATATTATAATTATAATAAATAACATTTTAATTTTTATGGATCTTGATTTTTTTTCTAATATATTATTTTGAAATTGGAGATTTAAATTTTTAAGCATATATTAATGCGAAGTCATTTTAAAATTATTATTTTAAAAATTAACAGATGCGATCTTCTCCCGAGTGTTACTATTTTCATTATCTCTTTTTCCTGATCTTTACACTATAATTCCTATTAATGAGATATGAGATTGACTGAGAAACTACAAATAATAAAGTAGGGGTGAAACGATACGAGTAAATACAAGTACTTATTTGATACTTTTCTTTGGATACCAAGTACTTTGGTAACCAATACTTTGGAATCTAGTCCCAAGTAGGTATCGGTCAAAAATACTTGTATTGATACTCAGTACACGTCCGCGATAATTAGTTTGAAGGAAGAATATTTATATTTTATTTCATAAATTTCAACAAAATTGTACTAGAAAGAAGTGGAATAGTTAGTAATACTGTATTTTACTTTACGACACAAGCTCGAAGTTCGTTCAGAAGAACAGTAACATTTAATTTTTATTGATGGTTGTTAGCAATATGAGATTTTATCTAGCTTTGTCTTTCATTTTATTTCTCTTTCTAAGGAACTGTCATTTCGAGTTTGTAAACAATTTTTGAAATTAAAGAATGATATACATATTTCAAACTGTAATTAAATTAAAATAAATGAAATTTCATATTTGTATTTATGAAAAATTTGCGATTACAAAAAACATCTAGAAAAACTATTATTTTTAGGTAGCATATCACAAAATGAATTTTTTTCTTAGTTTAATCTATCCGATCAGATCATAATTGTATTTATTTGTTCAATATATATACTCGTATATGTACATTTTTTTGTTTATTTCAATAAATCGAGAGGCAGTACTTTTTGCTGTTATTATCTGAAATTCCACGAAAAAATCGACCGATACGAGTAAGTATCGATATTTTTCAATAGGTATTGAATTGGTATCGATACTTCACGACCGATACGATATCCCTAGGTATAAAAGTCTTATAGACTAGAAACAATATATTTTTTATCTATTTAATTTTAACGCAAAGATTTAGCAATTTTACTGCTCACATTTAAAAAGTAATGTGAAAGAAAACTAAAAAGAGTTGCGAGATTTGGAATTATCAAAATGCCAAAATTGAATAGCAAATTAAAATAACAATGATGATCTTTAACATTTATTTTTTATTTATTTTCTTTTATTTAAATAACCTGAAAGACTACTGATGATCTTAACATATCGAAGTGTTTATTTAAAAATTATTAACTTTAAAAAATAAATTCAATTTTTTTAATTGTAAATGATTCCAATTATTTACATAAATTTAAATTACTTATTTTTTAGTTAAACACTCATTCAATTTTAATTAAATGTACATGTATTTAAAAAATAATTATTATAAATCTAGAAATATATTACTAATAGAATATAAATTTTAACTTAATAAGGGCAAAAATAAACTTTTTAATCATTAAAAAAATAAATAGCTATTTAAATAATTATCATATATGAAAAAAAATCCCAAAAAATGGAATAAATAAATGTTAGAGATTGAATTTTTTATTCGTGTGAATGTGTACAAGTGAAGAGAGACACGTTTCGAGGCCGTTCACCCAGTATGTCAGTGGGTCTCTGAAGTTGGATGCCCCAGGCGCCACCTGCTAGCCCCCCCCCCCCCCACTCCCACCCTCGATCAACGAATCCCTGACCCCTGGAGCTACGATTTCCATTTGCAACTTCGATATTCAACCAAATATTGAAAAAGAACACTCGTTTGTTGTGCAATTTTCACACACTTTGATATTCCTCTTCAATTTATAAAATAAAAACAATTTCATATTAGATGATTTCAAGAAAATAAATGTCATTGACACATTAATAATTGATAAAGTATTGGCTATGTTTAAAATGAATGTTTTTATGATTAGTATATTAAGTACTAAATCCACTTCTATCTTCATAAAAATATAGGGTAAACGTACCAGTAGTTGACCACTGTGCCAGTAATTGACCATTTAATAGATTTTTTATCAAAATAAGCTTTTTAATTTGAAATCAAACTCGAGATATCGATAAATATCAAGAAGAGCCTCTTCCGGATTGATTAACAATAAAACAGAGACCAATCGCAGCATTTATAATAGAATTGTGAATCTTATAAAACACGAGGTAAGCGTTATTACATTTTAAGGTTAGTTTCTTATGCAAAACGTTAAAGATTTGCTTCATTTTATTTTCAATATATTATGTTTTATTTAATAATAATTTCAAACCAAAAGTTCAATTCAATAGTTGATACTACAAATTATATTAATCAATTTGAAATATTTTCTTAATGCGAACATTAACAATTATCAAGGGGATGACCCATTTCTGAAACAAATTTCACATTTTTTTTTAGAAATTGACCAAGAATGATCAATTATTTAAATATTCATGTTAATATAATAATAAATATCTTTTATTAAATTTATATATTATTTAAATAAGAAAAAAAGAAAGAATAAGGAAAAAAGATTAAAAATGAGCATCTTTAGAGACGCAAAGGAAAAAGAAATGAAGGAAAAAGTTGGATAGCGAAAAAAGGACACGAAAAGAAAGGAAAATAAGTTGACCTGTGGCCAGACAACAGAACCGATCGACGATTTGAAATAAATTAATTTCCAGGTACAGAAACAATTTCAAATAGTTTTAATATATCTATTAATTCAATAAAAAACAGATATGGATATAACATCAATATATATTTTTAATTTTTTTTTATAATATATAAATAAGAGCTGGTTGTGACTTCATGAAGGGCTGGGTGACGTCATATAATTTTAAATTAAGAAAAAACTAATGAAGATGATTTTCCCGAAGATAAAACCAATACAAAGTGCATGATTTGTGGAGATATGTAAAAAAATCTCCTCATGTGAAAATTAGTTTGAAAATAACCCTTCCCTTCCTATCGACGATCGGTAATACTACCACTTCCAGTTTGCGGATATACACCAAAAGTTGATCAATTCATCATACTGATGCATTAAGTAAACACATCAAATTTTATCAAAATCTGTTGAGCCGTTCAAGCTGTACACATCTATACGGACACACAGACATCATGCTAAAAATACTTTTTTCTGTTAAGAAAATGCATGATTCGTGGAAATATGTAAAAATCTCCACATGTGAAATTTGGTGTGAAAACTACTATCGTCGGTCGGTAAAAAGGAAAGAAAGTTTGTAAGGAACGAGTTATAATAGTTCTGAATAAGTTTTGAAATATCACACAGATGAAAATAATTGTCTTGAAGTTAGTGATGAGGATCAGAAGGCTCTAAAATTCAATTCAAAATAGATAAACAAATAATATGAGGTGTTTTTTTTTATATGGGAGATTATTTTATACAAAAAATCATACAATTTACTGAAGAAGAAGCTACGATTTCATCTACGGAGAATACAGGAGATTTATGGAAATGTCCAAAAACTGGTGACATCCTTGATTATTATAATATATATACAAATCTTATAAATAAAAATGACTTTTGTAATTGCATCACTCAATAACGCCTGGACCAATTTTGACAATTCTTTTTTTAAAATGTTCGTTGAAGTCCAAGGATGGTTTTTCCGGCGAGAAAAAATCGAAAAATTGTCGGGAAAACCCTAAAAACAGCCCTTTTCTTTACATTTTCTTATTGATGACGTCACAGCTAGGGATAAAAAATGATTACCGCCGTTTTTTAAAATAATTAAATTATTCTATAGATTATAAAATATTTTTAAGATAAATAATTAATTTTATCAAATAAATATCTAATTATTTTCAGGTAATTTTATATATATTTTAATATTATTATTATAGTTTTAATTTTTTTAAGTAATTTCTTTTTATTTTAATTTTTATATTTAAGCTAAATATCATTTAATATTTTTTAAATTTATTAATTTAATTAAATACATTTGTTTAAAATTGTTTTTCATAATATCAATTAGTTTGTATTTCTATTTAAAACGTTTTATTTATTTAATTTAATTTTATTTATTTTTTGATCATTTTATTTGTATTTTTATATTAATAATTGTTTTTTTTTAGATAATTTAAAACATTTCAATTGCCTTTTTTACTTGATTAATTTTGAATTTTGATTTAATTATTTTTTCATATTTATTTATAAGATATATTTACTTAAAAATTTAATTCTTATAAATAAAAATGACTTTTGTAATTGCATCACTCAATAACGCCTGGACCAATTTTGACAATTCTTTTTTTAAAATGTTCGTTGAAGACCAAGGATGGTTTTTCCGGCGAGAAAAAATCGAATAATTGTCGGGAAAACCCTAAAAACAGCCCTTTTCTTTACATTTTCTTATTGATGACGTCACAGCTAGGGAGGACGAACATTTGGAATAAAAGTTGTCGCTTATCTGACCTCCCTACCTCCCCGAGAAATTCTCACTAAAAATGTTTATAATATTTTTATTTATTAAATCAAACTAAATATTATTTTTTATTTCAATATTTTTTTAATGTTAATACAATAATTTTTATTTTATAATCTATAAAATAATTTAATTATTTTAAAAAACGGCGGTCTTCATTTTTTTTACTCTCTACTGACTGTGACTGTAAGAATGATCTGTGCTGTGAATCCCTTCCTTCTCAGTGTCGAATAGAAATAGATGATATTACTTGGATAAATTTTTAAGATAATTAATTAATTTTATCAAATAAATATCTAATTATTTTCAGGTAATTTTATATATATTTTAATATTATTATTATAGTTTTAATTTTTTTAAGTAATTTCTTTTTATTTTAATTTTTATATTTAAGCTAAATATCATTTAATATTTTTTAAATTTATTAATTTAATTAAATACATTTGTTTAAAATTGTTTTTCATAATATCAATTAGTTTGTATTTCTATTTAAAACGTTTTATTTATTTAATTTAATTTTATTTATTTTTTGATCATTTTATTTGTATTTTTATATTAATAATTGTTTTTTTTTAGATAATTTAAAACATTTCGATTGCCTTTTTTACCGACCGACGATAGTAAGGGAGGTATTGTTTTCACACCAAATTTCACATGAGGAGATTTTTTTACATATCACCACGAATGTATTGGTTTTATCCTCGGGAAAAATCATCTTCATTATGTTTTTCATAATTTAAAATTATATGACGTCACAGCCTCCTTATTATAATCACGGGCAACGCCGGCTACTTCAGCTATATATTATAAATAAAATAAAATTAAAAATATTTATGTTATATTTTTATATCTGTATTTTATTACATTAATAGATATATTAAAATTATTTGAAATTGTTTCTGTAGCTGGAAATTAATTTATTTCAAACCGTCGGTCGGTTCAGACCTGGCTACAGGTCAACTTATTACTTGATTAATTTTGAATTTTGATTTTATTTATTTATTTACTTAAAAATTTAATTTTATTAAATAAATATCTAATTATTTTCAGGTAAGTTTATATATTTTTTATTTTTTAATCTCATTATGCTAGCTAAAATTGTTTGTTTGTATTAATGGTTTCGAGGCAGGTTTGTATTAATGGTTTCGAGGCAGGAAAAGTGATGGGGTTTGAAATTAATAGTGATAATGCAAAATAAATAGTATCAGAGCGAATAATATTTGCAAAGAATTTAAATCGAGGTTGCAATCGGGAAATTATTATCAAAGGGGATCAAAATTAAAATATATAAAACAATTATTTTTTCTGTTGTATTATATGGGTGGGAGGCATGGTCTATAACCCTGGGAGATGAGAGTAGATTCAGAGTATTTGAGAAAAGGATTCTTCCCAAGATTTATGGGCTAAAGAAAGATGAGGACACCGGGGAATAGCGGAGACTGCATAACAAGGAATTGCATGACCTCTATGCATCTCTAGATATAGGTTATAAAATAGAGTGTCTGTCAAATACTCAAAAACTACCCGTCCGATTACGGTGAAACTTTCAGGGATTGTTGTGGGCATCCCAGGGAAGGTTTTAATACAGACTTTCAACCAAATACCATGTATCACTCGGGGGTACAGGGGGCGGAGCCCCCGTCTAGGTGTGAAGAGCGCCTGGAAGGCGCTCGGAGCAGCTAGTTATTAATAAAACCAATCGTTAGTGCATTTATTCCATTTATTTATTTTAAACCCATTTTAGGTTAATGGTCAATTACTGGATCAAAATATGGTAACTACTAGAACAAAAAATACGTTTAAAAAAAATTTTAAAAAAATCTTTAAATATACATTAACCATATATTTGTGTTATAGTGATAATTAAAAATAGATAGATAATATGTTAGCACTTGATTTATTGTTATTCACACTTTTGTTAAAGAATACTGTTTTTTTATGAAAATTCATTTTTTGGCATTCAACTAATGATTCATTAACAATATGTCAATTCTAAACAGAGATACAGAGTTAACGTATGAATCAAGAATTAGTGCTTGTGAGTATTAATAAATACTTATAAATTTTATATATTTTAAAACTATTAAATAAATAATACATTTAGAACGTTTTTAAATCTCAAAAATAAAAAAAAAAACGATCTATCTAACATCAAATTATATATTTTGTGACATTTTATTCATTTAATACTAATGAACTAGCATTTTTTCTTAATAAAAAAAAAAGAAAAAATTCATTAATTTTGAAGTGAAAATCATCTTAGAAATGCTTGATGAATAATTAATTATAAATGTCATATAATAATCACGTCTTGGATTGTTGCCTAGTCAAGGTACTGACCTCGGAGTGCTGCACGTTGCAGAATTATATAAGAAATGTTGAAAACTTGATTTATAATAGAATGAGGACTTAATATCCTAAAGGTAATTTGTGTTTCTGAATGCTTCCGGTTACTCTGATCCTTACGAAATCGCTTATTCTTATTCTTAATCTCTTTTATTAAACATCAATGATCTATTTTCTTTTTTTCTAACAATTTTTTTATCATTACATCACAATTAAAGTTTTTTATAACTTATTGATTATTTACAAATGGAATCACTTTCAATGATATTCAATTTCTCTTAAAATATTTATTAAGGAATGTTTACAATTTTTAAAAGGTAATATGAGGTAAGCAGAATAAAAGGAATTCAATGAAAAATATACCAATTTCATCCAGTATAGTATACTTAGGTCAAAATAATATCGATAAAATAAATAATCAACGATAAGAACGAATTAATGATTATAGATAATTTAAATTTAAATTTAAATTTAAATCGTATATCACACACACACACAATATAACCTGAAAAAAATTAGCTGTGGCCAGGTATAGAACCGACCGACGATTTTAAAATAATTGAAAACAACATCCTATCTATCTATCTATCTCTGTGTCTCTACGGAACTCGAAAGTTCTTGACCGCAGCAACCACACCCCTCCAAGTATTCCTATTCTGAGCCACAACCTTCCAGTCCCTATCCTCTCCCATCTCTCTCACATACTTTCCCATATTATCCACCCACCGTGTCCTTGGTATTCCAAGAGGACGTTTCCCACTCGGTCTCCTTACCAATATATTTTTTGCCATTCTATCTTCTCCCATTCTAGCCACGTGTCCTGCCCACCGTAGTCTTTCGATTTTATAATTCTAACTATATCTGGAGATGCATAGAGGTCATGCAATTCCTCGTTATGCAATCTTCGCCATTCCCCGGTGACCTCATCTTTCTTTGGCCCATAAAATGCTTCGCAGAATCCTATTCTCAATTACTCTAAATCTACTCTCATCTCCTAAGGTCATAGACCATGCATATAATACAACCGGTAAAATAATTGTTTTATATATTTTAATTTTTATCCCCTTTGATAATAATTTTGATACGATAAGCCCCTTTATTGCATAATAACAGGTGTTTCCCGATTGTAACCTCGCTTTAAACTCATCTCGAATATTATTATCTTTCGTTATAACAGAACCTAAGTATTTAAATTTTTCTACATTTTCAAATTCTAAATCTTGTATATTAAGATTTTGTGTGTTAATACTATTCCTCTCTGTCACTAAATATTTTGTCTTAGCATTATTAATTTCTAGTCCCACTTCTTTTCCTGCTTCAATTAATTTTTCTACACTATCTATAATTGCAATTGCCGAATCTCCTATTAAAAACAACATTATATACTTATATACTTATACATATACTTATATATATATTTTATTTCACCAGTTAGTTTAATGTAATAAAAAATTCCGACAATGAATATAAAATTAATACTTTGTTAATTACCACTTTCAGTTTCCGGAAATATACCAAAAGTTGATCAATTCGTTCTAGTGATGATTTAAGTAAATATATCAAATTTTTTCAATCATTTTATTGAGAGCTATACGGACACCCAATTGACAGACGGATGGATGGACAGAAATCATGCTAAAAATACATTTTTCTGTGAACTTTCACATGTGAAATTTGGTGTGAAAACAATACCTTCCCTTCCAATCGTCGGTCGGTAATTATATATCATATTTGAAAATATGAAAGATAAGTCAATAACTTAAAATATATATCTATAATTCATTTAGTGAAATAGGATCGTCGAATAATGCATATTTAATACAGTCCTAAATGAATTTTACCAGAAAGCAGATATTATTAGGAGAATCATAACACGTGATTGATTGGTGGGATATGTATACGAATGATGGAAGATTGTCTGAATTCCATCCAATTATTTCATTAAAGATCTAAATTGGACTAAAAAATAATAACTGCATTATATTAATTGGAAAATACCACGATTCATAAAGAAATTAACTGTTTTCTTTTAATATATCCATAATAATAGGAAATTAAGAAAAAGTTATTTACTGATATTAAATAAACTTTTACTATTTAAGTATATAATAATTATATAAAAGTATATTCTGTAATGTTAGGTACCAAACCATAAAAGAAGATCTAACTGGCAGGTCAAATTTAAATGATCTTGATAACCCATAATCAATCAGTTTGAATCAATTGTCTATAATTATACTATAAGAATTTTGAAATTTTCTTTTTTTCTTTTGGTCTATTTTATGACAGTTATCTAATACTTATAAAATATATTTAGTTATATATATATATATATTTATTTATTATTTAATTAGGAAATTCTTTCATAATGTAATATAATTTGAATTTATTTATTAATTTTATTTTTAGCTATTATGGATTTCCTTAATATAATTTTATGATTAAATTTATAGACCGCGAAATTAGATACTAATCGAAGTTAATTAAATCGATTAGAATTAAATAAAAAAATTTAGGAAATGTATCTCAGAAATAAATGATTTAATTAAAACAAAAATTATATTTAATATAGGTATATTATCAAAATAAAAAGAAATTCGAAAAAAATATATTTATGATATCCTATAGAAATCGTTTAACAATAAAAAAATTAATATTTTTTCAAAAGATTTCTATATGTATGAATGAAAAGTTCAAATTGTATTATGTATAGTGACGGAAAAATGTAAACGCAATGAGAGCGCTGTTGTCAATTGGTTGAGAAAGGCCATTGATATTGCCCGACAACAGCGCCTCTCTGGCGTTTACATTTTTCCATCACTGTATCTATATGTTTATTAATAATAATATTTGTGGAGGATTTTAACAGTTTCAGAAAAGAGAAGATAAAAATATAATATTTTTTTTAAAGTTACCTATAAAAAATATTGATAAAACAATTGTACACTCACTTTTAAATATGAAATAAATTAAAGAATATGTTTGACACTTTTTCAGTAAGATGCCAAAGTTTGATTGATTATATTTCCTCGTCAATATAAAATGATATTAAAAATATAAAAAAAAAATATTTTTTTAAAATCGAAAAGTTTTTTATATTAAAAGCAATTAAAGAATACATATTTATGTATGCTCAAATTTAGGGGTCGTAACTTGATTTTAAAACTGAAAAATTTCAACATTTAATACCTGATTTCTAGACTTAAAATCATAAGTATAATATATAGTATATAATGCCTTCTCTTAAGAAATCTAATCATTTTATTTTATATTTATTCTTGTACCTATAGAAATAGAAGCAATTATATAAAAACATTTTGTAACATTTAGATTACGACTTTAATATGAAATAATTTCATTACGTGTGGTGAATACTTTAAGAACATCTGTTGGAGTAGATATTTGTTAAAACTCTTAAACAACAATATTTTACTTTTATAATCATTATTATTTTGAGTTATTTTAAAGTAGAAATAAAATGTTTTTAATAAGAATTATGATTAATGTGATATATATAAATAGTATTGTCATTATGTATTTTAATAATAATAAATATATAAATATTAAAAATAATAAAAAAATTAAATACATTATCAGAAGGATTATAGCTTATATTAATTAATTATAATATAAAAATGAAATAATCAAAAGAGATATCAACATTTCAACATGAAATTACTTATAGTTCTAAGGACCAACTTTTTTTTACTATTTTAATAATATTAAGTATTATTTTAATTGGAATTATTTTTTTGAAAATTAATAAATTAATAAATGAAAAGAAATGAGCATGTTTAGTTTTTATATAAGTTTCTTTTTCTATTCCATTTTTGAAAATTTTTAAAAAATCTTTATTGAAATTACGAAATATTTAAAATAATAAATTTTCATATATCTAATAAACTTTTATTTAATTATAAAAAAAAGAAAATGAAAATTATACCACTCTAAAACTATTCCAATTATCTCTTTTTTTCATTCAGATTATTTTGATTTTTCTTTTTTTTTTTTTTTTTTTAATTTTCTGAACCCTGGAGAATTCATATGTTAAATTAATATTTTGAAAAGTCGTAAATGGTGGAATCAAGGCTGAAATTGAATGAAGTTATATAGAAATTGTTGCGGCGAAGAATTTTGATAGAAAGAGGGATAGAGAGATGAAAATCTTAGTAGGACTCCTTGGATAATAATCAAAAATCCACACTTTCCTATAAAAATAATATTTGTTGGGATAAAATATTATAAGATTTTATATTTTGTTAGATAAATTGCTCAAATACAATAAAAAAAGGCATTATGAAAGATAAAATGTTAAAAAATTGAATATAAAAAAATATAAGAATTTAACGAAAATATAACCTAAAATATTACACAAGAGTAAATAAGTTGACCTGTGGCCAGGTCCGAACCGACCGACGGTATGAAGTAAATTAATTTCCAGCTACAGAAACAATTTCAAATAATTTTAATGTATCTATTAATGTAATAAAAAACAGATAGGCATATAACATAAATATTTTTAATTTTATTTTATTTATAATATATATGTAAGACCAGGCTGTGACGTTATGAATGGCTGGATGACGTCATATAATATTAAATCAAGAAAAAACTAATAAATATGATTTTCCCGAGGATAAAACCAATACAAAGTGTATGATTCGTGGTGATATATAAAAAAATCTACTCATGTGAAATTTGGTGTGAAAATAACCCTTTCATTCCTATCGTCGATCGCTAATACTACCACTTCCAGTTTCCGGATTTGCACCAAAAGTTGATCAATTCATCCCACTGATGCATTAAGTAGATATACCAAATTTCATCAAAATCGGTTGAGCCGTTCAGGCTGTACACATCTATACGGACGGACGGACGGACAGACATCATGCTGAAAATACTTTTTTCTGTTAAGAAAATGCATGATTCGTGGAGATATGTAAAAATCTCCACATGTGAAATTTGGTGTGAAAACAATTCCTCCCTTACTATCGTCGGTCGGTAAAAACAGTAGCTGGAATAGTCAAATTTGTTTCCAAAAATAGGGATGAAATAAACACACACATCACACAATTTTAAAAAAGCGTAAAAAATGTAAAATAGAAATTTTATCACGTACATCTTTGTCAGGGTGTATGGGGTGAGTGAGTGAGTAGTAGCGTATATCAACCATTAAACCCCCTACCACTCTCATAGATGCATATGCAAAAGAAAATTAAAGTGGAATGTCGTATTCGCCATCAAGTATTCTAATATTAAAATTTTCTCAATTAATTAAAACACTGAAATACCTCCATCTAATTCTAATATAGAATGAACAAGAAGAAGCTTTGATATTTTTATGAAAATTTTAATAATATCAGAGCTATACTCGGTTTTAATTAATAAAAATATTTCTAATTTATATATTTATTGATTAAATAAAGTTTTGAAATTTTAATTATAATCCAGGCTAATTGAATCAGGATTTGATAAGGTAGATTGACATTTTTATATTTTTCATCATAAGCCATTTTACTATAATATATATTAATATTATTATTTTTGATAATAATTATTACTATAATATCTTGAATACAAATTAACTTTCACTATATTATATATAATTTATTAATTTTGTTTCTCGTTAATTCGGTTTCAAATATAAAGCTAATTTTTTTGCACAACGAATCGATTACTTTTTGATGTAAATTTTCATTTCTATTATGATTTATGCATGCGAAAAAAAAAGTTAATAAACTATTGATCGCCCAAGGTAATGGAAAATGATTATCTATTGTGTTGCTTTCTTAAATTATTCGAATTTAATGGAATCTTCGTTTTTTCTCATCATAGAAGAAAAAAGGGAGAAAATAATATTTTTCTTTGAAGGAGATTCCTATAAATTCTTATCTCTATCGGATATTTATTTTTAAGATTGTAATAAAAGGGCTCATATCCTATATTTGATGTTCCTTGAGATTTTTAGCGATATTAATTACCTTCGAGGTATTAAATCAAATGTCTTTTCGGTTCCCAGGATAAGATTTACGATTCTATTATTCATTACGATAATAAATTTGCATGTTCAATTGATGTTGGAGCTGGGCAACCCTTGGGAGCCAATTTACAGACTACGTACAACCTATGGCTCTATTCACACGGGCTATTAACCCTTTTTGAGGCTCATCTTGAACAACAAGGTGGATGTCGTTTGAAACCTTTCAAGTGGGAATAAACTTTAGCAATATAAGAAGGGAAATTTAAAATTTAAAATGTATCTCATCTGAAATAGATTATAAATAAACTATAGTTTTAATTTATAAAATGTAATATTGATATTAACTTGTAAAGCAAAATTAGAAATATTCACAAACAAATTTAAGAGACAATAAATCTATAATAATGGTTATGGGTATGTTAGTTTGGTATTTGATTTTATCACTTGTTAACTATCTCGCCAGTGTATTAAAAATTATTTCAAAGTCATTGGATTAATCGAAAAATTATTAATTATTAAAAATAAAGATTGTACTTTAAAAAAAGCACATTTATTTAATTTTTATGTCTTTACTATATCGCCAAAGATAGTATTGCGATCACGAAAATTTTTGATGTCGAGATTTTGATGTTTTTATACGTTTTGAAGGTTCCTAATCATTTTCATTAAGGTTGGAATAATGTCTGCCTGTGTCAGTGTGTATGTATGTAGGCAAGATTACGCAAAAACGGTTTGAGCTAGAATCATGAAATTTGGTACATGGGCATTATTAAAATTCGTAGTTTTCTATCAACTTTTGAGAAATGTAGCTCAACCGGAAGAGGGTCATTACCTACAACGTTTTGATTTTTTTTCCTCTAAAGTTACCGTAAAAATAAAGATATATGTTTGATAGTTTTTCGCATGATTAAAAATTGTATAAAACTGCTATATATAGAATTTCAGCTTGATTGAATCGCTGAAAGTACCAGAATTAATTTTTTAACACTGCAAATCTCACGCGCCACCACGTGACGTGGTGCCATCAACAAAGAGCCAAACATGCGCTGGTTTAATAAATATTATTTATTAATTGTAATTTATAATTTATAATTAATTAAATTTAATTTAAATATAATATATGTGTTAATTAATCCAATTTAAATTGCGAGATAGTCGAGTGGAGACACTCCAGCTTATTTCGTAGAATTTCAGATAATAACAGCAAAAAGTACTGGTATTCTATTTATTGAAATAAACAAATAAAACAATTAATAATAAAATAGCTAATATATTAATTAAGTATTCTTAAGTTTTAATTAAATTAACGTAAAATTAACAATTTATTAATCAAATATGATTGAATGGGAAAGCATTATTAGTAATACAATTAATCCACACATATACAATATATGTATTAGAAGTTAGTATGAAAAGAATAACTATATTCTTTAATAATAATAATAATTAAGATTAAAAAATAAAATAGATATTGAGTACTTACAATACTAAGGCAGAGTTTAATGTCTTGTCTTGTCGAATTCAATATCTAAACTAAAAAAAAAAATATTTTCTTTTATTTTTATTTTTAAGGTTTTCCAAGAGTTGATTATCGTTATCGATTCGAAAGAAATCTATTTTATTTACTGCCTATAGACACATTTAGCAATAAATATATTAATTTTATTTTATATTAGCAATATTATTGAAATATCATCAAAAATATAATTATTAATATTATTAGAAATTACTTTAAATGATTTCAATTAATATTTTTGATATTTTAATTTATATAATATATAATATATTAAATAAATATCTATCTTTCATTAAATAATTTAAATTAATAGATTGCATATTTTATTTATTTTTCATATTAAGTATAAAAAGGAAATTTTATTAATTTTTATTATATATATATATCATTGGTAAAATATTTATATACAATAAATTCAAATAAAAAAACATTTAAAAATTTTTTTTTAATGATATAAATCTAAAATGAATTATAATATTATAAAACTATTAGCGTATCGATAATGAAAGTTTTTTAGTTATTTATTTTAAATCTCTCTCTCGCTTTAGATAATTTACTTTATATTCAATTAATTATAGTATTCAGTCATATTATATCATTATTTATAAATCGATGAATCAGTATTCTTACGATATAATTAATTGGAATAAAAAAAAAACAACTAAGTAATTTTTTTCTACTACTACTACTACTACTACTTTTGCCAAGCATATTTCTATTTTATTTTCACTTTGTATTATTAAAAATGATTCAGTATGAATTTTAATTTTTTTATTTAAGAACTATTGCATCTATTATTATGTTTAATATTACATTTTTAAATTCCATTTTAATTAAAAGAAGAAATACATAAATATACCAATTATTCAAATATGTTAGTGAAATAAATCTAACATTTGATTTGTAAAATAATAGATACCTATTTATATTTATATTTTTACTTTCACGTAATCTTCTATAAATTATGCTAAACTATATATATCTAGTTATTATTCATTAGAATTATAATCAAAATTTTTTTTCTATGAATTGTAATTTAAACATCTTTGAATTAATAATTTCATTTATTATTTGTATCTTTGATTAAATAAAGAAATGAAAGTATGAATAAATGATATGAATTAGATTATGTAAATTTATTTAATATTTATAACAAATTTTCTTTGTTGATAGGTATATAAAAATATATGTCAGTTTAAAACTGGAATAACGTCATTAAATATTCAAATTCAGCTTTAAGAAAATTGTTATTTTTTTTTTACATAATATTGAATAAAAAAAAATTAATAAATATTTAGGATCTTTTTTCAGCATAAGAATAATTTTCATATAAATTGTTTTTTGTAAAATCTTGTAAGAAATATAAAATTGAAAAATAAAGTGTTTGTGTGCATTATAGTCTTAAGTGGAAAAACAAAATAATACATTAGCTGAGAATGTGTGGTTGGATTTATTTCTATTCACAAACAGCTTACCTATCTTTTCTTTTACAGAAAGATATTATATATGCAAATAAATTTAATGAAATCCATTAAATATCTACAGGGACAAGTTAGTTTTTGTTTTTCTTTTTACTTATTCCTTGTATAAATGTACTTATTTAATAAATATAATACCCAAACATAATTATAAATAATATTTATATCCCTGAAAATGTCATGAAAATATAATAAAACTAATAGTAAATAGGAATCTAAAAATAAAATTAATAATTTTCATATTAATACAAAATATTGAAAAAATTATTTATAGTACCAATATTTATATTCAAATTCATTGATATCCCGTTCATAACTATCACTATTATCACTCATATTTTGGAATATTTCCATACTGGACTATTGTATCTTTTCTAGCAGCCTATAATTTGAAATTGAAAAAAATATACATAACTTTAGGAGTATTATTATTTTATCTTTTTTATTATATTGAATTAATGAATGAATGAATAAATGAAATTAATTTATTTTATGATAGATGCAAAATATATTGTTTTCTATCTCTTTTAATACATATTAATTGAAAAAATTAAAAAAAAAATATATTTTAATCTTTTTTTGGATTAATTCTATTTTTAATTTCGTCAAAGAAAACATTTATACATAAACTTTTATTAAAGAGTTATTATGCAAATATTTTTATTAAATTTCTGAATATCAGGAATTAATAAAAATCTCATTTTTTAAAAAAGATTATTGTTATTTTTATTAATTTATAATATAATATAGTATAATATTAACTTATTAAATAAATAATTCAAAATTATAAATCTCAGCTTAAAACTTACCTCATTTACAGTTATAATAGTAATTATAGTTGGATTAATTAATTTCTATTTCAACAAATTTCAATTGCAAATTGTTTAGCCACTTTGAAATCGAACAAACTGAGTTTGACAGCGAATGG
Organism: Labia minor; assembly: GCA_963082975.1. NCBI lineage: Eukaryota > Metazoa > Arthropoda > Insecta > Dermaptera > Spongiphoridae > Labia > Labia minor. The sequence continues at coordinate 29,087,297 of OY720344.1, read as the reverse complement.
AATTGACTAGTTGGTATCCATAGCAACCAGATTATTTACTCCACCTCCATATCCCAATGAAAAATTTACAGCAAATACAAATACAAAATCATATTAACAGAAATTAATGTATATCAACTGAAACTACAATAATGTAAATACGTTTTATATATATAATATAGACATTTATTTATTTAATGTATATATTGATGAATATGTACTAATGTATTAAAATATAATAATATGCCTGAAGACCACATGATATTGATATTGGAAATAATGAAACAATTTGTTTAGAATGAATTAAAAAAATAAAATTTAAAATTTTCTTATAATTATTATAATCGATTGTAAGTTTATTATTTAAGATTTTTTTATTAGTTTTCTTAAATTTCTACTATAATTCACAATTCTATCTAACTATCTCTGTAACTCTACGGAACTCAAAAGTTCTTGGCCGCAGCAACCACACCCGTCCAAATATTCCTATTCTGAGCCACAACCTTCCAGTCCCTATCCTCTCCTATCTCTCTCATATACTTTCCCAAATTATCCACCCACCGTGTCCTTGGTCTTCCAAGAGGACGTTTATATTTTTTGCCATTCTATCTTTTCCCATTCTAGCCACGTGTCCTGCCCACCGTAGCCTTCTCGATTTTATAATTCTAACTATGGAGATGCATAGAGGTCATGCAATTCCTCGTTATGCAATCTTCGCCATTCCCCGGTGACCTCATCTTTCTTTGGCCCATAAATGCCTCGCAGAATCCTATTCTCAAATACTCTAAATCTACTCTCGTCACCTAAGGTCATAGACCGTGCCTCACATCTATATAATACAACCGATAAAATAATTGTTTTATATATTTTAACTTTTATCCCCTTTGATAATAATTTTGATAGAATAATTTATTGCATGACAGACGTTTCCCGATTGTAACCTCGCTTTAAACTCATCTCGAATATTATTCTTTCGTTATTAGTTTTCCATTAAGATCAAGAAAAAGTTTTTCCCGATTCACAATTATAAAAAAATTAATATTCTTTTAAAATCAGTTATATTAAAATATTTAATTGAATATTTATTTATATTGTAATAATAATTATATATAAAGATGTTATAAAAAAGAGAGAGGTAATTATGTATATATATTTTTTTTAAAAAAGATGCATTTATTTTATTACTTATTGAAGATACTAACAGAACAGTTTTTTTATTATATTAGAAAATATTTTATATTGTTTATTAAAAACGGAATTACATTTTTGAAAATGTTTTTCAAAGTGGAAATGTTTCATTTTTTGGAGGATAATTGTGTGTAGACCTCCAATGTCGACCTGAACACCTAATATGAATAAATGTAGAGTGATTACGTATAAAGCCTTTCCTTCCAAAGTAGAAATATTTAACTTACTTAGATTAAAATAAATATAAATATGGTTCATTTGTCATGAAATATGAAAAACAAAATTAAGTACTATCCAGAATTTCCAAGCATTCGGAATCATTAAGATTGAGATTAATATATTTAAAATAAAAAAACTATTAATTACCAAATTAAAAAAAATTATAAATTAATATATGTTAAAATAACAATAAATAAAAATAAATTTTCCTTTTAGTGAGACAAATATACTATAATAATAATATGATTTTTGTGTAATTTTGAATTCAAATTCGACATTCAAATTTGCATAGGCAAATGGAATTAACAAAAAATGAGCTAGGAAGCAAGTTGGTTAGTCAACCTGTAATCAGAGACCATTGTTTGAACAAGAGTCATATTCCATACAGGGCAAGTTAAGTTTCCTTTAGATAAGAGGCAACATCAGTTCCCTACAGCAAACTTTTATCTAATACACCATGACAGAGGATCCTACTGGAAGGTTTAAATTAAAGGGTGAAATTAATTATCACTTAAATAATATATAGATTAAGAAGTTTCCGGATTCAACCACCGGCATATGTTAGAACATTGAACATATGCTTCATAAAAATAATATTAAACGATGTAAAACATTAAATGCTTTCTATTGTACTTCATTATTCGGAAATAAAGTTAAAAATAAATTTATTTTTGGTGAATTATATAAAATTTAAACTTCTCAATAATATAAAAAAAAACAAATATTTTATATTTCAAGTAATAAAATGCTTAATTATTCGTTTCAAAAATAGAAAGAGAATAGCTGAAAGTTTAAAAGAAAGTATTTCAGTAATAATGAGCTTCATTTCTTGAAGAATATGAAATGGAATTTACTGAATGTAAAACAAAACAATTTGTACTCGACTAAGTATAAGGAAACGAATAATTTTCTATACCATCATTCCTTTTTAGTAGAATACAGGTGTTTGCATATATAAAATAATTATCTATATAATATAAAATAAAATAGAATACTATTGAACTACAACCGAAACATTTAGAAAGGTTGATGTTAAAGAGCAATTCACTTCATTCCCTCTCTTATCTAACATTTGGAGCTCGATTGAATTTCAAAGTGCTTCGTCCACATTAACTAGATAGTTTCCGAAGAGTATTTCTCTCTCTATCTCTCTCAATATATACATGTCCCTCTATTTTGTTTAACTTGGTGGTTTACATAAGATCAAAGACAAAGAGGTTTAAAACATTTAAATTGAACCAAAATTTTAATATATTATGAACAAGTAAAGATTGAAATGTTTTAGAAACTACATTAAAAGTATATATTTATAAATTCTCTTGCTTTAATTTTGTGAAACCTTTTAATTTTATTTTATTAACATACAAAGTCTTAACATATGAAAAATAGAATTTGAAAATGTAGAAAAATTTAAATACTTAGGTTCTGTAATCACAAAAGGACAATAATATTGAAGAAGAATTTAAATCGATGTTGCAATCGGGCAACGCCTGTTTTCATGCAGTAAAGGAGCTTATCTCGTCAAAATTATTATCAAAGAGGGATCAAATATAAATCAATTATTTTGCCGGTTGATTTATATGGTGTGAGGCATGGTCTATGACCCTGGTAGATATAGAGTATTTGTGTGAGAATAGGATTCTTCGCAGCATTTATGGACCAAAAATAGGTGACCGAGGGAGAGTATATAACGAGGAATTGCATGACCTCTATGCATCTTCAGACATAGGTTAGGGTTATAAAATCGAGAAGGCTACGATGGACAGGGCACGTGGCTAGAATGGGAGAGGAAAGAATGGCGAAAAATTTATTGATGGGGATGCCGATCGGGAAACGTCCGCTTGGAAGACCAAAGACAATATAGGACTTTCGAGTTCCGTATAGCCACAGAGATTTGAATTTTATTTTCTTACTAGTATTCTATAAAAACAACTTAATACACTATTACTACATTAATTTAATGAAATTTACGAGATGCCAATTTAATTAAATATACATATTATATTAAAATTATTTGATTTGATATCATGTCCTTCTTATTAATGTTCACTTGTAGGATTATATATGGTCCTGATGAAGGTTAATAATAAAAATATGAATATTTTTTCAAAATTTTCGAAAGTATTATGCATGTTAATTGATATAAAAAATGAAGCCAATTCATTAGGATAGGAGAAAGGGTAAATGGAGAGGCAGCTCAACGACCACCTCCTTAACCGGGAATCGAACTGGACAGTATCCTTATTGAGTGGCTATGAGGGACATTGCTCCTCCAGCCGAATAAGGCTTCGATACAGACTCGTTTTCTTTGTTAAGATTTTATTTCATTAAATTAGTATATACTAGCTTCCAGGCGCTCTTCACACCTAGACGGGGGCTCCGCCCCCTGTACCCCCGAATGATACATGGTATTTGGTTGAAAGTCTGTATGTAAAAGGTTTTCATCCATTTTGTTTCAATCAGTATAAGTAGATAAGATATATATTTGTTTTCTTGGAAAATATATTTTAATTTAAGCAACAACAAATTTTCCTAGTATAATAAGTAAGATTTATTGACTATTTCATATTATTATTTATATATTTACTAATATATTTGTGGCTCTTTGCATTTATTTAAGTAGATTTTAATTAATTAAATAATTAATATTTTAAGTTTATGAACATTATTTTTTTTTATAAATTATATTAATTAAAATTTATTTTCTTATTTCTGTTTGTTCTTTATTTTACATATATATGTACAAAACACAAAACAATAACAGACAGACACAAGACATTGCCTTTTATATATATAGATAGATTAAAACCCTCCCTGGGATGCCCACAATAATCCCTGAAAGTTTCACCGTAATCGGACGGGTAGTTTTTGAGTATTTGACAGACACACAGACAGACACACAGACATTGCCTTTTATATATATAGATATATATATATTTATATATATATATATATTTGTAAATTTCTTATTCTTGAATATTTGAATTATTTTATAAATATTTTAACAATACTTTTATTTACTAAAAAAGAAATAATAAAATAATGTATATACAAATGATTTTAATATTGAAAGAAATAATTTTAATTATTAGTTAAAAAAATTATTTAATTTTATAGTTGAAAATTAATTAAACATATAAAATATAGTATAGAAAATTATTTAAAATTAGTGATTCAAAATTTGTTTCTTTGATATAATAATGAATAATTAATTAAAAATCATGAAATTTAACTAAATCTTAAAAAAATTTCCATAAAAATTAATTAAAAATTAAATTTAATTTATAGTTGTTTTTAAAAAAAATTTAAAAATTACAATAAACTTCTAAATATATACATCATGGTTTTCTTACATCAAATAAACATTTTAAAAATAAGGGTAAATAAATCTGAATAATGAATGATACACAAAACAGTTAGCTGTATTATAAGCATATAGTAGACATATTCATATAGAAATTAACATTTCAGTTCAAGGTTGGATGATTTAAGTATTATATTTTTTTAATTATGATTTGAAAGCTTAACATGTTGAACTTTAAAAGATTACTGTAAAATTTGAAATCATATATTATCTAAAAAATAAAATATTTTGTTCTCTCTCTTAATTGAATTCTTTAATTTAATAAATTTGATTGATTTCAGAACAAATAATAGTAATTTTCAAAAAATCCAAAATTAAATTTTAGGCAAGATTTATAAATATTTATATCAATAAAATTAATTGTATATATTGTATAAATAACTTACTTTTTAATCCTTGTAGAATAACTTTGTAAAAATATTTTACAAAAATTTTGTTGATAATTATTAATTTATTCAGATAACGAAGACAGCTCACTAACGAAATTTATGAATGAATCTTCTTGAAATTTACAATAATTCATTCTTTACGAATGAATTCGAATAATCGATCAATTTATAAAATTATTAATACAGGTGTTTATTTAATCGTTCTCTAATAAATGACAATTAAACGAAACATATAAAATTCTCTTTTTATTTACTACACGATCCAATAGAAAAATTCTAAGGCAATTCTATTGGGATTTGTTCAATTGTGTGAACTGTCAGAAAAGTGATCAATAATGCATCCAATCTACCTGACAGGGCTTTCTTTGTGGAAAAATACAAGAGAAAAGATAAAAAAAATACACAAATGAAAAATATTTTTATAATAGAAGGAAAATATTATAGTTATGAATGATATTATTTGTCTGAAAAAACAAAAGGAATAAAAAAGAATCAATATAAAATAAAAATATATCAAAAAGAAAAAAAGGATGAATTATTTGATCATACTCGTATAATAAATAATTAGAAAACTTTGAATTTGTTCAATAAATATCTTAATTTCTACCTTCAAATATTTTTTAATTAAATTTATCATAATATGAGAAATTATAATTTGGAAGTATAATTTATTCATTTAATTGGTTTCTTATCTAGAAAATTATTTATATTATTTGTATCAACCACATCCATTCCTAATTTCATGTTACTTTTATTTAATCCCAAAAAGTTTATAGATTTTTTTAAATATATTTTCGGTTCATCATCATTCTGTTAAATTTCATAAATCGTTTTCCAGTAAATAATTTACTAATGATTCTTTCCCGTTTCACGCCATAATGATTACTGACGGCGCGCAGTGCCTCATGTGTATAAATTTTTCATTAATAAATGAAAAATTTTGTAATATCCGCTATTAAATTTATTTATAATCATTATTTAGTTTTATTATAATATTTTATATACCATATTTAGTTTTAATATTAATGTAAAACCCCATGATGATTATTTTTTATCTTTCTCACCTATTTTTTACTTATCTTTTAAATTTGTAAAAATTTTATTGTGATAATATTAATATAATCATATACCTCAAGTTTTTTTTCAAATTATCCATTCATTATCAATTAAACATAGGAAATAAATATTATCTATATATAGAGTTTTTTTTTCCTCCTTATTTATGATAATCATGATAAGATTGCCTTCATCGAATTATATATTTGAAAATTATTTATCATCTAGTGGTAAAAATTTAGAAAGTATATTATAATGACTTATTTATGTTTAACTGAGTCTGATATAATTTTAGATATCATTAAACATTGACATACTAATATAAAATTTTATTGTGATTTTATATTAAATATAAAATTCAATTATGATTCGATAATAAATAAACTTATTCTACATATAATAATAGTTTAATAGATTCTGCATTGTTCTATGATTATATCGTAGATGAGCCGTCGTATATGCTAATTTAATTTATTTAATTTAATTGATCTTAATAAAAATATAATATAAAATATTCCCCTGTAAAGAAATTAATAACACCGGATGTCATTTCAATTTTTACTTAATAGAGTAACACAAATGTTAAGAAAAATATTAAAATGAGTTTTTTAATATTTATTATTATACGAAGGCAAGTCAATAAATAAGTCCGTGAGTTTTTGAATTTCCTATCGCTTAAATGAAATGGCAACACTGCTCCTGTTAGCAAGCAACTATCTGCTGACTTCTGTCAAAATTGAACCAGCTGGGTCTGTTATTTTTTGTTTGAGAAAATGGAAAAAAGTGAATTTGGAAACGAATTGCTCTCGCTCCCTCATCCACCCTATTCTCCGGATTTAGCACCGAGTGACAATTTCTTGTTTCCAAATCTGAAGGAATTGCTCGGCGGAAAGAGATTTGACTCCATTGATGAAATCACCTCACAAACAAATATGTATTTTGATATCCTTGAAAAATTTTATTTTTTGGAAGGGATAAAAAAATTGGAGAAACGTCAGAAGAAGTATATAGAGCTCAAAGGGGACTACATTGAAAAATAAAATATTTTTTTATCCAAAAACCTGTTTCATTCAAAAAGTCACGGACTTATTGACCTGCCCTCGTATTTAACATTTGATTAAATTTAAAATAACATTTGAAGCACAATTGAAGATGTATTTGCTATATTAATTTATGAATTATGTCAATCAGTCTGGAAGGATTTCATAAAAATATAAATAGATATTTTATTCTCAGCAATTTACTTATTTATCTTTTACATCGTCCATTACTTTAGCTATTTTCTTCCAATCCCTATTCTCTTCCACTTACAAATAATTCTGTTTTATTGATCCCCAACTTTGTTTTTGGTTGCCAATTGGTTCTCCTGCAAATAATTTTTGATTAAATATTCACAAAATATTATACTACCAATATACTGTAATGTTTCTTTCAAGATTTTTTATCTACCTTTTGATTATTATTCAATATTCCACTTCGCTTATATTATAGAGCATAACGTAGCATAACGCTAAATGTCATTTTATTTTTTTTTTATTTATATATATAGGTATATAAAATAAGAAATGTTATGAATAATAAATTAAATTCGAATGATGTTAACTAATACACAATAGTCAGTCTATGAATGTGATATGTATCTAATTATATATTTGATGGATTCATGTATTTATATATTCCTTTCCCTTTCAAATCCTTTACTCAAGAAGATTCATAATAGAATGTGGAAACTTTGACTAGAGAATAGTAAATTAGAATTATTAGTACTATTAAAGTCATATTGAATGGAATTGATCTAACGTAATTTTTTTATGAAGGGAAAAGATGAGTGAAGTGAGGTCCCCTACAGCGATATCAGTAAGAGGTTTTTGTACTTTGGAGTTTAAAATAAACTTAACTGAACTGGATAAATAACGACTTCTCACATGGCTTGAAAAACCAGCCAGTCAATGAGTTATAAATATCCTATCATTATATTAAATTGTACCACACGTTGGAAGTTTGTTTTTTTTATAGAAGGAGACTTCATACATTCAATGATTATATCATTTAAGTAAATTAAAAAAAAGAAAAGTTAACAAGCTAGTATATTTCTCTTCACATATTTTTTCACATTTATTCTTGTTTTATAACTAAATAAGAGAGATAGGACATAAAACATATCATGTAAAGATAGCTTATCAAATCAAGGAAAGTAAACTTTATTACCATCATGTTAAATACTGTTTTCAAATACGAGGTCTGTTCAAAAGAAAAAGTGAATTTTTAATTTTCGCGGGCTGTGTACACATAAGTTTCTCATATGTTGACATTATCAGCCATTTTGGATTAGTAGTTTGTTTTTGACAACTGAAAAAGTTAGTCACGTTTTTGTGAGTTCTTCGATCTTTTCTTAAAAATAAATGGATCAAAGAATCTGTATTAAATTCTGCGTTAAAAATGAAATCAAGTGCTCCAACGCACTTAAAATGTTGACCGTGGCATTCGGCGAGTCTACTTTATTTCAAAAAATTGTTTATAAGTGGTACAAGCGCTTTATAGAAGCACGCCAAGTTCGATCAAATGTGAAGGTTTTGCTTACTGTTTTCTTCGATTACAATGGCGTGGTGCATCATGAATTCTTGCTAACAGGTCGTACTATTATTAAGGATTACTACAAAGAAGTTATGCAGCGTTTGCGTGAAGCAATACGGCTCAAACGATCGGAAAACAAATCATGGATTCTGCATCACTATAATGCATCAGCTCAAACATCATTACTTGTTCATAATTTTTTGGCCAAAAACAACACCGTAATCATGCCTCAACCACCGTATTCACCAAATTTGGCTCCCTACGACTTTTTCCTATTCCAAAAATTGAAGAGACCAATGAAAGGAAAGAGTTTTGCCACAATTGATGTGATAAAGTGGGAATCGAAGAACGAGCTGATACCGAAAAACGCATTTCAGAAGTACTTCGACGATTGGAAGAAGGGCTGGCATAAGTGCATTATATCTGAGGGGTATTACTTTGAAGGGGACAAAATGGATATTGATGAATAAATAAATACTTTTCGAAATAATTCAAAATGTACCTTTTCTTTTGAACAAACCTTGTATATAAATTTACAATATATATTTGTAATTTTTTTTAGAAACTATTAAACCTAGAACGAATGTATTCAGAGATTAAAGAGGAGTGGAGATGATAAAGATTTAGATTTTCAAATATGCTGTTGCATAACGTATGAAAAGTAAGTACTTACATATTACTAGAGGGCGAAACACCTTGAAAGTATTAGGCACCTACATATATTGTAATATGTAAAATGTAAAATGTAGAATGTTTATGTTAAACTGAACTACATAAACATTATTATTAACATCTCTAAGGTCACTTGAATCTAATTCTAAATGCTTAGATAATGAATAAATAATATGTGTAATGTGGCCAATAATTATGAACTAAAATTAAATAAAAATTCAAAACAAATCTAGAAGAAAATATTCAAATTTATTTAATTAATTATTGCATCGTTTTGATGCAACTTTCACTCCTAATTATCATATTATTTTTATTTTTTTTTACAAAAAATAATAAATTAGGAAACTAATTATAAAGTACATTATTTGAAAACATGAAAACTATGTTATTTATTAATAATTATCATTTTAAATAATTAGAAAAAAAAATGTGATGTTGTCTATTAACATGAATGTAAAATTAAATAGGAAGTAGTAAAAGATATATTTTACTTCGTATTAGAAAAATCTAAAAAGAAAAATTGTATATTATAGTATTTCTTAATTGTAAATTACTTGTTAATGAGCTTATAAATTAAAAAGTAAGGAATGTATTAATTTAATTTTATTGGAAGAAAGTCGGTTCTGCTCTCTTTTAATGACAGGCAATCGATTTTTATTTAGAATTACCTTAAAAAAAAAACAAGTAGGTAAGATTTCTCATGGCAACCGATTTTCTCTCTCTTGGTCGTCATGGCTGGGATTGCGATTGCTGCTCCGGCCATGAGCCCTCCATTCGCCTACACCCAACTGGGGCCATTTATTAAAAGGGAATTGATAGCCGCCCACAGGAGAAGCAACCAGCTTGTCTGCACCTGACTCGCTTCAATTATCTCATGCCCTAAATGTCTCTCCAGAGCAATTGAAAAACATCATTTCGTGTCAGGTGAAAAGCAACGACAACAATCCAAGATTGAAGGCGTACACAAATAACAAGAAACTTAAAAAGGAAGAAGTTTGTTTTTTTTTCTAGAAATTACTTTCAATTCGATTAATGAAGTGAATAATTTGTACTTTTATTTAATAAACCTACAATACAAACAAATAAAAATATTTATATAATATTATTTTGAAATTACGTTTATTATGATTTTTGTTGTTAAACTCCATTTCTTACATTTTCTGTATAGTTATATCCCTTCAAGGTATAGGTCAATGTCAGTGTAGTGTAGACAATAGATATTATCAGGTCGTCAAGTATGAAATTTGTAGAAAAAAACACAAAGTTTATTGATAACTTACAAACATAAGGAGTTATTCTAATCATCGAAGTATGCACCCATATTGTCTACACACTTTTGCCATTTAAGTGGGAGGTTATTCAGGCCGTTAGTATAAAACCCTGGTGAACGGGAGTCAATGAATTCCTGGAAGGCCAGTTTAACTGCATTATCGGAATTAAACATTTTTCCTATCAAGAAGTTGTCCAAATTTCGGAAGAAGTGGAAGTCAGTGGGGGCTTGGTCTGGTGAGTATGATGGATGATGGAGAAGTTACTACTCCAATTCCTGTATCTTTGCCACAGTCATTTGTGCAGTGTGTGGTCTAGCGTTATCATGCAAAAGGATAGGTGTCGATCTGTTGACCAATCTGGGCTGTTTTTCTTTAAGTTTTTGCATCATTTCGTCCAGTTGGTTGCAGTATATGTCTGCTGTAATCGATGAGCCAGGTTTCATGAACTCATAATGGATTACACCTGCGTGGAACCCACTTATCCAACTTTTTCACCTTCCCAATTTGAGCTAAATGAGTCAATATTGTTTGTTTGGTAACATCAAACTTTAGTGATAATTCATATGCACTTTGGGATGGGTCAGACTCAACGGTGACCTTTAGATCTTCATTATTCACCTTTGATTTCGGGCGACCGCGAGGCTCATTTGCGAGGTCATAAGTTACCTGTTCGAAATTTAGCGAACCAATTAGATACTGTCTGTTGCGTAGTAACACTAGAGCCAAATACAGTATTAATGTTTCGCGTGGCCTGCGACGCCGTATTTCCACGTAGGAACTCATACTTCATAATTGTTCGAATTTCGGACCTTTCCATTTTAAACAAAATTGATTTAAAAAAAACCGTTTTACACTTTTTAGGGATTATAATAATTCTTTCAAACAAGCAAGCTGTGTAAATTGACAGAAAAAAAATAACGGTAAAATATTCAGCCAATGTCAAGTTATAAGCTATTAAGGTTGGCCATATTACTAGCTACAAATTTCATCCTTGACAACCTAATATATAAATTAAAATTTATTTAGTCAAGAAATACAAAGAAATTTTCAATCACTGTAATAAAAATTATAAATAACGTTAAAAATAACGTTAAAATAACGTTCAAACAATAAGATTAATTAATTCAAATATATTATATTGTTTTTATAAAATATATACCTACGTTTGTTAATTTCAATTTTTTATTATATTTATATGGATGTTTTTATTTATGTAATATTTTTACATTCAGTTTTTACATTCAGTATCGATTGATAATTTAAAAACTCGCTTAGAGATTGTAAAAATACTTTTTGGCATAACCATTCCCTATAATGATTGAGTTTAAGAGTGAGATTTCGTTTAGTTTTTCCAGTGTTCATCATTTTCAATTTATCTCAAGTTACAAATGGATAAAAATATCGAACAAAAATTTGTCTCAAATTTATGCCGAATACTTGAAACTGAATGGTAACTTTACTTTATAAAAAAACCCGTGTATAGATAAATGGTAAAACGAAAAATAGATTAAATGACGTAAAGGATTTGTTTCACTTTAATAGGCCATTAATTTCTTCAACTGAAGTTAACATTGCTAAAGTAAAGCAAATTGTGAATGATAAATCACCATTTAATTTTGAGAGAGTAAATTGATTCTGGAAAAAATCTCATCAATTTACAATTTGGATCATCTCAAAAGGTTATAATTATGAAAGAATTTCTGACCTTCGAACAACCACCGTATTCACCTGATATGACTCGGGCCGACTTTTTTTTCCTTTTTAAAACTTAATTAGAACTTTGATGCAACCTTTTTCATTCGGTTGAAAACAAAGAGAATATACGAGAAAATTTATTCTGATTCCAGAAAAGTGTTTAAAAAATATTTTGTAAATTCATTATAAGTGTGGGTATTTAGTTAGATTTCGGGAGGGATAATTTTGGAGAGAATACAATAAATTTGAACCAATAATAAATATATTGTCTAATATTAGCCAATGCTCGGTTCTATATATAATTTGCACAAATTCCAAATAGAATTCAATAAGGCATATATTACTGATTTTATAATTCCAATATACTAAAAGGATAAATAAAAAATAAAGATTCAATATTGAAGATCATCTTTTCTAATAATATTCATTAGATAAAAAATACATTTATTTATATAGCATATGAGAACATAATGTACATTTATATCCTCATATGTTTTTTTTAACAAAATCTATATATAACGATGAAAAATGATATTTTTTTTTATCTTAAAATACATATTTCTAAATAAATCATGACATTAGGATAACAACCATCGTCACAAATAGTGGTTATATCTATATGTTTCAAAAAGCAAATAAATAATATTGATGTTAATTATTACAATTAATATTATTATTTATATAATAATTTTAATTATAATAAAGTATAAACATTCTAATGCTTTTTTCTTTATTTCTATATAGGTATTTAATATAGGGTGACCATATTGTCTAGTGTTATAAAATGATGAGTGGAGAATTAGAAGAAAAAAAAAATATTACAAAAAATGATTCCTAAGCCCTTTCTAATCAGACTCGGCTCAACGATTAAGAAAAAGATACGTCGCATTGGGGCACTTCAGTATAAGGACGACATAATTTACGAAATATTGGTTTATCAATAATTTTAATTGAAAGCGAATTATGGGACAATATTAATGCGAGCAAAATTTTTGAAGAATGCGTGCCAATAAAACCATGAAGAATTGCATTTTCTTCTTCTTGCCGTCTCCGTTTCGGAGTTTGGCTATCATCATGACTAGGATAGCCTTAGAAGCCGCCCAGCCATGATAATTTTTCTTGGGAATGTTAATGCGGTGGTTTCCCGTTGCCTTCCGCATGTATAGAACCAGGAACTGACAGTTCCTGGAGCCGGAGGCAGCTGATGTTAAATTGAATTTTATTAGAAAAATTTGTTCTTAGTTGGAATCGAACGCCGACTTCTTGTGTAGAAAATTGTTATGCTACACGCTCGGTTAGCTGCCTCCTAAATTGCATTTTAATACTTGAAAACTTGAAATAGTGCAATAATTCTGAAATCTATTAAAATAATTAAAATAGAAATAAATATTTATTTCATCTTGTTGTTTTTAATACTAATCATGTTTTATCTTTTTGTAACATACATAAATCAATATACATTATATAATCAATTTTTTTTCTAATGCTTATTTAAGGGGCGTCAAAATCCTAGAACCATAACTAACTGGGACAGTATAATAACGGGATGGATGAGATTCCTTAGTAAGTCGTGAAAAGTATGAAAATGAAAAATTTGATTTTTGTTATATATAAATAGATACGTGTACTTTAGATCTTTAGAATTTAAACAAATTATATATATATATATATATATATCACTTAACTTAAACTTTTCTATGACGATATGCTCAACAAATCCTTAACAACAACTTGGATTAATTAATAAAATTTACAACTATTTTAATTAAAATATGCTATGCTAAATACATGATGATGATTACTTACATTTGGTGAGCTGTATTATGTAGATCATTTCATCATCATCAGGGATAGAGAAAATAATCAAGGATCCAAATCAACATTCAGTAGCAGGTACGAAGATAGATACATGAAATAGAAGTAAAAAATATTACATTAGAATATGAAATTTTAAAATAAATAAATTTAAATTGAATTAAAAATCAATTTAATAATAAATACTTTTAATAAAATTAATGAGTTTTTAAATGAATATGAGTTTTGTAAATGAATATATAATAGAATATTTGTGAGATAAATTTTCGTCAAAGATTTTAATGAAAAATTTATAAAATTTATATCTATATAAGTATATCACTAAAAATTTTAAAAGCCCGTTTTATAAAATTTAATTTTTATTAAAATAGTTTCTTAAGTTCATTATTGAAATTATTTTATTTTTTAAAAAAATGCTGTGGGGTGAGATGAAAATTGTTCAATTTTAAATTATGAATTTTAAGTTATAAATTAAATGTAAATACTCATAATAACAAAAGAGGGCAAAAGGTCTTACTTTGAAAGGATGTAGAAGGCTAACATTACATTTAGAAGATATTGTTGCATTTTGCTTCGTATACAATTATGTATAATATCTACACTTTACATATAAAAAACAAATAATATGGTAAAGAAAATCACTTGACTGACTCCAATGATAATATTCAATAGACTGACTGTCAATATATATTTCTATTACATTTAAAATATAATAAATCCCTCAAAGGAAAAAATATTTTTTTACTAATCGGATTATCTTTGTTTTTAAAAATAAATAAATAATTTAAATCAATTATATAAAAATAACAGGCAATTTTACTTGTTAATTTGTTACGTTCTTCACACCATAACAAGCTATGTATATCTTGTAACTATCCTGAACAAAAATGTTCTAATTTTAAATATTCAACTTTATAAAAGTAAAATGATAATTAAATAATATTAGATACTATTTGGAATGTGTATTTGTGATAATTTTTTTTCCCCCCAAAAAATTATCTATCTTTATTTGAGGGGGATCAATTTTTGTTCTGCTTCAGACGCCAAAATTCTAAGGCTGGCACGGCACTACTTCTAATTTTCACCTTTTCATATATTATGTATTCATAAATAAGTATGTTGATAAAAAAATTTCTACAAACGATTATTATATAGTGACAAACTGATACAAAAATTTCAATAGATGCAGAAGGATGTTTTCTTCAATGAGCAATTCTTGGGCTGCAAATTTCGATCTTTCAACGCTGTATCAAACTTTCTCAAACACTATGAGACAATTTTAATTTTTCAAAAACGGGACAATATTTACATTTTTATAAAACGACGGTACGATCGAAAAATATAAAAAAAAACTGTACCTGTTCAAAACGATAGGTATGGTCACCCTAATTTAATATATTAATAGTTTAATATAGTATATTATATAATAATATGATCCTAATTGTCAAATAAAAAATTGATATTTTTCTTATTCAGATTGCATGTTTGCTGTCATTGAAAATTTATTTTTTAATTGTCTGATCTTTCCTTTCTGGGTTGAATGAAAAATTTGACCCGAAATTAACTAAACATTTTTCCTAATATATTTACTATATTATATTAAATTTTTTTATTTTACTAATGAGTTTGTAATTATATTTTTGTTAAATTTTTTTAAAACATAATTTCATAATTAATAATTTATTTATTTAATTGGATGACTGAGAGAACAAATGAAATATATACTTATTTATTTATTTTGTTGATTATCAATTTTTGAAATATTAATTTAAAACAAACAAAAAAAAAAATTAAATAATTGAATTATCCTCCATACTTATGTCAAATGCCTCAAAATATATAATTTTTATTTCCATTTTTCCAGCTTAAATTCAAAGTAGTTGAGCTATTTTTTTAAGTGGATTAAAAAAAATTGATGGGATTAAATAAATAAATCAAATAGAAATAATAATTTTAAAAAAATAACATATATTTTAAAGAGATATAAAATCTTCAAAAACCCGTGAAAGAGATATGCAAACAAAACTATTAATCAAGAAAAATAGTAGGTTACGTATTGTGACTAAAACAATAACATCATCAAAGAAAAAAGTAGAAGATAAACTATTAATCAAAAAACCTTTCACTGGTGAAGAAAACAAAAAAAAACATTAAGATTAAATTGAAAAGTTATAAATTATTAAAATAAAATAAAATATGTACTTTTTCGATAAATGATATAATTCAAATTGTGAAAAGTAATTTAATCTTAAGAAAAATCTATTAATGAAAGTGATAGGAAACTTGGAGACATTCTGACCTAATCTACATCTGAATTGAAAAACGTCTTTATTGAGAAAACTAATCACTACCAACTTGAATCTGTTACAAACATTTTTTTTTTCAATTTTAAATTTGAGTGGTTAGCTAGTCGAGAAAAGTGTATTTACATATTTTAGAGAAGTTTAGAGAAGCGTCTTTTAATCGAGTGAAAAGCAGCAGGTTCTTTGTTTCTCATGTATCTTAAAAGAACTAATTAAGTTGCCAGAAGTTTGACCTGTTTGTGTTTTATGGCTTGTGTTTGTATCTTATCTTATTATGCTAGCTAAAATTGTATATATGTATTTATCTATATATCATGGTTCTCAAAAACCGCTCTAACGATTTTTTTCAAATTCACACTAGATATAGTATTTATAAAGAAAAATTAAGTTTTATTGATGATATCTCTTGAAACATACAGCTTCATTATTAATTTCTTAATTGAAAATTATATATTATATGGAAAACGTCAAAATTTTTAATACTGCCTGCTAAGACAGTAAAAAAATGACAATTTTTTATCTAAATACATATAGTCCAGCGGTTGGACTGATGTTTTAACGAGTGGATTTCGTCGGTTCGAAACTCGCCGGGTGAATCGTTATTTAAAAATGAAAATAATGATTTTGTTATTTTTTTTTCTTTTTATCTATTGTTTACTTTTTAATAAATTACTATTCTATATTTATTTATTCATTGTTCTTTTATTAATAAAGTTTTAGATAGTTTTATAAGTTTTAATATTTTTTCAATAAAATATTATTCAATATATTTATTAATATTATTTTATTTATTATTATTGAGTACCCGAAGTTCCATTCATTTTAATCAGATTGATGCAATGATGCAACAGTTAATAATTGTAATATTGTAATAAATTTCTATCTTGAAAATTGTTACATATTATTCAGGATATTTTAAAAACTATTTCTTTCTTTAATTAATATTCATTTTTTCTATAAGTCAGATATATTTCCAAATATTAAATAATTTTTGAAGTGAAAACTTCTTTAGCGGCGTTGAGCACTTTTGCGGGATGGGGAAAAAGTATAGAACTCGCGTGATCGTGACCAACACCATGAAACCATCTGCTTTCAAATTTCTTATAACAGAGCGCGAAATTTGAATTGTCATTAGAACTGTTTTATAAATTATCTCTAACATATAAATATATATTTATTATGTAAAGTTCATTTCATATATACATATATAATCAAAATTATACGAAATGAACTTCACATAATAAATATATATTTTATGTTAGAGATAAGAATTATAAAACAGTTCGTATTGCAATATTTTAAACAAAGTTGTGTATTTATATATATATAAATATAAGTTACAAATTTGTTTAAAATATATGTTTAAAATAATATATAAGTTATATATATATACATGCATATGAAATTCATCTTTCTCGTGAAATAGCGCGAATTTCGTCTGTTTTAAAATTTCTTACGCAGAAGTTTTCACTTCTGTCGGCCAGTCCCACGACTGCCAATTTTGCTTTTTTAATTCCGAAAAGCTGCAAAGCACGTTTTTTTGTCTTTAGTTTGTTTTATAACCACTTGGGGCGCTAAACAGTTTTTCAAAAAAACACTATAGAAAAAAAATATATGTACCTATATATTATATATTTATGTATTATTGAGGAGCACAAGTTAATTAATTTTAATCAGATTGATGCAAATGTGTAACATTTAATAATTGTAATAAATAATTAAAGAATTGTGTATCAATATTTTTTAAAGGGTAGAGCGAGAGCTCGGTGTCCCAGGTATTAATATTACCAGCCAAATCCAATAATAATGAATCATTTTTTTTAACTTAAGTACCGAGCCGAGGCTCGGGGTCCCGGTACTAGTTTGTTATTGGCCTAATGATTCTTAAAAAGATTTTAATCCAATACTATTCCAAACTAAAGAAAAATATAAACTTGAGGAAAAACAACACAACGTCTAGAAACTATTAGTATTTTAAATAAGATTGATTATTTAAGTACTAGGATCAACAAAATTTAATTTGAAAATATTATAAAATAGATAACGAATACTTTTTTTACCGACCAACGATAGTAAGGGAGGTATTGTTTTCACACCAAATTTCACACGTGGAGATTTTTACATATCTCCACGAATCATGCATTTTCTTAACAGAAAAAAGTACTTTTAGCATGATGTCTGTCCGTCCGTCCGTCCGAATAGATGTGTACAGCTTGAACGGCTCAACGGATTTTGATGAAATTTGGCATATTTACTTAATGCATCAGTGGGATGAATTGATCAACTTTTGGTGCAAATCCGGAAACCGGAAGTGGTAGTATTAGCGATCGAAGATAGGGTTATTTTCGCACCAAATTTCACATAAGGAGATTTTTTAGATATCACCACGAATCATGCACTTTGTATTGGTTTTATTCTCGAGAAAAATCATTTTTATTAGTTTTTTTCTTAATTTAAAATTATATGACGTCATCCAGCCATTCATGACGTCACAGCCTGATCTTACATATATATTATAAATAAAATAAAATTAATAATATTTATGTTCTATCCATATCTGTTTTTTATTATATTAATAGATATATTAAAATTATTTGAAATTGTTTCTGTAGCTGGAAATTAATTTATTTCAAACCGTCGGTCGGTTCGGACCTGGCCACAGGTCAACTTATTTTGTATTAAATTGTAAATGATGAAATAATGAAAGAATAAAATTGTATTAATTAATAAAACAAAAAGATTAGATAAAAATAAATAGAAAAGTCAAGTTTAGAAGTGTCTAAATAGTAAATCATCTGGAAATATAAATTATACATATATCAGGAAGTGACGATCTGACGATGATAAAAAAAATCGATTTATATACTTAAATAAATCTTTGAAACAATAAATAAATAAAAACAAAATTTTATGTATCTACCACAATTAAAACTTATTATTTTTTTTTTTTGTATATTTATCACGTAGAAAGAATAATTATTGAAGTGAAATTAATTAATTCGATTGTGAGTTTGTCCTGTAATTGCAGGAAGTAAGATAAACGAATGTAATGAAAGTCAAACATCGCCGACTGTGTCACTGGTCAAGTGTCCTACAAAAGCGAGAAAGAATTCACACGAGACACCGCTTAATTATTTCACCCAATTCAAAAAAAACACATCAAAACATGTTAAAAGTATTCTTAAGTTAAAAAAAAATTAGTAGGAGTTAATGACGAGAAATTTTAAGTTAAATCAGAAAAACATAACCGGCCGCAACGGATTTTTTTTTTTTTTTTGCAAGCCATGACCCATTTGTAATAGTCCATATGTAGCCGTTTCCTGTTCTATTTTATAATTATATCATTAAAATACTTTCTTTTTTAATTTTTACTTTCTATAAAAAAGTATGTTTGGATTGATCACTTAATAGAAAAGAAATACTATGAATCTAGTTTTTATTCTTAGAGATGTACCTATAGATAGATACATGATGTTATCATATAAATAATTGTAAATAAATTAGCTGGAGTGTCTCCACTCGACTATCTCGCAATTTGAATTGGATTAAATAACATAATATATTATATTTAATTAAATTTAATTAATTATAAATTATAAATTAAAGTTAATAAATAATATTTATTAAACCAGCGCATGTTTGGCTCTTTGTTGAAGGCACGTGAGATTCGCAGTGTTAAAAAATTAATTATGGTACTTTCAGCGATTCAATCAAGCTGAAATTCTATATATAGCAGTTTTATACAATTATTAATCATGTGAAAAATTATCAAACATATATCTTTATTTTTACGGTCACTTTAGAAGAAAAAAAATCAAAACGTTGTAGGTAATGACCCTCTTCCGATTGAGCTTCTTTTCTCAAAAGTTGATAGAAAACTATGAATTTTGAATAATGTCCATGTACCAAATTTCATCATTCTAGCTCAAACCGTTTTTGTGTAATCTTGTCTACATACATACACACACAGACATTTTTCTCAACCTTAGTGAAAATGATTCAGGAACCTTCAAAACGTATAAAAACATCAAAATCTCAACATCGAAAATTTTCGTGATCTCAATACTATCTCTTACGAGATAGTAATTAAGAAAAAAAATTCTAAATAATTTTTTTTTTATAGATAGAAAAATAAATAAATTAAATAAAATAAACTAATAAAAAAGAATAAAAATAATTTATTAAGTAATTCAAGTAAATATATAAATAAACTAAAAATAACCAAAAGTTGACCCATTTGATTTGATTTCTTTTTTTTTTTTTGTTAAATTATTTTCTTTCTCAATTTCTTCACAATTTTGTAATCTGCGTGTCAACTAACTGATAAAATAATGTTAATGGTTTTGAATGAAGTTAGTATTAGAGAGGGGAGAATAAAATCAAGAGCCTGGCACGCTTATTCCTCCCAATGCTGTGCCTGTTCCTCAAAGGGCCTTCTGCTCCGGAATCGATCGTGGGTGGCTTAGCTCTCCAGGAACATGTGCACGCAGAATGAGTGAGCCAACGAGTGCATGCACGCAAATCAAACGGAAAAAACGTTAGAAATTTCCTGGGGGATAGAAGAAAAGAAGAAAGGAGGGGAGCATTTGCATTCGGTAAGCACTCTTGGGCACTGAACTGTGACCGGGGTGCACCTGTTTGCACCTATTTTCCACGTTCTATAAAACAGGTGTTAATGATGAAAAACGACTGAGCACATATGTCCACTACATCTAATGAAGATGGCATTTCCTTCCAAACGCATCCCATTTATATTAATTTCCATTGAATAATATTTCATAATAAATATATAATTTTAAACAGGTTTCACTTTTGTCAAAGATATTCACTATTTCGAATTAATTCTACAAAATTCAAATAAAAACAACTTGAAAGGTTGAAGAATTTGTTTAATAGTTAATAACTTTAGAAAATTTATTAAATATACTATAAATATAATTCAGAAAAAAAAAAACAATTTCATTAGGAAGTTTTCTAAATAGTTTAATTTAATTTATTTGCCAATTGTAAAAATTTCAATTGATGTAATCCTAATTATATTTACATGGAAAAAATAAAATTATGATAGAATGATTATTTTCATTTTATTATTTAATTTAATATCTGGAAAGTAAGAATAAAGTATCTTTGGAAGGTAATTTTTGTACTAAAAAGGAATGATTTTCTCAGAAAGTTAAATATTATATTTGTTATTAATAACCTTTATTAATTATTAATATTAGTATTAATAATAATAATAACCTTTAAAGAATGTTTAATACAAAAGTTACGCCATCTCTTAGTCCAAGAGAGTCAAAAAAAAAAAAAAAACTACGTTATATACCTTATATATATATACTATACTTTACGTTTACAATATATAATCATCAAAAACAAACTAAATGGTATTCTATTAAAAGCAATTGACGAGACCTATGCTGCATCTAAAGTTACTGTCCCATTACTAAGATAGGAACTCTCCCCAAACCCTTAAATAAATAGAATTAAAGAAAAAAAACAGATTTCTCAAATTTATTCTTTAAAAGAAAAACTGTTTATAAATTATCATAATAAAGGTGGTTGCATATCTTAAACCTATTATTTATTTCAAATCCTATAAAATAATAATTTAAAATTTTATTTAACAATTATAATAATAAAGTACCGGGACCCCGAGCCTCGGCTCGGTACTTAAGTTAAAAAAAATAATTCATTATTATTGGGTTTGGCTGGTAATATTAATACTTGAGACACCGAGCTGAAATACAATTCTTTAATTATTTATTACAATTATTAAATGTTGAATCAATGCATCAATCTGAATAAAATGAATGGAACTTGGTGTCCTCAATAATACATAAATATGTATTATTAGGTATGTTTCTAAGTGAATGAATATTTATTTTTATTGGAAGAATGATAAATATATATCGTAATTTATAATTATAAAATATTATTAAAATATATATTTTTAATTTTATTTCGAAATTAAATTAAAAATTTTAAAATATTTTAAATATAAAAAAATATTAATACAATAACCTTTAAAAAAAGGCAGGAGTCAAATTTCAATATGGATGCCATTTTTGACGTCTCCATATATAATTTTAAATTAAGAAATAAATAATTAAGATGTATTTTTCCTGAGATGTGATCAATAAAAATCAATTTTTCTTTATAAATACTATATCTAGTTTGAATTTGAAAAAAATCGTTAGAGAGCGGTTTTTGAGAACCCATGGCTATATATATATACAATTTTAGCTAGCATAATAAGATAAGATAATGAATATTTCAACAAATTTCATACAATAAGAAAAATTTAATTTTATAATTACTGATTGTTTATATATTTTTTCTAGTTTGTTTATACTTAGATTGAAAGATATTTGGATTATTTATTAATTATTTTCCTTGTTTTCTTGATTGATAATATTTTTATTTATATTCGTGTTCAGATTATTTTCTCATTGAATCAGTTAATTTAATCTATTTGTCAATATTTTTTTGTTCTTTAACTCTTCTCTTATTTTATATAATCTTTTCGAACTTTTCTCATAAATAATTTAAAGTCTTCGCTACGAAATAACTACGTTAACGTTTTTTCTTCTTTCATATACATGCATAATTCATTAGAATTATTTAAACTAGAAAAAGAAACATATAATCGAGTCTAGCAGGAATTTAAAATGAGTCGATTATTTTACGGGAAAAGAAAAAAAAAATCTGTTGATTAAAACGGATTGTTTCTTTAGATAAAAAAATATTCTAGATAATATACCTATAGAAACCTTTATTTAGAATTTTCACTTGTTGCTTCGAATTTATTTTTATTAAACTTATATTTATATATTTATTTATTTATTTTGGAAAAATCTATTGTAATTTTTTTATTTGAATAAAAATTGCAACTTTCTATATTATTTTCTTGAAAACAACTAAATTTTCATAAAATTTTCTTACATTTTTTTATCAAAGGATCAATTTATCAAGATCTTAATTTTAAAAAAGTGTTAAAATTTTATTTGTTGTTGATAGGTATAACCAATGTAATCATAAAAATCTATGATATCTGTGGCTCTACAGAACTCGAAAGTTTATGTTCGCAGCAACCACATTTCTCCAAGTGCCCCTATCCTGAGCTACAACCATCCAACTCCTACAGAGGGTAGGATACTCTAAATCTACTCTCGTCTCCCAGGCTTACACCCAGTGGCGTGCCTAGAACTTTTGCCGCCCTTTCTATTAAAAGTCAATCAAATAGTGGTTTTTATAAATTAATACACATAAATAAATTATTAAGTTATTTAATCAATATTAATTAATACATAGAGTAAATTTTTTTACACATATTTGTATGCACTCGTAAACATATTTATATAATATTTACCCTTCTAGCTTTCATACTAGAAAAATCGTATATAATGCTCTCAAAATTTATATTATTTGTAATTTCTTGTTCTATTTACAATATTGCAAGATTTTGTAGTCTTAATTGACTCATTGTAGAACGAAGATAATTTTGCCGAACAAAATCGTAAAGATGCGTTTACGAATTTAACGAATTTTAATGAATACAATAAAATAAAATTATTATCCTGTTCTTGGAATTAGAATTCAAAATTTACACTAAAATGCATTTATATACACCGAGGAATAATATTCGAAATCATATAGTTAATCATAATTTATATAAATCAAATAGTAAACTTATAATAATCATAATAATCATTTTTTATTCAAGAAAGAAAAAAAAATAAATATGAAATGAATAAGCTACTTTTTACAACTATAACTAAATATAAAAAATGCCGCCCCAAGATAAGTGCCGCCCACCGCCCCCTCCCCTAGGTACGCCACTGCTCACACCCATATAAAACAACCGGAAAAATAATTCATTTATATATTTTAATTTTGATTCCTTTTGATAATAATTTTGTCGAAATTAGCCTCTTTACTGCATGATAACAGACGTTACCCGATTGCAACTTCGATTTAAATTCTTCTCCAATACAATTATATTTCGTGATTAAAGAACCTAAGTATTTAAATTTTTTGTCGAATCACATATTCCAGTATTAAATTCAATAAAATTGGTGATAATGCTTCTCCTTGTTTTAACCCATTCCGAATATCGAAAGATTCTGGCAATTGATTCCCGCATTCCTTTACTACCTTTAAGACAAAGTTGAATCGGAATTTCATTAAGTTAATCATACAAATGATATTTTTATATATCAGTTCATGTTTGAGTTAATTATTAGTATATTTAGACTATTATATTATTAAATTATTATTGTCTTTCAATTTTGAGTTTAATACATGTATATAATATATTTTATCAAAAGATTTAGTTGAAATGAGTTTGCTTTTCAAATGATTAATTATTAAAAAATAAAATACTATACCTATTGAAATTTTGAATTCTTTTTGTTCTAGACTTGATTAGAAAATATAATTCCATCTCAATATTTATTCTCTTTCAAATATTTTCGAAATTATGTTTAATTAACTCAATTTTGATGCTTTGTATTATAATACTAGCTGCTCAGAGCTCCTTCGTCGCTCTTCACATCTAGACGGGGGCTCCGCCCCCTGTACCCCCGAGTTGTACATAGTATTTGGTTGAAAGTAGTAAAAGGTTTTCATCCATTTTGTTTCAATCAATGTATAACATAAAACATTCATTTCTTATTGTGTGATTATTTAAAATATATTTTAATTTAATCAGTAAATTAATTATATATATTTTTATTGAATATGTTATAACTATCTACTCGAAAGTTCTTGGCAGCTACAACTACATTTCTCCAAGTGTTCTTATCCTGAGCCTCTGTTCCATCTTTCTTACGTCATTCCCTGGTGTCCTCATCTTTGGCCCATAAATGCTGGGAAGAATCCTATTCTCAAATACTCTGAATCCACTCTCATCTCCTAAGATCATAGACCATGTCTCACACTCATATAATACAACAGACAAAATAATTGTTTTATATATTTTAATTTTCATTCCCTTTTATAATAATTTTGATGAGATAAGCCTCTTTACTGAATGATAACAGGCGTTTCCCGATTGCAACTTCGATTTAAATTCTTCTCAAATATTATTATTCTTCGTGATTACATTCAATTTTTCTACATATTCAAATTCTACATTTTGTATGTTAATACTGCTCCTGTTTGTTTCTAAATATATTTATTTATCATTATTAATTTCAAACCTCATCTCTTTTCCTACCTCGATTAATTTTTCCTCGCTATCTGTAATTGCAATTGCCGAATCTCCTATTATATTTAAGTCGTCTGGGTCACCTAATATTTTACAATTGATTTCCGCATCTTACTCTTTCTTTACTACCTTCAAGATATATTTTAAGATCAAAATTTGAAAAAGTTTATCCGGATCTATTGAGTCATGCGTAGGTTTTACTAAAGTCTACAAATAATTAGTGAACATAGATATCGAATTCGCTGTTTTTTTAATATCTGTCATAATGAAAATATCTTAATTAATGTTGATCGATTTGGCATGAACCCGCAATGATATCGTCTAATATTTCCTCCGCCTATAGTTATAAGTATTGTATATGTTATAATAGAGTATAATATTTCTTGATCATTTCATTTTGATATTTTAATTTCATTGCTTGATTTTTATTGAATATTTTTAATTATATAAAATTTTAGAAAATGCAAAGTTAGAGACTTGAGACAATTTATAAAAATTAACGGTATAAAAGTATTGATAAAACTAAAGATTAATTAATTTTTTTAGATCATAGTTAATTCCCTCCCTTAAAATAAAAGAAGTATTCAAATATAGAAAGAATAAATACAAAATAATTTAAGTTAAATATGATTTAAATATTTTATTATATTAATTAAAATGAGAACTTTTAGAATAAATTATTTAATTGAAATGATATTTGAATATTAGAATTTAAAATAAAAAGTTAAAATTTATAATAATTCTTTGATTGCTAGTTATATACATTGTGTAAAATGAGTCCGCCAGTCAGTGGGCCACGCCTGGCTCTTGAATGAACAACACAGAGAACTATATAAACTTTAAAAAATTAAATTCTGCGGTTATTGATTAGAATTAGATATTAATAAAATCTATAGCCTATGTTACCATAGAGATATATAAGAATATTGTGATGTAATTTCATAGAAATCGTTTCTTATTTTTTGATGTTCATAATTCTAAATTACCGGTAAAGTGTCGGTTAAGTAGGAAATTTCTTTTTTGTTTGTTTCTATGACAGCAAAAAAGTAAACAAATTACATACATATATACATATATACATACATACATACATACAAACACTCTCCTTTATATATATAGATTAATGAATAACAGTATAGACTATATAATTAAGTCATAATTATCATTTATAATGACTTTTCAAATTAATAGTGTCTTTTCAACGGATATCTAATTACCTTCTTATGTCAGTTATCCGAAAAATTAAATGATAAATTAAATTTTTATAAAAGGAATGATTGCAGATATGTTTTAGAAGATGTCACCCTGATTAATGTTTTATTTGCACTTTTTAACAACTTCAATAACATTGCGCCATGTTTTTCTTGAATTCAGTTCAATAGATAATTTTAAGAAAACTTTGCTGTCATTAATTATATTTGTTATACTTTCATAAATAATGATAAATAAAGATATAAAAATAATTAATTGAATAAAGTGAAGTAAAATAAAGTAAAGAGATCCTGAAACTTAAGATAAAAAACAAAGTGATTATTTCAATAAATCATTCAATAAATTTTAAAACAATTGTCTCTCTCTTTTTCTAGATTCCAAAAAGGTTATTCAAATTCTGTTGTTTTTTTACTAATATTTTAAAATTTATATTAGAACCTAATTCTCGTGTCCTGCTAAATATCTTATAAAATCAATTCATTAATTAAATATAATAATGATTTCATATTTGAAAAAATTGTATAAACATTACAAATTTATAAGATATGTTTGAATTTGAGAGGATGATTAAAAGTATTTTATTAAAAAAAAAATTGTACATGATATATAAAAAAAATATAAAAATATGTAGAATATAAGTATAGTATAAATCAGTGAAGGCGAACCTTTTTGAGAAGTGGGTCGTATTTTGATCATTACTTTTTTTAGATCTAGCTCGTGGGCACTAAGTAAAAATGTGTGTTCAGAATCGCAAAAGCATCTTACCTTTTTTTTTATAAAAAATTTATAAAAATCAAAGTGTAGGTCAGTTAAAAAGCTTGGGTGGGTCAGTGTCTGAAGTTCGCCATTACTGGTATAATACTATAGAGCAGAGGTTCTTAAACTGTGGTCCGCGGACCCCTGGGGGTCCGCGAAGCCTTTACTGGGGGTCCGCAAAGCCATCGTACAGGTGCACGAGAAAATGATGAGTCGGTTAAAACTTTATTTAATATAAAAGAAGCGATGGCATGGCTTTGTGAGGAAACAGAGATCAAATACCCAAATTCAACGAAATGTGCAAGAAACTATTGCTACCGTTTCCATCTTCATATTTAGCAGAATTTTCTTTCTTCAATATTATAATTTCTAATAAAATGTGTTCTACAATATGCAAAAAAATCGTTATTCACCAATCACTGTTAGAAATATCCATCATATATCCTTGTTCTTATGAGATCGTAAGCCAGAAATTAACTAATAAAATGACGTAAAGTACCTAAAGTTGGAATGGGGTCCGTCAAAAAAAATTTTTTCAAGTGGGGGTCCGCAGAGTACATAAGATTAAGAACCTCTGCTATAGAGTATAGAGTGTGCACTAATTTTAGAAATTGTTAACAAAACTTTAATAATAGATTATAAGTTATGTAATAATTAAATTCATATATCAACTAAATATTTAACTTCAACTTAATATTCAATAAATTTGAGAATATAATTTTATTAAAAAAAAATTGTTTATGATATATAAATATGTAGAATAGAATATGTACTATGTAGAATATATACTATTTATACTATGGAGTGTGCACTAATGTTAGAAATTGTTAACTTAAATACTAGATTATAAATTGATAAAAGTGATGTCATGAATCAACATTTCAATTCATATATCAACTAAATAGTTACATGTTATTAACTCCGAGCCTGATATTGTTAAGATTAAAATTTTAATTAAAAAGTTTCTTTCAATTTAATAAAATATAATTAAGGCTCACTAATATGTAAATCTAATCTAGAACCTTTATAAATGGTAAATTGTGGCCAAAATATAAACATAATATTTGTGGCGTGTCACAAAAGTAAAAAATTTTTAAAAAAAAAAAGATATTATTAAAATTATATTATTATTATTATATTATTAAAATTAGGGACTGTATTGGCGCTGAAGTTTGTCTCAGAATTAAATTTGTTTCGGAAAAAAATTATTAATTATTATTAACATTAAGATTATTATTAATAACCAACTCTGACTATTATTAAAGATAAATATTTGAATTATGAATTTTTTTCGCTTTGAAGATTGTCATCAAAAATGAGCTCGTGTCTCATAGGTTTGTTAGAGATCCAATTTGGCAATATGTATTTTGGAACCACTCTCTAAGGACCTATACTATCATTATTTATCTTATTTAATTCAATATCTACAAATTAAAATTAAAACTACAAACTATTAAGACTAATTAATACTTAGTAAATTTTATATTAAAAATATAAATTTACTTAAATTTTTAGTTATTCTTAACCCATCAGTCATTAATAAACATTTAACTAAAATATTTAAATTTATATAAATATTTTTTATTCCCTTTGCAGAATTTAAATAAATAATTAAATAAATAAAATAAAAACACAAAACTTACAATTTCCCATTCTATAAATATCTGAAAATAATTAAAATATATAATTTATAATAGTGTAGAAATTTAATCAAATTTATATACACGATATGTTTGAAATAATATAATCAAATTTGTTCTCTTACGTGATGTCATTTTCTACACCCTCGCAATTTTAGAACTTTCATTGTCTTTTCATTCAAGAGTGGTGATGGATTAATTTCATACCCCTAACGAAAATTGATATATTATGTGAATAAAATGATTATCTGAGAAAAAAATCTATTTTGATGTATAGATAGGTACATAGATTCAAGCAGGTGTTGTGGTACTCTCATTGTTTGCTCGAACAATATGTTTTTTCTAAAGCTTTTGTACACTTGAAAACTCTCGAGCTTTTCTTCTGTGCTTTTGGATGACATGAAAAGGTGCTATTGTTTTAATTTCCTCTACTACATCTTTTTTTTAATCTTTTTATTATTTTTTTTATTTCATTTTTTAACATATCAAATCATCTTTTAAAATAGTTATATTTATATTAAAATCTTTTTATTTATATAATAAAAAAGATTATATAAAATAAATTTATTTAAAAGTAAACTGGAATTTTTTTGTGTTCAATTTTCAGTCAAATTACACAAATGGAATTTTGATAAATCTTCTTTTTTTCTATTAATATATATATATATATAAGGTTTTTTTGACTGCACATTGCTCAGAATTTAAAATTTTTTACATATCTTCATGGCCTCTATAATCCAACTATAAAATTTTTTATGTATGTCTGTATGTATTTTTGTCTATCCGGGAATTTGTGAAGTTGTAGACTAATAAGTTGACCTGTGGCCAGGTCCGAACCGACCGACGGTTTGAAGTAAATTAATTTCCAGCTACAGAAACAATTTCAAATAATTTTAATATATCTATTAATGTAATAAAAAACAGATAGGCATACATAAGTAATAAATATAAACATTTTTAATTTTATTTTATTTATAATATATATGCAAGACCAGGCTGTGACGTCATGAATGGCTGGATATAATTTTAAACCAAATTTCATCAAAATCGGTTGAGCTGTTCAGGCTGTACACATCTATACGGACGGACGGACAGACATCATGCTAAAAATTCTTTTTTCTGTTAAGAAAATGCATGATTCGTGGAGATATGTAAAAATCTCCACATGTGAGATTTGGTGTGAAAACAATACCTCCCTTTCTATCGTCGGTCGGTAAAAATTGTGTGAACCGATTACTATGAAATTACCTCACAATACATTACCTCTATTTGAACATAGGTTATAAATTTTATCAATATCTAATTAATAACAATATTTGAATTAAATTTTGAATTAAAAAGTTAGCTATAAGTTTATAAAATATCTCAAGTCTTTAACTTTAGATTTCCCTAAATTTCATTATAATAAAAATTGTTCAATATATACGATAAATGATAATAAAAAACGAATATCAAAATAAATATTAACGAATATTATAATCCAATATATAATAACATATACAATAAAATATTTAATTAATTTAATGATCCAATTAACAAATAAATAAGAACGTGAAAAGGAAATTAATGTTATAATATACTACTGATTGAAATCATATAAATAAAACCAATTACATAGACTATCAACCAAATTCTATGTTTGACTGTGAGGGAAAAGGGGGCAGAGCCCATGTCTATGTCCGAAGAGGGCCGAAGGTGATCTGAGCAGCTAGAATAAATAAATATGAATTAATTTTCATTACTTAATTAATTTAATTTCTTTTGAAAGAAAAAAATTGTTTATTTGGAAGGACTTAAGACCGTAAGACTGTAATATCGAAAAAATTTTATTTTAAATTATATAATTTAATAGAAAATTGATTTTTTTATAACTCGTTAATTTGTTTTTTATTAAATTTTTATTAATTTATTAAAGTTAGTAAGGTTCAATCCTTCATTCTTCAAGTTCATTGGACCAGGACTATAGCCATTATGCTAATGCAAATAATAATTGTCATATAATCAGAAGTAAAAAAAACTCTCATCATTCATCCGAAAATTTTATTGTGTGCACACCCTTTTTCCTTCATTTCTATATTGCTTTGTTTTATTTTGAATGCCCTTTTAATTACTGGAGGAACATTAATATCAGATCTCTCTAATTTAAATTCTTAACTCTTTTCCCTCTTATTGGAGAAATGATTAGTGGAAATGGAATGTTTTCGAGGTGGGGACACGTAACTGGGGCATCGATTTTACTATAATCATTAGACACACACATTATGTCGTAGAGAGCATTATTTTATTATTGTTCTTTTGTTGAAGAGAGGTTAATTTCCTTTCCAATCCTATTTACTTGGAAATTGTCAAAGGTTAAATGAAAAGAGTGGATTAAACAAAAGACTTTGATGTTCTAACTTATTAAAAAGCTTTTTATTAATTACCCATTTAGAAGTCATTCGAAAATGATTTCAAACAAATTTTCTATAGATTCAACGATTGTCTATTCAAATAGCGAAAGACTCGGAGATGAATTAATTTTAATAAACGAAAAAAATGAAAAGTACTACTTGAATTTAATAACGGTGAAATTATGTTCAATGGAATCTTTAAAATATGTACTATGTAGTGTACTATTTATATATGTATATTAAAATACCATATATATATACTTAAAATATAGTATAACTTAAAATATATAGTATGTATATATATATTAAAATCCTGTAAAGTGAAGTAATTCTGAAGCAAAATTTATAAACATTAAAATAAAATTTAAATTTTATTTTTTCTGATTTTAAATTTAATTAATACGTATATCATGTATACCAAGTATATGAAATTGTTTTAAATAAACATATATATAAATATATATATATCTGTGGTTCTACGGAACTCGAAAGTTCTTGGCCGCATATATAAACAAAAATTTTAAATTACATTTACATTCATAATTAAGCATAAATGTATTTTAAATTAACCTGCAGAAAGGACTATTCTGATATTCATCCATTCAATTCTCTTAATTGCTCTCAATTTCTTAATGTAACCCCTTCATATATTCAGCATACTGTTCGGTCAGTCAACTTCTCGTTTCTCAATTGTCCTCGTCTTAAACAAAGTTATAGGCAGTATTTCCCCACAACTTCTAGCCATATATTGCACCCAATCTCTTTTTATTGATATTATCATTCTATGTTTAAAGATCCATAAAGGTTATGCATAAAGTGACCATACGTCCCGTTTTCAGGTAGCATGTCCCTTATTTTAAATTTATTATTATTATTATACTAAGTTATTGTTACATTATTTACTATATTTTTCAGTTATTTTCATTTTAATAAACAGAAATAATGAAAAATATACGTTTTCTTCATAGCCTCCCCAAACTATAACCGAAAATTAAAAAAATGTCCCGTTTTTAGGAAAAAAATAAATGGTCACGCGCGTTAGTTATGCAATTCTTTGTTAAGTAGTCTCCGTCATTTTTCAGTGATTTAACCTTCTTCGATCGATAATAATAAATAGTAATAAATATATTTATAAAATTATATATTTTATATATTTAAGTATATATTATTTATATTCTTACATTAGTTTGTTTAATGAAATTTAAAATCTTCAATGCTTTTTCTTTACATTCATGAATATCTACTATTTTATTGATAAAAATTTAAGATTATTTCTCTCTAGCAAGTAGACTTTTATGAAATGTAATAAATTATTAAAATGATAAATTTTATTTTATAGTTAATGAATCATGAAACTAATTAATGTTGTCAGAATTATTATACAGAACAGTAATATTTTTGTACCATTATCCAACTAGTAGCCCCTTTGACGATGTGGATATGCAACACGCACACTCTATTAAAAACAAAACCACTTTGTTTTGATTCATAAACATAAACCTCTAATTATCATAATGAGTTCCAAATATATTAAAAAACTTATTATTAATAATATTTTTTATAGTTTTGTTATTAAACGAATTGAATTTATATTTTTGAAATATTAATATTATATTATTATTATTTTTTTTATTATATTCTAGATTTGTATACTAAAAAATAAAGAGTAATTAAATAAATAATTTGAATTGTTTAAAAATACATTTCTTTTTAATGCATTCAACAAGAAAATAATAAAAATTTTATAAAATATGACATTTTGTAATCTTTGGATGTTGAATAAATTAAATCCCTCTAAGTAATATTAATTGTTAAATTGTGAATTAATGAAATGATTTAAAGCAATGAATGATTGGTGTATGAATCTAATTATAATTTTAGGAAAGACTTTTGAGTTCATTTGAAAAAAAATAACGATTTCAACCTTTGTAATGTGGATGTGGGTGTATGAAAAGTAATGATCTTTGTGTGGGAGGAATACTAAGAAAGGATGTGTTTAGAATCATTCATTCAGATAAAAGAAAAAATCAATAATTAAAGATATATTAAATATAAAAAAAAATTAAAAATTAGATTGTCTCATTAGAAAATCTCATTAATTAAATAAACTTAAAATAATAAAAAAAAATTAGATTGACTGAAATGTGGAGGGAGAAGAAATAATAATTGTTCAGATGAAATCGATTTAAATCAATGATGGAAATAATATCGAAAAGGAAATGCTTCATATAAATAATTTATAGATACTATCAGATTAAGTGCTACTAATTGAACAAATAAATAATAATTGTCAAGTACAACGAAAGAAATCTTTTGTCTATGGGTGGATTGTTTTTTTTTTAAAGAAATCTACAAGGATTTATGATAAATTACTTTTTTAATAGAATCTGTCCTTAAGATGATAAGTTAATTTATTTAATTCTTTCCATACACCGGTGATTGGAATAATAATATACTGTTGATGTATTTATCTAGATATCTTAATTATAAAAATGAATGTTTTATTTAATTCCTACTAATTTCTGGTAATTATATTATTTAGTGTTTACAGTTTCTGTGAATTTATGAGAGATCCGTAGGTTTGCGTAGGTACTCTTCTTGTTTAGTCCGATTGATCCCATTCACTTTCAAGGTTTTCTTCGTGTAATGTTTACCAACCATTTATCAAAATTGGGAGCAGATGTGGAGGCAATGAACAATGAGTTTGTTCAAGTAAATATTGTATTATAAGTATATAAACAAAATCGATATACAGAACAGGTTAAGAATAAACATCATTCATCAAAATGTAATATAATCAATACACAAAACATAATTATTTATTCAAATGAATAATAATAATAATAATAATAATAATAGTAATAATAGTAATAATAAGAAATAACTAAAAATGAATGTGCAACTTCACCATATAAAATTTTTGTTTTGTAATTTTTAATACTTTCACTTACTTAAAAGGTTTGATTTATCATTAAGAAAAAAAAATTGACTAATAGAAATATTAGAAAAACAAATCATTTTCGTAGGTAATTATTTTTAAAATGCCCAAGAATTTTAATCGTTAATTTATATTGTTGAGGAATTTAAATTCTGATATTTGAAAATGTAAATTATTAAATTTCAATAAATGATCAAATAATTTTATTTAATTCTGCATATTGGTCTATGTCCTAGAGAATTTTAAATTTTAAACAATTCAACCGGTGAATGCCAGTAAAATACAAATTCTGAGATTAAATTTGATATGTTTCTAAAATTAAAATAAAAAAGTAGATGATATAAGTAAATTATATTGATCAATCTTAATAATATTATGATACCTATTTCAAGGAGTTTTCACATCTTTTAATTTATAATATATAATTTTATAGAGAAAAGTTTTATTATGAAACTTTATACTGGGCATCTATAATAGTAAATCATTTTATTTTAAAAATAAATATACCTATAATAATAAATGAATGAGGAAGATTAAATTTATTTAAGCTTAATGCTTTTATAATATATGCAATAAATCATCATACTAATATTAATTAATGAGGGTAGATGGGTGGGTGACCCTTGCTTGCATATTTGTTCTAGATAATCAATTGCAAATATTAAGAGATAATAAAGAATGTGGTTTCAAAACTTTGAAATTAAATTTTCTTTCAAAATTATTTTTCTTTTTTATTATTAACTAGCTGATCAGAGCGCCCTCGGCGCTCTTCACACCTAGACGGGGGCTCCGCCCCCTGTACCCCCCCGAGTGTCCCTATTCTGAGCTATAACCATCTAACTCCTACCCTATCCTATCTCTCTCACGTTCCTTCCTACATTGTCCACCCTGTTCACAATTGGTCTTCCAAACGGACGTTTTCCAATCGAACTCCCACCAATATATTTTCCTCTCCCATGCTAGCCATGTGCCCTGTCGGCCCCAGCCTTCTCTATTTTATGACCTATAATTTAATAATTTTGATCCCCTTTGATAATAATTTCCCGATTGCAACCTCGATTTAAATTCTTTGCAAATATTATTCTCTCTGATACTAATTATTTTGTCTTATCACTATTAATTTCAAACCCCATCAATTTTCCTGCCTCGATTAATTTTTTTATGCTACTTTAAATGTTATTAATTTATTTTAAAAAAAATCAGAGTAAACAAAATAAAAATAAAATATAAAATTAGCATAACACTAAACTACTATAAAAATAATATTAAAAAATATATTATATATTAAAATCTAACGTGAAAATCCAATTATGAGATCAAATTTTCTTAATTAAAATAATTTACTCACATAATCTTAAAAATTAATAGTATTAAATTATAGCCGTAATGTGAATGTTTTCAAAGTTTAAAAGGCCAATAAGATCAATTGAGATATTGTAAATATCAATAGATATATAAAAAGATTTTTATCTGCACATTGCTCAGAATTTAAATTACCGCCAAATTATCGCCACCAGCGCCTCTATGATCTAGTATGGTAACTAAACTATTTTTAATTAATATTCTTTATAATTTTTTTAAAATTTTTCTAATTAAAAAATCGAAAATCGGGCTTCGAGGTCTGGTGGCCAGCCCCTTTGTGCTTCCGTGTAAAAAATTCCAGGTCCCTGCGTGCGATAGTTTTTGCTGGAGAGCTCGGTCAAACAAACACACAGACAAACAGACAGACACATTACACTTGCTTTTATTATTATAGATTTCTATATAATCCTATTTTCAAAAGCGTTGACAAACTTAATTTAACTTAAAATAAATTTAATATTCTTATTGATTAAAATCAATTTTTTTTTTTTTTAAACAATCATGTGACTTTTGAAAAATGATTATGAGTTATTAAATGATAAAATGAGGAAAAAAATTAATGACAAATTATATCATCTTTTAAAATAATATAAGTAAACTTGAAATAAACAAAATATCCTATTGGTAGAAATTTCAAATAATTATTTCACATTTATTATATTTTTGCTTTTTTTAATTTAACGTTCAATAATGGTTGGTTGTTCTTAGTTCCACTGAAAACAGACAAGTACATAACTTTGAAAAATAATATTTATTTAGCTATAGGTTGAAATTAGAAATTCGTTTTCTATAATATTTACCAATTTGAAATTAGATTATTATTCAATTTTAGAAATAAAAATTGTCATGCTCGACATTAAATAAATATATTAATAATAATATTAAAATATTTTAATTTTGTTTCTTATAAATATTTAAAATAGACCAATCTTTTTGCATGATTAATCATTATTTTATTTTTTTAATATTATTTTATTTATTCTTGATTATTTTATTATGTTCCCATAAGAAACAGATAAATAAAGAAAGTATTTTTATTTGCTATGCAAATAAGAAAGAATAAATAAAAAAAATAAACTGAATCATTTGATATTGATTTTAGCTTAGTCAATGGGTTCATTAGAAATTCTACATTTCATGATGACAAAGAATAATTAAAACTTCCCAGTTTCAGTGTTAAGAATCATTATAATATTATAGTGACTTTCTAATAATTTAATATTTTATTATTATAATATTATTTATTTAGTACCCATTATATATACAATGTGTGATATTTTTGTCTGAATTTTATCTTAAGAGAACTTGATTTGAAATTTATTTACTGATAAGTATTTTATTCTTTTTATTTTATTCACAGTAAGATGAAATTTTGCAAAAATAAATAATATTATTAATTATTTACCCAACTTTCATTCATTAATCAAATATAATATATTTACAAAAAAAAATCTCTTACTTTAGCAAATCCCTTGAATAAATATCGCTTATTAAGTATGTTCTTATCTAAGCGGGGTAAAGGTGTTGTATGATCAGAGCAATGGATCCTTTCAACCTTTATCTTGATTTTCTTCATTGGAGACTGCAACCTCTTTCAAGTGACTTCCAAATTTGAATCATGTAAGCTGAGTAGACCGCATTCTCATAGACCCCACCTAGAGAGAAATTGCCTTGCTAGGCCTGGTATTTGATCTTCAGACCACAAGATTGAAAGACAAGTGTGTTGCTCTCCAGACTCCGTGGCATCTTGATTTATTTACTTATGAGGTATAATTAATTAGAGTAGATTTGAAAGTCTATTAGAGTGTTGTGTTCGTAACTTCATACTCATATATGTATATATTTCTAACCCACCTCCCCTTTGACTTAACAAGAAATAGTATATTATACCTGCTCCTTCCTTTTTAAAATATAATTCCATATTTTATTTTTTTTTATTTCTTATTAATGCGATGACTAAATGAGAAAGAAAATAAAAAATAAGGTGTGGAATGTTCCATTTATATTTATTTTTAAAGATTTTCGTCATTTGACAGATAATAATTAATAACTATATAAAGTAACACTCTTACGATAGAATGTTTTATTATAATTATTGAAGAGGAAAATTACCAAGGATATACTATTATTATAACATCATTGAGCTTCCAATGGGATGAATATTAAATAAGGCCAGTTGTTCATAAGCCACCTGCATTTCGATGCGGCCGATCCTCCACTCTCAGGTGAGATTCCGTTAGCACGCCTAGATATCTCCGTTCAATCGCATTCCTTAAGCCGCTGTCCTCTTTCCTCCAATGAAAAGTTATTTCATTAATGGCTCGAATATCGCAGACATTAAAACCAAATAATATTTGTTCATAATAGGTTTTTATCTTAAGCAGCGAACGATCCATTTTGATAAGCGTTTCTGTATGAACGCCGTCGATGAGATCTCCTTGTTCTGCATTCCATCTCGTAGCCATTAAGGAACCGCGATCCTTTAATAGCCGAGTAGCCAGTTTGCCAACACCTCTCTCTCATCAAATTCCAATGGGCCTGCTAATTTTTTATAGCAATAATGATTTTTTTTTAATCAAAATAAAGTTATTGTATTCGACCACAGGCATAAAATAGACTTCATACTTTTACCTTTTTTGTATATACCAACTCATCCATCTTTTACGCCTTTTATTCTTTATTAATAATATAAAGAAGTAATTTATTTTGATTTTAACCAAACGATAATTCATCAAAAAAAAAATAATAAATAAATAAAAATTATTAAAAAGTTTGTAGCTATCAAAAAATAATTTAGTGGAATAACATCACTTGGCATTTTTTTATATATTCAGATCTTTACTTAACTATAATATATAAAAACTAATAATAATAATATACTATAGATCCTAAATAAGATAGTATTACCCAACCGTTGGATGTAAGACATTAATTTCAATTTCAATTCAATTCAATAAATCGACCTAAATTCTTGAAACGTATTAATGAAATAATAGCTCTATATATCTAAAATATGTAAGAATTTTACTTTATTCCAATCTCTTTATCAACAAAAATAATATTAATTTTTTAATTCAAATTTATAAATAATCATTCAAAATCATATTAAATAAATAAGAAGTGTTTATTAATAATTTTTTTTTTTTTTATGAATAAAATCTAATTTTATTTTTTAATATTTATTATTCTAAAATCGTTTGGTAGAATGTAGATTTTCAAAGTTTTTTTTTAATTATTTTAAGAAGAAATTTCTATTTACCTACCTGTGAAATTTTAGCTTATTGTAAATAAATACCTAAATTAGTGATTCCCAATGGGGTTCAGGAAGACTCTTCGGGGGTTCAGCTTTGAATAGAGTCGACAGAACCTGAAGAGGCTAATGGAGGGTCGATGGCTATAAAAAAAGTAGATGATATTTTTACGAAATAAAAACTAAATAAAAAAGTAAATACAATAGTAAAAACAATTGCCAACTAGTACATAGTAGTATATTTATTAAAGTTAAACTTATTACACTTTTTACAACTATATTTATATAATCGTCCATGTTTTAAGGGTATTTTTAAGAAATGTCCCATTGGAATTTTTGTTTTAAATTTTCAATCTAGATAAAATATGTACCATTTACTTTAATATGTTTTTTTGAATGAGTTTTGATTTATTTATTTATTTTTTTTTTGGTAATTAATTTTCGATAATATTTATTAGCTATATTATCGTATGTGAAATTTACTATTAATCAAAATTTAAACATGATACCAAAATTATTGTTAACAATAACTCCCTTACTATCGTCGGTCGGTAAAAACATCAGTCTCAACTGTCACATCACTTTTTCAGTTAGAAATCATTTGTGAAATTATTAATTTATAAACTTTGATTAAATTATACTAACCCTAGTACTAATAATAATGTTTATTCTTTTATAAAATTGTTAAAAATAGATTCTATTAAATGCTCATTAAACTTAACTATATTAAAATACTTAAACCACATCAAAAATCAGGGGCCTATTAAACGAGAAGAAAGTTTAAAAGAGGTTGGTGTAGAAAAGAGGTTGGGGAACTCTGACCCAAGTTATATATAATAATATTGTTAATTTAAATTTTTATTTTTATAAATATCTAAAAATTGCATAAGAAGGATATAAATATTATAACTAAATATTGATAATTTGAAAATAATGTAACTCATATTTAATTATTATGTATATTTCATGTTTATTTTTGAAATAAATAAGTTATTAAATTAATTATTAATAATAAATTTAATTTCCAAGCAAAATTGAGGTAGAAATTTAAAAATAATTTTAGAATATTCAGGATGTTCTTTATAGTAAGTTACAAATTAAAAAACATTTTCAAATATCAGGATGTGCAGAATTTAATAAAAAAGGAATCTATCCATGTTATCCTTCCTTTACTCTCCGTCTCAACGTCAGGAAAACATTCACTGTTTGTCTTTTGAAAAATTCAAAATTTAATAGTCTTTAATGGCAATTTTTTTATAACTGATGAATTTCTAATAAAAATTTATTTTTCCGAGATAAACTAATTTATTTTCAAATAAATCATGAAAAATTGATAAATATTTTTTTATATCATGAAAAATTGGATATTTATTTTTAAATTTTATAAAATTACAAATTGATAAATAAATAGAATTGTTTAATTAGTAATCACACTCACATTTAAAGGAAGCACGTTCTCGTTTTAAAGAAGTCATTCTCCGTGGTGAATGATTTAAACCAATTTGGGGTGAAAATGAAGTATTGACTGTGAATTGATAATGGCTAAGCTTTTATTATTTGTAACTCAATCTAGTTGATTTAAATTAGTTTCCGGTACTTCTTAGGGATACGTAATGTGCATGTTTATTCGGACCTCATTTACAGGAAATGACCTGATATACCTAAATAATAAATCATTAATCATTCAGTAAATCAATTTCCACTTCATTTAATTTAAAATTATTAAAATATTGAACAAAGAATAGTGAAGAACACTTTAATAAAAGTCAGAATGATATTTATTATAATTAGATAAAATTTTCAATCAAAATCATAAACCTTTAAAAGTAAATCTCAAAAAAATATAAACATTATTATTATTATTATTTATTTAAATAAATTTCAAATTTTTTTAAATTTATCTATTAGATCTCTTTGTGTATATATTGATAAATATATGTCTTTCTTATCTTTAAAATATCTTATTATTATCTTTAATATATTATTATATATATAAATAAATAAATAAATGATTTTAATTTTTCTTAATTAAATTAATTCAATTAAATATTTATAAACTTGAAAAAGTATCAAATTAAAATTAACGCAATTATTCAAGTGGCTTAGTAATGTGATTTTGAAAAACATATTAATATATATTTATATGTGTAAAGTTAAAATTGCACTTTAAATTTTATTTATAAATATTATTATTATAGTCTTAAAACATTTTCTAAGTTTATCTGCCAGTCTGTTTTTTGGAAATCTTATTTAATTTATCTATCTATCTC
Organism: Labia minor; assembly: GCA_963082975.1. Classification (NCBI taxonomy): domain Eukaryota; kingdom Metazoa; phylum Arthropoda; class Insecta; order Dermaptera; family Spongiphoridae; genus Labia; species Labia minor. Next base: position 29,045,746 of record OY720344.1, on the reverse strand, counting down.
TGCGGCTCTATGGAACTCGAAAGTTCTTATCCGCAGCAAGGACATTGCTCCAAGTGTCCATATCCTAATCCACATCCATCCAACTCATACCCTCTCCCATCTCTCTGACGTCCCTTCCTACTTTGTCCACTCACCGCGTCCTTGGTATTCCAAGCGGACGTTTCCCACTCGGTTTCCCCACCAATATATTTTTCGCTATTCTCCTCTATTTCGCTATTTTTCCTCTTCCATTTTAGCCTCGTGCCCTGCTCATCGCAGCCTTTACAATTTTATAACCCTAGCTAATTTAATTTTAATTAATTATGAATAAAAAAGTTAATTATTGGTTTTTTTAAGAAGTCAACAATTCGTTGCATCGGTATACTGGATATTATTTTTTTAAAATATGAATATATCTTTAATAAAAATAATATTAATTTTTTACTTGTATTATATATAATATTTTCTATTTTATAAAATATTGTGTTATCTACACATTTGATATTATATAATAAATAGATTTATATACAATTGATATTTCCTAAAATGAAGAATAGAAATCAACTGAATATGATTGATATTCATTCATATATATGTATATTATGCCATAGAAGAGACAGAGTGTGCGTCGTACCTGCATTATTATATTGATAAAACTATAAAAGGCAACGTGTTCAGAAAACAAGGGAAGCACCATTTCCGGGCGTAGATAATATAGAGCGAATAATCATTTCTCGAATCCGTTATTCACGGTTAGCAATGAAGTGCAAATACAAATATATTATAAATATACATATTCTGCTCATATCCACAGAAATAAACATATATTAGGTAAAAGCTTCCAAAAAGTTACTACACAAGAAAATATAATATTTAGCCCTATTTGACAATATTTTACCAAATATCAAATTAATAAATTAATTAATAAAAATTATTAACCTTTGAAATAAATATAAATAAGTATTTTGTGGGATTATTTTATTTGCTCCTAAATGACCTCAATACTTTATAAATGTTATCGTAAAGATTCTAATCTCTTTTATTTTCCAATTGGTTTTGATAAAAACATACGTAAATTTTAAAAATATATTTGTAGTTTTTATTCATGTTATAATAGCTAATTAGATAAAAATTAGCTGGAGTGTCTCCACTCGGCTATCTCGCAATTTGAATTGGATTAAATAACATAATATATTATATTTAAATTAAATTTAATTTATTATAAATTATAAATAATAAATATTAAACCAGCGCATGTTTGGCTTTTTTTGATGGCACCACGTCACGTGTTGGAGCGTGAGATTTGCAGTGTTAAAATATTAATTCTGGTAATTTCAGCGAATCAATCAAGCTGAAATTCTATATATAGCAGTTTTATACAATTATTAATCATGTGAAAAATTATCAAACATATATCTTTATTTTTACGGTCACTTTAGAGGAAAAAAAATCAAAACGTTGTAAGTAATGACCCTCTTCCGGTTGAGCTACATTTCTCAAAAGTTGATAGAAAACTACGAATTTTGAATAATGCTCATGTACCAAATTTCAAACCGTTTTTGCGTAATCTTGGTTACATATACACACACACACAGACATTTTTCTCAACCTTAGTGAAAATGATTCAGGAACCTTCAAAACGTATAAAAACATCAAAATCTCAACATCGAAAATTTTCTTACGAGATAGTAATAATGAAAATAAAATTAAATTGCTTTAACTGCACGCAAGATAAAGTATTATTCACAAACATTTAAAATGTAAAAATATTAATGAAATTTTTTTTATTTAAAATATTTAATAAAAAAATAAAGTTGGTAAAAATCCTGAAAAGACAAAAAAAAAATTCCATTTTTGAAAATTTATATTTATTTCATAGAATTTCAATCAAATCAATCAAATACGACGATAGACCATTGATCCATATATACAATACATACACAATAATCATAAACCAAAATATTTGAATAGTAAAGTATTTTCCATTTCAATAAATAATCAATAAATTCTATTGAAATAAAATTATATTTTGTAAATATGTATATGTATATAAATTCAGAACGTCAATTGAGATGAATATATTGGCATCCTGTTTTCATTTTGATATTTTTTAAATTGCATCCTTTAAATTAAATATATAAAAGTCAATTATATAAAATTCATAATAACTTATAAATAATTTATAAATGTGCAATGCATTTGGAATTATATAATCAATACATTCCAATGAATTCTTAAATAACTAATCCAATATCACTATAATAATAAACTAGAATGACCTAACGATTAAATTCCTTTAATTCCTCTATTTTTTGATTTCTTTCTATAAAAAATAGTTCAATGCAAATGATCCGACTAGACATTCATATAATCTCCAATAATCTATTGAGAGCATTTTTTAATAAATATCTTTCAATTTTAATCGGTATTTGTAAATTAATAATAAAACTAGTGAATTTATTATCTAGATAAATAAAGTATGGATTTGAAAATATTTATCTAAACTCTAAATAAAACTGTCCAATTTTTTGAGCAAATATAATTATATTAATAATTAATATTATAAACATCTTTCATATCTAAAGAGGTATAATTAATAAATCAATATCCTCTGCTATAATGGAAATTATATTAACTTATTTTGTATACATAGCTATTTTTTTTGTGATTCAGCTTTATGTGAAATCCATAAATATCATCATAATAAAATATTTTTATTTACTCTGACCATCATTAAGTACTCCCTTTAAGTAATTCTGTATGTTCAGTTACTATAATTTGAAGTTCTAATGTAAAAAAAATTCTAAACTGTATTTTTTTCCTTTGGATTTACTTTTGTAAAATACAATTATTATTTTTAATATATTCACATAAATAAGTAGAAAAGAATAATTTCTAAAATAATTATTTTCAATATATCTAGATTGGATTGTATAGATCAGGGATGGCGAATCCATGACACGTTTGAAAAATTTCATGGCACGCATAAAGACAAAATTATTTTTTTAATAATTATAATTTTTTCAATAGAAATGAATTAAAATTGAACAATTTACAATAAAATTACAATTTATGAAATTCGAAGTATTTATTTATCATCTTAGTAGATTAAACCGGCAAATTTATATTTTATTATTAAAATATCGCTTGAATTCTCTCGCAGTATAAAAACACATGATAGATACAGTGTATACCGTTTGGACTTCTATTAATGCCATTGCGTGATGTTGTCATTCTTCAGGATTTAAAAATTTTTGAAAATCTTCACTCTTCATGACCTGGAGATTCCAAATATGACTTTTATATTTTTTATATCTGGCATTTTATATATCTGTTTGTTTTGGAAATTGTGAAGTTTTAAACTCAAAATTGATTGGTGCGATGAAATATTACCAGAATATTCTTATATGCTCTTATTTTAATATGTTGTAAATTTTATCAATATTTATTAAAATAAGCTGGAACGTCTCGACTCGACTATCTGGCAATTTGCACTGGATTAAATAACATATATTATATTTAAATTAAATTAATTAATTAAATTATAAATTAAAATTAATAAATAATATTTATTAAACCAGCTCGAATTTGTTGTTGGCACCACGTCACGTGCTGGCGCGTGATTTGCACTGTTAAAAATTTAATTACCATTTTTAATCATGTGAAAAACTATCAAACATACATCTTTATTGTTACGGTCAGTTTAGGGGAAAAAAAACGTGATAAGTAATGACCCTCTTCCAAAAGAGCTACACTTCTCAAAAGTTGATAGAAAACTACGAATTTTGAATAATACCCGTGTACCAAATTTGATTATTCTAACTGTGTCTACATACACAAACACACAGTCATTTTTCTCAACTTTAGTGAAAATGACTCAGGGACCTTCAAAACGTATAAAAACATCAAAATCTGGCGAGATAGTAAAAACGAAAAATTATTTTTTTAAAATTTATATCAAGCTTAACAAAGCTTTACTTTCCTCATAGAACGATTGGAGAATAGTGCCAGATTCGCAATCTTTTTTTAGAATTTAATATAGCATTGTCAAAACAAGAAATAGTAAATGGTTCACTGTATTAGATATAAATTTTGCTATTTGGTCATTATCTACAACTAAAAACTACATACTAAAATCAATTAAACAATTTCCATACAATAAAAAAAAAAATAGACAATTTTTAGGAAATATATACGTTAGTTACTTCAAAAATATTTTTTATAATTTTTTGGAACAGAGGTTTTAAAAAAGGTTCGCCATCCTTGGTATAGAATAGATAAATTGCATAAAAAAAACACTCACCAAACGAATAAATACTCCATAATGTTTTTATTATTTTTTTTTACCTATATATAAAATTAAATGATCCTAATCCAATATTTTAGTTTATACTGAACATAATATAAGAAATAAAATTTATTTTTCGTTGAAAATTTGTTATCTAGATATTGATTACATATTTTGTCTAGATATATGTTGTTAGTTTGGAGTTTAATTGTATATATCGATGATAAGGAGGTGAAGGGAGGAGGTTGGCAAGAAGAGTAAGAACCCTTAATGTACTTTCCGGAGGCCTGGTTTCTAACTACAAGCCATTTCATTCATTTGTGCAGCCTCCCATGATAATATATTGTCTACATTTACTACCGCCTTGTCGCTTAATAAATCCAGATAAATAAATAAAAAAAAAATGCCAGATTGCTTATGGCTGCTTGGTCTGATGATGAATGGCGTCGGCCGTGTCGGTTACGAGGTGCCGGTGCATTTGTTCGTTGAACAGTTAACAGGTAATTGCCTGAAATCATGGCCAGATGGTGTGGTCGTGTAAAGTACTTGCAATGGCGCCATTCGCAGCATCCCGTTATCGCTGAAAGAATTTGAAACGAATGCACAATGGGTCCGCCAGCAGCTATTAAGTTTTTCTATGAAAATTCAACCGAATTTATTTCTCTCGTATATGAATTTATCATTGGAATGGAACAGCGATTAGGCATTCATTTAGATTAAAAAAAATGACCACCTACCATGTAAGCTATAATTTTTCATTTTTTTTTTTATATTATGTAAAATGATAAATATTTTTCATGCAATTTTTTTTTTCTTTTTGTTAAGACATTTAATTTTTAATCCTGTTAAAATATTTAAATATTGAGGAAAAAAAAAATACTCAATCATAATATATAATTATTCTATTTTATTTAAATATGTATAAAGAATAAAAATATGAAACATATTAGATTTAAAATGCTATTAATAATTTAGTTTAAAAAAATTTCATTTGAATACTAAGTCAAATATAGAAATTAAATGAAGATATTCATGTAGTGACATTATCTTGAGAGATGTTTCTTATTTCCGTTACAACCAGACATTTGAAAAGAAGAGTTATCAATGAAATAATCTCTGATTTGAAAATGTCAAGAAATAGTAGAGATATATATCATCAAGAAGTCATACATTTTAATATACATATAATTTTAATATAAAATAAAATAAATTCATATTCTTGATTAGCTATTTTAAATAGGAAAGTTTAATCTTAACAATTTTCTCATAATTATCTTTTTTGACAAATATATCTTTGTAAGATTATTTTAGAGATGTTTTAAGCCTTTATAAGTCTCATTAGGATCATTCCGGGTTGAAGAAACACTTTGAATGATTTTTACATTTTTTAAATTTTTACTATCTTGCTAGAGATAGTATTACGATCACGAAAATTTTCGATGTCGAGAATTTGATGTTTTTATACGTTTTGAAGGTCCCTGAGTCATTTTCACTAAGGTTGAAATAAATTTTAAATTTAATTTAATTTAAATATAATATATATATTAATTAATCCAATTCAAATTTGCGAAATAGTTAAGTGGAGACACGCCAGATATTTAAAATTTTTTTTCTAATAGTAAATAAGTTGACCTGTGGCCAGGTCCGAACCGACCGACGGTTTGAAATAAATTAATTTCCAGCTACAGAAACAATTTCAAATAATTTTAATATATCTATTAATATAATAAAAAAACAGATATGGATATAACATAAATATTTTTAATTTTATTTTATTTTTAATATATATGCAAGACCAGGCTGTGACGTCATGAATGGCTGGATGACGTCATATAATTTTAAATTAAGAAAAAAACTAATAAAAATGATTTTTCTAGAGAATAAAACCAATACAAAGTGCATGATTCGTGATGATATGTAAAAAATCTCCTTATGTGAAATTTGGTGCGAAAATAACCCTTCCCTTCCTATCGTCGATCGCTAATACTACCACTTCCGGTTTCCAGATTTGCACCAAAAGTTGATCAATTCATCCCACTGATGCATTAAATAAATATACCAAATTTCATCAAAATCGGTTGAGCCGTTCAGGCTGTACACATCTATACGGACGGACGGACGGACGGACAGACATCATGCTAAAAATACTTTTTTCTGTTAAGAAAATGCATGATTCGCGGAGATATGTAAAAATCTCCACATGTGAAATTTGCTGTGAAAACGATACCTCCCTTACTATCGTCGGTTAGTAAAAATATCTTCTTCTTCCTAGCATTTATCCTTTGTGGGGTTTCCTTCTTTAGACAGTCTCAAAGGGTCCTGTCCATCTCTGATGCGAACTCAAAGAAAATCTCCACCCTCTGAAGCCAGAATAAGGGGGGGGGGGATTTAATATTGAATTGATGGAATTTAGGATTTGAATAGGGTTTGGGACGCGACTTCCTCAATTGAAGGCGAGGAAAAGTCGTGGCTTGCGTGAGCAGGGTTGCTTCCCTGAAGTGGGTCTATCTCTATCCGGATCATAGGGAGTGTCCACCAGCTACTCCTTGTAAAAAAAGTGAAAAACGAGTGAAATTCAAAATCGTATTTATTTTTTCATAAATGAAATTCATAAAAGTGGGTAATATTTTATAATTATCAATATAATAATAATAATAAAATTGAATAAATAATTAATATATGTTCAATATTTAATAAATTTAAAATATTGTTGTAACTCTGTTTGCTTAAAATAAATCGTTTTTTTATAATAAAATTAAAATAAATTAATTTTAAAATGGAAAATAAATAAATTTCAAATTTTATCTTTTTATTTGCTAGGAATTATTTTTTATATGATAGTTTATTTTTTTGTTCACTGAATATAATATAATAAAAATAAACTGGAAGGTGGTGATAAAATATTTTGATATCATCCGAAGAGGTGGAATATGAAGAATACCGGATATCATCGGAAAGTGAAGAGAGTGAAATTGCATCACCGTGGATGCGCTGTGAATGTTATCGAAACCAAACCAGTTTACGAACAAGGGATCCATGGGAAAAATAAAAGATGATTATATAGTGTATGGTGGGGTGAAAGTGAAAGGATGAAATCGTCTTCTTATCAAATTCAACAATAAAAACATCGCTCGATTAATGGGTTTTGCAGATTTGATGTTGCTTCCTCGAAAGATACAGCATAAACTTTACAAATGTAACTCTGAATTGATATTCCATTTTAAGAAAGAGAATAATTTTTTTTATTTATTTTCTCTTTCCCTTAGTTTATGTTATCTAATAGTTTAAAAAGTCAAAATTTTCCATATGAATAATATTTAGAAACTAGTTTCAGATATAAATGCATTTAAATTTAAATTGATTAGATAAAAATAAAATTATCATGATTAATACTAAAGTGAATTTTTATGAAGTGATAATTTTAAAGTTAATACTTTAAAAATTCATATATAGCATCATAATATAGTTATTATATTTCATATAACTAAATTACATATTTAGGTAAATATGAATTGTTAGAAATGTTTGCGAAATTGGGTGAGTTTCATCCAATTATTTTTTATTTTCCAATATTTTCATTTTAAAACTTAACATTTAAAACAAGATTATATAATCTATTGATATATAATACTCACTCAACCTATGCCATAATCCATGATTCTTATTTTCTATTAGCTTCCCATTTAATTTAACTATGATATAAGTATATATATATGTATATTATGGTTATATATAGATTATATATTAATATAAGATAAATATGCACCCAACTCACCGATCAATTCACTCATTTCACATATACTTTTTTCTATTATGTTATTCTTTTATATGTGGACATCAAAAAGTCACTGGAGCTATATCTGGTGAATATGGAACATTTGTCAAAAATTTGAGACACAATTCATAGGGACTTTGCAACTATCATTGAGAATTTCATTGGGTTTATGATGAACTTTTTATTTGTTAAATGAGGTCATTTGGTCCTATTGATATCGTTTATTTGATCCAGTCAACCAGTAAAACTCTATTTTGAGGTTTTCCCCCTTTACTTATCTCTTAAAAGCTCTAAATACCAATTGATTTCGTCTTATATTTATTTTAATCTATTGTTATTATTATGTATTACTTTTTTAGTACATAAAGTCGAATCCATGTTTCATCAGCAATGATAAATTGTCGCAGAAATATTAAAATGCATTTAAAGGTTTTAGAAATATACATTTAAATGGATTTATAAGAAACGCATCAAATAAGTATACTGCTCGAAAATTTTTCATAAGCAAATGTATGATGTTGTCAACAAGATCTATAGAAATGTTTACAAAGTTGGAAAGCTAATACATTTTTATTCAACAAATATTTAACAGGATATCATGGATTTTTTTGATGATTTTGTCATTTATGAAGGTTTTCGGAAGTTCTTTGTTAAAGATGAATGGACGGTCCTTTAGATTTCATTTTTTTCATTTATAAAAAAAATAATCTCCCAAAATCAACTCTTACCTGATTGATTAATTTTAATTTCAGTTTTAAATGATTTTTTGAAAATAATGAATTTAAACATCGTGCTTCAACTGTGAATGATTAAACATGAGAACAATTATTTCATTAGATTTACATATTTAGTGACATTTTTCGGTAGGAATAGAGCTTTTCGAATTATTCACAAAAATTATATATAAAAATTAATTTTTTTTTATCTAAATAATAATCCAATTATAATTTCGAAAAAGAAATAAAAATATTTATGATAATTTTCTTTTTTTTTTCTTAAATTTGTGCTCAAATAATAAATAATTCTTGTAAAGAAAAGTTCTAAACCATCGAAAAAAACTTATGAAAAAGTACAACTTTCCTTTTAATTTGGAGATTGTTTCATAGAAACTCAGGGGATTGAAGTATGCTGGTAGACGATCGTTTGAAGGGATGAAAGGGATTTAGACTTAAAAAGGCACCCTGCGAGCAAGGCGAAAAGGCAAACAATTTGTTCACTCGGACTTTTTTTTTATAGTTGAAAAACTAAAAAGATAAAATAAAAAGATCAATAGAGAGAGAGAGAAAGAGGGGGGGGGGGGGGAGAATGATGATCCCAAAATGCCAGTGACGGCGAAAAGTAATTCAAAGTTCAATGAATGGCACTTGAATTTACACAAACCACAAATTGGTTTGAATATAGAGACCATTGGATTCCATTAGGGTGTTACTGATAACAAAACTTCCGATGCGATACATTAAAATTGCATTGAATCATTCTATTTTATTTTATTTTTATTTTTATAAAAGTCAAATGCATTTGCAAATACTAATAAATAAACAAATAATAGAAATGATATAAGATTCTTTATTTTATTTTATTTTTATTTTCTTAAATTTATGTATTTTTTATGAAAATGTAACAGCATAAGTAATATATTAGAATGAAATATGTCTTTCTCTCTAAACTTAATTGAGGAGAGAAACGACCCTTCTAAATTTAGTTAGCTTTTACATTGTCATAGGGTAAAACTATGTATATCATAGGAACACATTATTTAGAAGCAAAATTAATTGAACATTTTGGATGGTCATTGAAATTTCTATTAATAAATGAGAGGATATGAAATTTAATTTATTTAAAATTATTAGTTTTCATATAGACTATATATATTAGTTTTCATATAGACTATATATAGTTATAAAATATAATAATATCTATTAAGATATTTCTAAAGTTATTTACTTTTTTCTATCTCGCCAGAAAATTTTCGTGATTTTGACGTTTCACTAAGGTTGAAAAAAATGTCTCTGTGTGTGTGTATGTCGATAAGATTATGCAAAAACGGTTTGAGCTAGAATCATGAGATTTGGTACACGGGCATTATTCAAAATTCGTAGTTTTCTATCAACTTTTGAGACTAGTAGCTCTTTCGGAAGAGGGCCATTACTTATCACGTTTTGATTTTTTTTCCTCTAAACTGACTGTATATATAAGAAATATGTATGATATATGTTTGATAGTTTTTCACATGATTAAAAATTGTATAAAACTGCTATACAGTGATGCCTCGCATAACGAACGCCTCGCACAGCGAACGCTGCACACAACGAACCATAATAAACTAAATTTCATGATTCACGAACTTCATTTCACACAACGAACTCGCCCGAGCTTCCACGATCGCTGCCGTTGTATTGCATCCCCTTGCGCAGGCACTGCAGGCAGGGCTTCGAACCGGAACTGAACCGAAAACCGAAAAAACCGGTATTTTTGTCGGAACGAAAACCGGAGCTGAACCGAAAAAAATAATATCGGTTTATTTCAGTTCAGTGTTCAATCCAGAGTTGCCAGAAGTGGTGTTTTTGGGCGTTTTGGCAACACACAACCCCGAATTTTTTTCAATTAGTTATGTCTCGTACTGCATGGTGTCGCTAAAAACTTTATTTCAAAAATTAGTGTCCTAGTCATACTCTCCCTTCGGTTGTGTTGGTTGGCTGCGTCTCGTAGTCGCAATACAGAATTTAATGTTTTCATCGTTTGTTTAATACTGATATTTTGATTTAATGATAGTATTAATTTTTTAAATTATTTATTCCATTTGTTACAGGGTTATGTATTGATATAAAGAAAATGATTCATAAATATAAATAAAATTATTAAATAAATTTAAACAAATATTGAATAACTTTGACCAGGTACGAAGATTAGACAGTAAAAAACTTATTTTAGAATTTTGGGAGGAAAATAAAAATACAATTCCTCATTTATACAAAATTGCAATTTTGGGAGCTACTCCAACACAAGTTAGTGTTGAAAGAGCTTTCTCTGGTTTAAAGTTTATTTTACGAGACAATAGAAATAGTTTAAATACAAATATATTGGAAGATATTTTAATAATTAGAGGTAATTTTCATCTTTTATAATTATAGTTATAATTGTAAGTAAATATATCCAAGAATCCTGTATACTTTAACATTAAATATACGAATTTGTTTCGTTAGTTGAGTGTTTGAAAGTAGAAGGATGTAAAAAAATATTCATACTTATTTGTTCCGTTTAATAAATTATATTAACATCTTATATTATATACTTCTAATTATACCTTTAATTAATTATTATTATTTATATTATATTGTATCAATTCATGTAGTATGATTTAGGGTGGTAGCAAGAAATATTTTTATATATTTATGGCAGACTCGGCATACCCCGACCTAAATTTCTAATACAAATAAAAGGTCTTTAAAATTAATTAATCGGAACTGAACCGAAAACCAAAAAAACCGGTATTTTTGCCGGAACGAAAACCGGAACCGAACTGATATTTTTTTTTTATTGAACCGGAACGAAAACCGAAACGAAAAAAATAACGGTTCGAAGCCCTGATATATATTTGTTTTCTTGGGGCTTTTATTCACATTATCTCTCAATCTCCATGATAACATAAACCAAAAGCTTAGCCAGTGAAATTTAATATTTAATTTAGTAGAATTATAGAAAGGAACTTAGCACATATCTCATATAAAAAAAGAAAATAACTTATTTTTTTATATTTATTTTATTTTGATCATTCTCTTCATCTTCAAATGTGGTTTGGTGACCTATTATTTACATAATTAAATAAATTTTATAATTACACCAATGTATATAATTATTATAAAGTTTTTATCAACTCCGCTTCATGTCTGTTTGTCTGTCTATCTGTCTGACAAATTGAAATCAATTTTTCATCAACTTTATATTGAGCTAGACTTTTAAAATGTTTTTCGATATTTCAATAGATCCCTAGAAGGTATAGAAGAAATATAATTGAATTATAATGAATTAATTAACGAATAATATGAGTACAATATCCTAAATACATTTATAAAATCTCATATTAATATTAATTATTTATTTATAAATATAATATAATAATTATCATTCAATAATAACATATACTCAACATAAATACATAAAATCAATTTTAGAAGATTAATATTTACTAATTATTTAATTATCTAATTATTTAAATGTTAGGAATAACAGCAAACTTCCACTTTTAGATTAAAAAGATAAAAACTGATGAGGAGGACAGTTATCATAAAAGGTTTATGATTACAATAGAAAATTATACATAGAATATAGTTTTTACCTCTATAGTTACTATTTTGTAACTACAAAGTTATGTTGTTACATATCTAGAAAATTAAAATATTACATCAGAATTAGAATTAAACAAATTTTTAATTTGCATAACGCTAGCCGAGCAATAGGTAAAGAACAATTCGAGATTTTTAGCAATTTGTTTTTAAATGTGACTTCTCCATCTTATCAAAAAATAATTTAAAAAACAAAGTTGAATATAGAGTTCATAAAAAACATACTTTGATGGTATAGTATCATAAATTAATACAAGTTAGTAAGAATTTAATTAATTATGAATATTTTTAATAGAATATAGAATAATTGAATGGTTTTTCTTAGAACATTGGACAATGGATAGCTGTATTATATATTTTCAAAGGTTGGAAAGGTCCTTCTTGTTCTTTTGTTGTTTTCTTCTCATAAGGATGCTCTGTGTTTCATCTTTTCTTGTAAACAAAATTCAATTGATAAGGAAAAAAAAGGCAAAAATTTATAGTGATGGAAAGTAGCCAATAAGATCGAGCCTAACACTTCTAAAAAGTGTCTTCTGATTGGTTACCTGTTTTCACACACATTTTTTCGATTTAGCATGCTCTCTGTTTTGAGTTTGCATTCATAGCTGTTTTGCAATTCACCAAGTGCAACACACATTTTAACTAACCATCGTCAAGTGTGAGTGTAGTTTTTGATTTTGTTTTTTTTTTATATTTTATAATCAAGCCATCCAAAAAGATGGAAACGCTGACTCCTGTAAATGAAACTGCTGTTAATTCTAGTTGTGATCTAGAATTAGGTCAACATATGATGAGATTACCGCCAGAAGTAGTGGATAATATTCTGAAATATTCAACAAGAGAACAATTGCTTGTTTTTAGTGAAGATCCATATTATTACGATGTGATTGTCCATTCTCGGATTATCTCTTCAGCAGTTGGAATATTAGGCGATACGAATCCCTATTGGCATCAAAAATATTTTGAACAATTCTATTTTTTAATAGATACTCTTAATGTGTGTGAGTATAATTTTGTATTTTTAAAGAATTCTATAATGAATTTTTCAATGCCACGATTAAAAAAAATCATTTTTGAACCATTCTACATTTATTTAGATGAAATAGTTGAAATTAAAAAAAAATTAGCAAGTCTTATAAAAGAAGGTAAATTGCCAACTTGTCCTACTTTCAATAAAGTAGAAGAAATTGTTATACCTGATGATTCAATAAATGATGATGATTTTCTAGAGGCTATTAATTATTTTTTTCCAAATTTAAAAAAGTTTGCTATTAAAAATCTATATGTCGATGAACATTTTTTAACTAATCAATTATTTAAGAAAATGAACAAATTTGTTTCATTATCTTTGCCGAGATTATTGATCACAAGAATTGAATCATTGGAAACAATAGTTAACTTCTCTAATTTAAGACAATTACAAATCTGGTTGCCTCCTAGTTTTACAACCTGGCCATCTTATTTGTCTAAATTAGAACATTTAGAAAACCTCCAGATTTTATACGAAGGACCTGAAGAAATTCTCAGGAGATATTTTAAAATTGCACCATTAGGTAAATTGAAAAAACTAATGTTAGCAGATATTAAATCCTTTACAGATCAACTAGTTAAAGTGTTTCTTGAAAAAAATTTACCATTAACAAATTTGAAAATAGCATTTTGCAAAGATATCCATAAAAATGCCTTGAAATTGCTTAATCAGTTGGAAAATTTAACCGATCTCCGATTAGAATTCTGTACAGAATTAAAATATAGTGATCTAGAAGATATTCATAAAATAAAAAAATTAAATATTTTATCATTGTTTGAATGTGAAAAAATATCTAATAAAGTACTTCAATACATTTTGAAATGTAAAAAATTATATCAATTAGTTCTTCCATTGGATAAGACAGAAGTTAGTTTTGAAGAAATTAAAAAATACTTGCGTCTTCATACATTGAACATTGAGCCAACTAGAGATGAAGTTATAAGAAATAGAAATGAAGTTGGGGTTTGCAAAACATTGTTACCTTATGCAAGTAATATCGAAAGATATAGATTTTACGATTTTATATGTATTAGTTATGATAATTTTATTGATAGTTTTTGATGATTTTTGTAAAAGTTTGTTATTTTTTTAATATATAAGATATAAATATATTGTACAATACCTATATTAATCATATTTGTTTGTTTGTGTTTAAATAAAAACGGAAAATGTTAAAGTTAAATCATATGGTCTTCCATGTTGAATTTTTAATAAAGTTAATAAAAACAACTTTAATATACCAATTTAACAAAATTCTCATGGAATCTCATAAGAATGTCAGAATAACTATATTAAAATAAATGTTATATTTGTATTTACATTATGTTAATTGAAAGATAAGCTAAGTTGTATTTGATATTTTTAATTTTTTTGTTTATATATTAATTAATAAAAATAATAATAATTTCTTAATAAATATTATAAAAAGAAATTTGAGAATTTATTTTGTTTTCCTTATTCAATCCCATATCCTTTCCTTTATTCTTTATATATATTACAAATATATAGTTATATATATATATAGTTATATAATATAGTCTCGTAAATCAATACAAGTTTGTAAGAATTTAAAACACAATTAAGAACATTTTTAATAAATAGAACCCAAAAATGTTTTTTTCTCGAACAATAACCAATGGACATCTGTATTATCTATTTTCAAAGCTTTGAAGGTGTCCTTTTTGTTGTTTTGTTCTATTTTTCATTCATCTGCATGTAAACAAAATTCAATTGTTAATGTAAAAGGAAACAAGTTAAAAAAAATAGTTTCATAGATTTTTCAAAATCCTGAATATTTCGCTTTTTGAAAAATTATTTAAGATAATATATAATTTAATATAATATTGTTATTGCCATTTCTCTATAGAAGATTATAAATAATTTATAATCTCTAATTGAATATTATAAATTTGAAATTTTTGAAGTGAAAACTTCTTTAGCGGCGTTGAGCACTTTTGCGGGATGGGGAAAAAATATAGATTTCGCGTGAGATTCCAAAACGACACCGACCCGACCGACCGACCGATATACGCATGCGCAATACGCCAGAATGTTAGACACTAAACTTCTGATACATTCTTTACGAAATTTTACATATTTGCCATATTAAATATTATTATTTATATTTACATTAATAATCAGTATTACTAAATTATGTATATATAAAATAAAATATTTTAATATATTATTATGTGTTAAATTATATTAAATTAATTTCTAATATATTTATATAATTTAAAATTAATTTCAGAATATATATATATATATATATTAAATTATATACTATATATAATATATTATATAATATATATTTTAATAAATTAATTTTTAAATATGTGTGTGTGTGTGTGTGTGTGACCGTAAAAATAAAGATATATGTTTGATAATTTTTCACATGATTAATAATTGTATAAAACTGCTATATATAGAATTTCAGCCTGATAGAATCGCTGAAAGTACCAGAATTAATTTTTTTACACTGGAAATCTCACGCGCCAACACGTGACGTGGTGCCACCAACAAAGAGTCAAACACTCCACTATCCACTCGACTATCTCGCAAATTTGAATTTGATTAAATAATATTTATTAATTTAAATTAAATTAAATTAATTAAATTATAATTTAATAAATATTATTTATAACATCAAAAACATCAAAATCTCAACATCGAAAATTGAATTGCTGAAAGTACCAGAATTAATTTTTTAACACTGGAAATCTCACGCGCCAACACGTGACGTGGTGCCATCAAAAGAGAGCCAAACTTTCGCTGGTTTAATAAATATTATTTATTAATTTTAATTTATAATTGAATTAATTTAATTTAATTTAAATTAATATATGTTATTTAATCCAATTCAAATTTGCGAGATATGCTGAATATGCTTTTAAATAAAAAAAATTTTCAAGAAAGTAATTGGAATTATTAATATTAAGAATCAATAAATAAATTTATTAAATATACATTTAAACATGTAAATTAATCTATATATAAATTTAATAAATATTCAAACAATAATTGAAACAATATAAATAAAACGATTCAATATTTTACTTACATTGTGATTTATATTTTTATTTTTATTACAACTATTATTATGGGTATGTTATTTTTGGCAGTTTAAAAAAAATTAAAAATATTAATAAAATTTATCAAAATAATAATTTGAAAAGATTTCCAATTATTTTTATTTATTTATTGTAAATTTTTCAATGTAACCATTGTAACCATAAATAGACTTTTACCAAAATATTACTATTTAAATTAATTTTGGATAAATTAATTTTGGATTTAACTACACTAAAACCTTCCCTGGGACGCCCACAACAAACCCTGAAAGTTTCATCGCAATCGGACGGGTAGTTTTCGAGTATTTGACAGACACACACACACAGACAGACAGACAGACAGACATATATATATATATTCATACACATCGTATTTTTAATATTTTTGTAATAATAATCAGTTTGCTGAAAAAAATAATTATGAATTTTATATATATATATATATACGTATATAAATTTCATTTTTCTCGTGAAGCTGGTGCGCATTCCGTCTGCTTTCAAATTTCTTACGCACAAGTTTTCACTTCTGTCGGCCAGTCCCACGACTGCCAATTCGACTTTTTAAATTATCAAAACCTTTTTTATATAAAACTAATCAAAAACAGTAGGCTAATTATAATAGTATTATAATGATTCGCAACAAAAATATTTGATATATTCTTAATATTATATTATTATTTAGTATAGATATATTCAAAAATAATATATTTACTAATATTCACAAAGAGGGGACTTATTTCCAGAAAGTAAAGCAAACAATATTGTTTTATTTTCAAAAGTATTCCAATAACCACCATTTGAATAATTTGAACCATTTGAACTGCAATAACTACAGGGGACTATCGCTTTTGACGATATCGTATAAGATCTCTCGAATATTATTTCAATGAAATTACGACTATATGCCCAAGAGATACTAGGAGAATATCAATGCGGGTTTAGACCAAATCGATCAACATTAGATCAGATATTTGAATTAAGGCAGATATAAGAAAAGAAACGAGAATTCAATATTTCTGTTCACCAACTTTTTGTAAACTTTACAAAAGCATATGACTCAGTAGATCGGGAAAAACTTTTTCAAATCTCGATCTTAATGGGAATTCCAAAAAAACTAGTACGTATGAAAGAAATTTGTCTTGTGGGTATTAAAGGAAGAGTAAAATGCGAAATTCAACTGTAAGAAACTTTCGAATTTCGGTTTGGATTAAAACAAGGAGACGCATTATCACCAATTTTATTTAATCAATTTTTTAAAACTGATCCTATGTATTTATATTAAGTAAATTATTTTGAAGTAATGTTTTAAAAAAAAATAATTATAGTAATTAAAAATTCATCTTTTAATGTTATTATTTTGAAGTTTTTCAAATGAAAACCAACTCAATACTTATCGAAAGATGACGGAAAGGAAAATTCAAATTTTTTTATATATGTTTATTTATGCACAAAAAATTAATTGGTCATAATTATTAGTTTAATTTGCCTTTAAAAATAACAAAAATTAATAAATTATTAAAATAATATAAATATAAAAATTTTTTATAAAATAACGTTTTTCTAATGGACTAAAAATAATAAAATAATTTTTCTATAAGCATTATGAAGTTTATGGATGAATTGCTTCATATTCAACGAAAAACGATGGGCGATTTAGTTTTATTTACTCATATGAAAAATCATATGAAATCGACAATGAACCTCAAATGGCAAAGAGGAATTACCTTTTTTTCATTTAAGTCCCGGAGAGAAAATTAAACAAAGCATTGATCTTTCGTTTTACCTTCTTGGGAAGCAGTAGCAGAAGGAAAATTATAAGACTCGGATAACCCGTTCTTTGGGTAATGATCAAAAAGCCGAGAGGTAATTTCAAATGATACCTATATGGATATCTTATGTTAATATAAGAATTTAATACTTTAATAATAAATTGTGTTTCTAATTATTTAACTGTGACCAATTAGATTATTAAATTAGTGTGCAATAGAATATTGTACATACAATATAGTTTTTACCTCTATAATTAATATTTTGTAACTACAAAGTTATATTGATACAAATCTGGATAATTAAAATATATTTTTAAATCAGTATTAGAATTAAAAAATTTTTTATATTGCATATCAAGGGTAGGTAAAGAACGATTCGAGATTTTTAGCAATTTGTTTTTGTTTGTGAATTATCAAAAAATAATTTTAAAAAAAAAGTTGAATATAGAGTTCATAAAAAACATACTTTGATGGTATAGTATCATAAATTAATACAAGTTAGTAAGAATTTAATTAATTATGAATATTTTTAATAGAATATAGAATAATTGAATGGTTTTTCTTAGAACATTGGACAATGGATAGCTGTATTATATATTTTCAAAGGTTGGAAAGGTCCTTCTTGTTCTTTTGTTGTTTTCTTCTCATAAGGATGCTCTGTGTTTCATCTTTTCTTGTAAACAAAATTCAATTGATAAGGAAAAAAAAGGCAAAAATTTATAGTGATGGAAAGTAGCCAATAAGATCGAGCCTAACACTTCTAAAAAGTGTCTTCTGATTGGTTACCTGTTTTCACACACATTTTTTCGATTTAGCTGTTTGAGTTTGCATTCATAGCTGTTTTGCAATTCACCAAGTGCAACACACATTTTAACTAACCATCGTCAAGTGTGAGTGTAGTTTTTGATTTTGTTTTTTTTTTTATATTTTATAATCAAGCCATCCAAAAAGATGGAAACGCTGACTCCTGTAAATGAAACTACTGTTAATTCTAGTTGTGATCTAGAATTAGGTCAACATATGATGAGATTACCGCCAGAAGTAGTGGGTAATATTCTGAAATATTCAACAATAAAACAATTGCTTTTTTTCAGTAAAGATCCATATTATTACAAAGTGATTATTAATCCTGGAATTATCTCTTCATCAAATCGAATAATATTCGGCCGTGTGGATTCGAGCTATGCTGAACAATATTTTAAACGCTTCTCTTTTTTAATAGAAACCCTTAATGTATCTTTGGATAATTTTGAATATTTAATGAAGTTTATAATGCGTTTTCCAATGCCACGATTAAAAAAAATCATTTTTCGAATTTTCTTCTTAAATCAATGGGAAGAATTTCATGATCTTAAAGAAAAATTAGTAAGTCTTATAAAAGAAGGTAAATTGCCAACTTTTCCTATTTTCGATAAGGTAGAAGAAATTGTTATATGGGTTGATTTTACAATTGATCATACTTTTCTAAAGGCTATTAATTATTTTTTTCCAAATTTAAAAAGGTTTACTATCAATCAAAATATTTTAACTAATCAATTATTTAAGAAAAATAACAAAATTGTTTCATTATATTTGCCGAGATTTTGGATAACATCAATTGAATCATTGGAGACAATAGTTAACTTCTCTAATTTAAAACAATTAAAAATCTGGTTTAATCCTCGTAATAGAACCTGGCCATCTTATTTGTCTAAATTAGAACATTTAGAATACCTGGATATTCAATACAATGGCCCTGAAGAAATTCTCAGGAGTTATTTTGAAATTGCACCATTTAGTAAATTGACAAAACTAATGTTAATACAAATTGAATCCTTTACAGTAAAATTAGTTAAAGTGTTTCTTGAAAAAAGATTACCATTAACAAATTTGAAAATAATAAACTGCCAAGATATTCATAAAAATGCCTTGAAAATGCTTGATCAGTTTGAAAATTTAACAGATCTCCGATTTGAAGTCTGTGAAAAATTAAAAAATAGTCACCTAAAAAATATCCATAAAATAAAAAAATTAAATATTTTATCATTGTTTGGATGTATAACAATTTCTGAAAACGTACTTCGATACATTTTTAAATGTAAAAAATTATATCAATTAGTTCTTCCATTGGATAAAACAGAAGTTAGTTTTGAAAAAATTAAAAAATACTTGCGTCTTCATACATTGAACCTTAAAACAACTAGTGATGAATATAAAACAAATAGAAATGAAGTTCGGATTTGCAAAACAGTGTTACCTTGTGCAAGTAATATCGAAAGATATAAAGTTGGACGATGATATTTCGTAATAACTTAATTAAAAATAATTTGTATAATTATTTTTTTGTGATTATTATAAAAGTTTGTTATTTTTTTAATATATAAGATATATATTGTATAATACCTATATTAATAATGTTTATATATTCTTTTTAATAATAACATTACTACTTTAATATAAAAACAAAATTATCATTGTATGTCTGGGTTTAAATAAAAAAAAGAAATTAATGTTAAATCATAAATTTATATTCTAATAATTGACAGTATTGCACATTTTTTTAAAAGATTTTTATGTAGAATAATAATATATAAAAAAATATTTTTATTTTTTTTTTTTAATTTTATTTAAATTAAATTGTTTAAAAAATAATTTTAAATGTTTTATAAAATTATTATTCAAATTAATTTATTTATTTATATTTTATTATTTAAATAAATAAATATTATTCTTGTTCATTATACAGTAATTGAAGTTTTATTTAAAAAAAGACGATTCGCTAATTTATAGTTAATATTTTTAATTTTCTATTCTATTATTCTTTTTTTATATATACTTTAATTAATAACTATAAATATACTATAAATATTTAATATGATTTTTATAAAAGTTTACGTTATTTTATTTTATTTTAATATTTAAGCCATTGTGTATACTTACGTAGATTAAAATGAATAAAAATATATTTACTTACTTATTAATAATTATATAGATTATAGACTTCTTTAATATAAAAAATTTAATAAAATTCTCATTGAATCTTAATGTCATAATAACTATATTAAAATAAATATATAAATGCTATACTTGTAATTACATTATGTAAAACAGTGTGACTTCGTCAAAGAGTTTGGCCTCAGCAAGACCACTATTTACACCATTTTGACTAATAAGGATGCAATCAAATCAGCCAAAGTAGCCAAAGGAATATCAAAATTATTTAATGAAAAACATAGGTCTTCAATCCACGAGGAAATGGAGAGGCTATTAGCGATTTGGATTAAGGACAGGCAGGTGAAAGGTGACGTAACAACCCAAGATATTATCTGTCACAAAGCCAAGAGAATTTATGACGATCTAAAGAAAAACGTCCCTGGAAGTAGCAGCAATCAAGATAATGAAGAAGAATTCAAAGCCAGCAGGGGGTGGTTTTTTAGATTTAATTATGTTTTTTTTTCTAAATATGTATCTAAATAAAAATAGTAACAATAATTTTATCTTTTATTATGTCATCTTAGCATATTTTATGCTACAGAACGAATTATTTTTTTCAACATGTATTGTTATGGGAAAACGCGTTTCACATAACGAACTTTTCGCATAACGAACTTGCTCCTGGAACGAATTAAGTTCGTTGTGTAAGGCACCACTGTATATAGAATTTCAGCTTTGATTTAATCGCTGAAAGAACCGTAATTAATTTTTTAACACGATTGCGTGGTGCTATCAACAAAGAACCCAACACATGCTGGTTTAATTTTAATTAATAATTAATTTAATTTAATTTAAATATAATATATGTTAATTAATCCAATTCAATTCAATCAATAGTCTAGTGGAAACACTCCAGCTTATTTCGTAGAATTTCAGATCTTGTGGCTAAGAAATATTTTTATAATTTAAAATATATATTGTTTAACTGAGGTCATTTAAATAACTATCAAAAAAAAAATATAATTTTTTTAAAATTCCAAGCAATAGTTGAAATGGCTTTAATTAGATTCTTTTTTTTTTGTAGTTATAATTCTAGCTATGTTATCGATCAGCTCTATTCTGCTGAATTGGTGTTTCACACGGGGAAAGGGAAATCCGGAATAAATAAAGAAGAGGGTGGTGGTGGTGAGACCCCATTTATATCTCGAAGAGGCGTGTATAATTTTCACCTGAGTGGATTACTGTATTTTAATTTCCCATCAAAGAGATATAAATAATCGTTCCGACATAAATATGTAAATGAATAGAATAAATAATAGATTCAAAGATAAAATATATTCTGATATATCTATTATGATTATTATTTTTGTGATTATACATTTTCAATATTGAATATTAAATTTACTTTAATGTTTTTTCGATTTTTTTAAATTATCAATACATAAAAAGGAATTACGAATATTAAATAAATTCAGCAAATCTAGCAAATAAATATTTAAATAATGAAATAAAAATTATTTATAAATATTTAATGGATACTTTAAATAAAACAAACTGTGATAAAAATTTCCTCTAAGTTATAAATATAAGTTTGTGCATTTTTTTTAAAATTAAAATCAGCAGCCACCTGGGCATCATAAAAAATTTGCTGATCCATAGAAAATGAAGAGGACGACATTCAGTAATTAAGACTTGGTTGACTTTATATTTATGACAGAAGATAAAAAAAAACTCAACACAATAATTAAAAATACTTCTTGATTAAAAAAATTAATTTTTAATTTTTTAATTTCATTTTTCTTGTCTTCGTTTAAAAATGTATAATATTCAATAATAAAATACTGTAAAATTATTATTATTTTTTGTTTATAAAAACAATTTGTTTTACAATATTATAAAAGTTGAGTATAATTAAAATACCTGAAGGTATATTATTTTTTTAAAATATGTTTAATAAAAAACAATTTCATCAATTTAATTGTGTTTTTTTAAGATTAAAATCTTAACTCATATATTAATGAAGAAATAGAATTATTTTATTTTTATCCTTCATTTTTATAAACAATAATAATAATATAAAAGCTATGGAAATTAAAATCGTAATTATTATTATATTATTATTATTATTTGAAGCTTGAGACACCTCAGTAACAAACAAAGATTATTTTAGTCGTAAGAAAATCATCCATCATTTCTATATGTGATTAATTTCTCTCTGTACTAAGCTACCAAGGAGAATTTAGTTTTCTTTGCCGGGGCACAGGCAGGCAAATAGTGGGCGGCGATAATTATTTTTGGGGGGGCGAAATCATTTTCAATTTTTTCCTAAAAAAAAGGTAAGATGATCCTGAAACTCGATCTATAAGTATCATCAAATGTACCTACCTTAAATTAGGGATTATCATTCAATTTTTATCAGTTAAAATTTATAGGGGGGCGAATTATGAAATCGGCCTTACGAAGTGGGCGTTAGGTCCAAAAAGGTAGAGAAACGCTACAGTAAAATAACGAATCCTGACGATTCTATTGTCACAGACGGCTACTTTATTTAGAAAAAAGTACCATTTTCCTCCAATCAAAAATTTTTCCCTTGTGTCACTTAAAATTACTTATTTTAAACGATAACTAATATATATCCCTCATATAAGTGGCAACGGGTACAAATACCCGCCCCGCTCTTAGTGTGTTAATCGGCAATCAAACATAAATAAAAATAAACAAATAAATAAAAAAAATATATATTACATTGGACTTGGCTAGAATTTAAATAAATACATAATAACAAAAAATAAACTATAAAATAAATAATAACAATCTACATATACAAATAAATAGAATAAATAAATAATTTAAATAAATAACAAATCTTTTAGCATTTTTTAAAATTTATATTTCTAATATTTAAGTGTATTATGATATTTATATTTCGGATTTTAAATCAAGTTCTTGCCGATGCATACAATAGGTTTTGGGCAAGAATATTATCCTCATATCTCATATTGTGTACCAAGGAACATTTTCTTTAAGTAACAAATGATATATATATATATGTATATATATATATTTAGAAGTCAGCCAATGGTGCTTTAAAAGAAGCTCTGCCCCCCTCCCCTCCTTCCGTAAAGTGGTATCCAGACACATACAAATAAATATAAAGCTACATTGAGATTCTTGAGATGATGAAAAGTAAAAAGATATGTAAAAAATAATTTAAATTCTAAACAATGTATAGACAAAACTTTTGATAATATATATCAGGGGTGGCCAAAACTTCTTGATAGTCCGATCCATTTTTCAAAATTTGCAAATTTAACAAATTTATTTTACTTCTCTTGAAATTTCTTTAAAATTTGGTGAATATTTAGGGCATAACAGCACTTCTCAGTAATTCTTTCAGATGCTGCTTAAGTTAATACTGATTGGCGTTTGGATTTCATGAATTTTAAAGTGGAATAAAATGATTCACAAAAGTATGTTTAAATATTGAAATAATTGGAAAACAGTCTTATTTTAATTCAGGATACTTCGATTTTGTTACAAATTTCCAAAATTCAGTAATTGGCGTTGACTTATATTTTAATTGTAGAGCTCGATCTTCTTGTATCTCTATTAATTCTAATTCTCCAGATGGTTGTCAGGTCATAATTATATTAGTATTAAAAAACTCACCTTGAATTATGTTAATTTAAAATGAATTCAGAAAAAAATCAAGAGACCTTATAAAATATTTCAAGTTTTGAAATCTATTTTGGAATTTCGTCAATATTTTTTTTAGTTTTTTTTTTATACTCGTATTCTCGTTGAGATTTTCTTGTTTAATATTGGAATAATTTTTTTTTAATGGAGGAAAATGAAAAAATGTTTTATTTTTAAAGACCTTGTACAAGGTTTTATTTTTGTTTAGAAATTAAATATACACTGTGAGAGGTCAGGTATTATTTTATCTTTTCCCTGCAATTGTAAATTCAGTGTTTGCAAATTTTCCATGACATCAGGTTAAAACATTAATTATTGTATCCTCTCGTCAACGTCTATTCTGAATAGGTTATTCACTTTTCTTGCAATTATCGGATCAAACAAATCTACAAATCTACACTTATTCTTGCATATTTGTTGTCAGTAATTTAAAAGACAGTTTAAAGCACATACGGAACAATAATAGTTTTTTTTTAAATATAATAATACAAAAATGAAAAGTGAACTGGAGTACATTTATCGAGAACCAAAAATAATCTTTCAAAGAGCCGCAGGAAGGCCACCTTTGATATACAGATAAATTTTAAATTAAACATATCGAAGTATCTTATTTAAAGTTAAAAATGAAAAGACTGTAGCTATTATTTATTATGAACAAGAATGTAGTTTGTTAAAACAAACATTTGCTAATAAAAAATAAAAATAAATTTAAGTAAAAAGAAATCTTTTTAAAAAACACACTTTACTTAAAATTGCACTAAAACGTAAAAAATAAAATCACTGTAAAGTGTGTGCGCTCAAATTATAATAACACCGTAAAACATTTGCTTCCACTATTGGGCGCACACACTTTACAGTGATTTTATTTTTTACTTTTTAGTGCAATTTTAAGTAAAGTGTGTTTTTTAAAAATATTTATTTTTACTTAAATTTATTTTATACTTTTTAGTCGTACGTAAATAAATGTATAGTCATTATTTTAAATATTTCTTATTAATAACATGTGTAACATTTTTTTACAACCACAGAATAGTTTGACATTTAATTTAATTTTAATAGAACTGCTATCGCCATCTATGATTGAAATAGTGAACTATTCCATATTCCGCATATGAAAGTTTAGTTAATTAATTACCACTAACAGATAAATAATTCAGTGGATTTTTCAATTGATTCGTGTATTATTAGCAGGAGCAAGCCCTTATGCAAAATTTCAAGTTGATTGAATGACGGGAAGTTGTTGAAATATCGATTATAAAATGCCGCAAACAAACCGCGTACAAACAAACGGACAACCGGACAGTGTGAGTTAAGTAAAGTGTATTAAAAATAAACAATGTTACGTTGTCTTATTTATTTATTTTTTTTTAACAAAACCTAGATTTTAATTAAATGTTAAAAAACAATTCATTTTCCTGTGAATTGCACTGGAAACTGAAGGGTGACTCTCCCCTAATATCTACCTGATTTTTATTCTATATTGCTCTCTCTTCTCTCTCTTTCTCAAGGGGGAATCTTTCAAAAAAATGTCACCCTTAGAAATCCTGCACACGAATATAGAATTAACGAGTGTTGCAAAAGAAGGAAAAAATAGAATAGTTTTTTTTTCAATCTTCACCCATTATCATTAACTTATAGTCGAGTACATTGCTAGAAATAGAAAAGAGATAATTCAAATTCTTTACAAAAATGTTTTCATTGTCATCTTAAAAAATATAATGTAGGAACATGTTGTAAAGTTGTTTAAATAGGGACTCGGAGTGAATACAATATCTTTATGATAAGAGGAGATCTTGGCGGTTACTAAATAGTATAGTCATATAAAGATTTAAACTTATGGTTGTGTCATTGAGTCAGTGATTTTGATCTTGGAGGAGGGGCAAAGGGTTAAAATTTAATTTAATATGTATATATCTATATTCTTTTTTCCTCTTTGCATTTTTAAATTTGAAATTTATAAACGATGATAATTTTTATTTCAATATATATGTTATGGGAAAATGAATATTGCTTTCCTTACCGCAATTTATTCCTCTTCAATTTCTTTGTAACAAATTGTTACTTGTAAATTTGAAGGTAAACGATTAGGGTTAAGGTTGTATTTATTTTAAAGTTATTAAAGATTCTACTTATTGTTAGTTGTAATTTATTAATATATTTTGGAATGAATAAGTTTAGAAATATTTTTAATTCAAAATATTAATTTTATTTTACTTAATTATAATATTAAACAATAACTCCCTTACTATCGTCGGTCGGTAAAAAACTAATTTCTCAATTTACCCCCCCCCCCCATTTAATTATTAACAAAAATAAATTAATCAAAAAGTGTTATATGTTCAGAAAATGGTAGATTATTAAATAAATTAAACATATAAAAATATTGTTGAATATAATTAAGGAGCATTGAAATCATTTTAAACAATAGAAACAATTATCTATTAAACTATATTAAAATAAGCTGGAGTGTCTCCACTCGACTATCTCGCAATTTGAATTGGATTAAATAACATAATATATTATATTTAAATTTAATTAATTATAAATTACAAATTAAAATTAATAAATAATATTTATTAAACCAGCGCTTGTTTGGCTCTTTGTTGATGGAACCACGTCATGTGTTGGGGCGTGAGATTTGCAGTGTTAAAAAATTTATTCTGGTACTTTCAGTGAGATTCAATCAAGCTGAAATTCTATATATAGCAGTTTTATACAATTGTTAACCATGTGAAAAATTATCAAACATTATTATGTATTAACATCTTTATTTTTACGGGCACTTTAGAGGAAAAAAAATCAAAACGTTGTAGGTAATGACCCTCTTCCGATTGAGCTACATTTCTCAAAAGTTGATAGACAACTATGAATTTTGAATAATGTCCATGTACCAAATTTCATCATTCTAGCTCAAACCGTTTTTGTGTAATCTTGTCTACATACACACACACACACACACACACACACATACATACACACACAGAGACATTTTTCTCAACCTTAGTGAAAATGATTCAGGAAGCTTCAAAACGTATAAAAACATCAAAATCTCAACATCGAAAATTTTCGTGATCGCAATACTATCTCTGGCGAGATAGTAAAAAAGAATAATACAAAACACACAAATAATTTATTGTATTAATTTCAATTTAGAAATTTATTTATTTTTTTCTTCTTTATTAATCTAAATTTATTCTTTTTATAATATTCTTGATAAATTTTATATTATCAATGTATATACAATCAAGATAATCGTTGAAATAAATGATCTTCATATATATTTATTTATTTTTTAAGTTGTTTTGTAAATTTTGCTGAATGTTTTCCAATTCCTCCTTTAATCGAATCCATTTTCGAGATTCCATTTGTAGGAAGTATTTTTATTTTATTTTATAAATCGCCTTGAGGATCTTTTTTCTCTTTCTTCATAAAAGATTTGCTTTTATATATATATAAGTATTTTTCTTTTTTTTTTTTTTATAAACATTTGCCATCCCCCATGAGAGGGTATTATCTAAAAATAACCTCCATTTCGGGGAAAATCAGTCAGATGCTTTTAATATTATACAATAGCGAATTGACCCTCAAAAAATTTATTAAAATTTAATAAAATCTTTTTTTTTTTTTTTGGAAAAAAACATTTTTTCGTATTTTGTGTTCTGAAATTAATTTCAGGAGAGGCTCCTATTACAAAACATTACACACCCTATGAAGACAGATGGATATAAATAATATTTTTTTTTTCTTTTCTGTGACGCCGCTCTTTTAGTAAAGAAAAGGGACGTAACCCCTTAAAAAGTTCTTTCTCTCTCTTTATTATTGTGCACCAGCGATCTTGATTTGTTTCATTTAATATCAAATACTAGAGGGTCTAGCAATATTTCGATTCTATTGGAACAGAAGATGTATTTTTTTACTGATAAAAATAATATTTAATTTAATATTTAATTGAACAGTGATCGAAATATTAATAATTAACTATGAATGTGAAAATAAGTTTGTATGCAAATTCCTAGATAAAGAAATTCACTCAGTATTATTTTAAAAATAATAATAAAATAATTAATTTGATTTTAATAAGAATATTAAATAAATTTTAAATATTTAAACATTATAAAAATAAATTTTATTTTTTGTTATTCAAAATTGTAAGATATAATGTGATGCATTTGAATACACATGACTTAAAGAAAACTTAAAACTTAAATCAAGATCTTTAATATTTAAATAAATCTTGTGCATTTATATATTTTAAAGAGAATTTTTTAGTTTTTAAGAATATCTCAAAAGTCTAAATGACTACTAGAATAATTTTTTGTTATCGAATATAAACAAAAACGTTTTTTAAATATTTAATTTCAATTCTAATTGTTTTGCTCATAGATAACCACTGAAGATCAAAAATTGATGGACCATTCCAATTATTTTTTAATTCTAAAATTCTTAAAATTAATTTTTTTCAAATGAAAATATACTTTTTTCTTTATTATGTGATTAAGGCAAATAAAGGTGAAAAAATGTGTTTTACTTTATTTTAAATAATATTTTAATTTATTAGTGTATTTCAAATTTAAAAAGATTTGGCACATTTCAAAATCTTTTTGATCAATAAATTCAGGCTAATAATATATATATTTATATATTACATATCACTGTACCTTCGGATCATACAATACTGCCCTCGAAAATGTTAGAGATCCCTCTTTTTACAAAAATAAAGAATTTTGTCTCTTTTTCTTTTTATTATTTAAAGATAAACTACATTTTATAATTATTTATATAAAATATAAATTAAATTAAAATACAATTTTGAATTAACTTTTAACTTAATTTATTATTTCAAACACGTAAAAGTTTTGCAATGCAATTCATATTTTCTTGAGAGGAATATAATAATTTATTTAGACTTTAAATTAGTCATAGAACATGTAAATATTTCAATGAGGGATTATTTAAGCGTTTTTATGATAAATTAATTTTATAATGATATCATTTAATCAATAATAAAAGTGTTGTCAATTATTATCCAATCAATTTATTTATATATATATAAAAGAACACCTCGATACTCTTTTCAATTTAGATAAAAAGTTTTAACAAAATTTCGAAGAAAGTATTTTAATATTAAACTTCCGGGGGCATATTTTCGATTGTTCATGTTCCTAATCGAAAAGAGAAGAGTGAAATTGACAGCAAATTGATTTTCAATTTCAACTTCAAGTATGATTCAGCACAAAGAAATTTCTTGTGTTGTAAATATTTTTAAACATTTTTTGATTTTAATTTTTTGGCCATCAGAACCTGTATCAACTAAATATGTTATTGAATAAATATTGATTAAAAAAAATTTATAGACTATTTATTTATTGTCCATATATTTATTTTATATCTATATTTTATTAGATTTACGAATTTCCTTGCTACCAGCCTGCCTTTATGTTTAAGTTCATGTATTCTCCACCCTCGTCTTTATACCATATATACACCTATGTATGAAAAATCATATATTTTTGCTCTTTAACTCCTTAGCCTTTTTATTAACACAACACCTTGTTTTTATTTATCTTTATTTCATACAATGACAAATATAAATAATAATAAAATCTTATCTTCTTATTCTTATACGAGTAAAAATTGTATGTATGGCCATGGGTTCTCAAAATCCGCTCTAACGATTTTTTTGAAATTCACACCAGAGATAGTATTTATAAAGAAAAATTAAGTTTTCTTGATCACATCTCTGGAAAAATTCCCGAGGCTCGGGGTCCCGGTACTAATTATTATAATATTATAGATATAGATTATTTATATTACACATAAATTACAGTAATCGTATTCATATATGTAAAGGACAAACAAAATAAAATAACAAATAACTAAGTAGTAAGTAAATAGATTGTAAAAAAAATATGTAAAATATAAAAAGACAATATATGAATATTGATAATATACTTAGAATAGAGAAAATATCGTGACGTCACTGGTAGACAAGAAACAAGCATGGTTACCAATTGTGTAATCTGTAATGTATTACTGTGAAAACCGATTTATTCCTAGAAAATAGGTTTTTCCCAATTTCAAGGCATTTTCCTTAAACTGTTGTTTATTTGGATCTTAAAAATTTTAAAATAAGTCCCAGATCTCAGCAACATTTCTTACTTCCTTCGATTTTGCCTAACTACCGGATTGAAGTACGAATAGTGCTATCTCCTCTACCAATTCATACCAATAATAATTAATTATTAATCGTCTATATATATATAAAAAGATTGTTATCTGCACATTGCTCAGAATTTAAAAATGTTTGCATATCTTCACGTTTCATGACCTCTAGAATCCAAAAATCTCTTAAAAAAATTTCATTTCTGTCTGTCTGTCCGAAAAATTGTGACGTTATAGACTCAAAATTGGCTGAAACGATTACTATGAAATTACATCATAATATTCTTATATACCTCTATATCAGTGTTTCTCAACCTTTTTGAACCAAACGCCCCCTTTGTAAGACCCGCTTCTTAATTCGCCCCCCTATAAATTTTTATAGATAAAAATTGCATGATAATCCCTAATATAAGGTAAGTACACTAGGTGATACTTAGAGCCATATTGAAAAATCGAGTTTCAGAACCTGATTGCAAAATCATCTGAACTTTTTTTAGAACCATATCGAAAAAAATTGAAAAAAGAGGAAATGTTTAAAAAGCCTGTCTGTATGTATGTTTGTGCCGTTTTAGACTCAAAATTGGTTAAACCGAAATCTATACAATTAGTTCACAATATTCTTAAATACCTCTATTTGAACATAGACTCATAGACTATAGAACTCCCTGTCTAGGTGTGAAGTGCGTCGAAAGCCAGTATATATATATAGGACTAGCTGGAAAGATAGCCAGAAGCATATATTTACGAAATATTTTCCAATTCTAAAAAAACATTTAATTTGTTTTATTTAAATAAAAAATAAAATATAAAAATCTTGTAGCCTGTGATTGGATAATAAGCGTACAAAACAATCATGATTTCTTGAAAATATAATAGCGCATTGGGTGAACCTAATAATCAATAATAATTTTGATTTTTAAGTAGGTAGGATATATTTTTTCCTTGATGTAATCAAATGCACGAACGTATATTGGATGGGTTAGGAATGGCCTTATTGCTCGTAAAAAGCAAGCATTTCGTCTCGCTCATAAAAACAATATATATTTGAATGTAAATTTATATATAGAACAGTATCCAATTATGTTAATGGACCATTTACAAATGTCAAAAGCGAACCAAGTTAAATTTCTCTTTAAGATTGATTCTTTTTTTCTTAAAATATATCCAAGCATGCAATAATTTCTGAATAACAAAAACCTTAGTTGTTAGAATTAAACTAAAATTAATAATTATTAAAGTATTGTATTTATAATATTGAATTTAACGAATTTACAGCGGAAAAAAAATTGAGGAGCGCGAATTAGGAAATAAATTAATTTTATTGATTGGAAAATGATCATGGATATATTAAGAAAACACTGATATTGGAGAGGGTGGAAGAATAATGGAGAGTGAGAGAAAACATAAAACTAATAGGAGGGAATTAGTATAAGGTAAACATTGAATGAAGAGAGCTCAAAATGACTTGACGAGGGTCGATCTCTCCCGTAAGGTCATCGAATGTTCATAATCACCTGAATTTGTTTTTGTTATAATTTATGTTAAGTAAAAATTTCTGTATTATTTTTCTTGTAGTTTTAATGTCTTGAAAATAATTTTCTGGCTATTTAATAAATTAAAAATAAAATAAATAGATAAATCTTAAAAATACATATATTTTTAATGTTTTTTTTATTATAATATATATATTTTCCTTTTAAAAAAGAGGAGGATTATTAAGATTTCTAAAGCCCCATTTCCACATTCATATATATGGAGGTTACTCAGGGTCTTATTTTTGTTGCCAATAACTTTGCCAAAAAAGGAAGATAAGATAAAATTAAAAATATATCCTTTTCTTCTTTTATATAAACCAGCAAATATAAATGTAAGATATATAGTGATATATAATGATTGTAAACGACATAATTAATTAAATATTTAACTTTTTTTATTAATTTCAATAAGTTTTATATGTATATGTAATATATTAAAATAGTTTAAATAAATTAAAGCGAAATCATTAATCTTATTACTTTCTGAACCGATTCTTAATACAGGCAGGGTTACAACGTATTGGACGGGGCATGTGTATCTGAGAAGAGGAATTTTTTTACATGGGCCAACAAGAAATAACGAGGTTCACAAAATAAATTGGCACGAGAACAAAAACTTGGCGAAGCAATTTGAAAATAGAGCGCACCTAATGAGTCAAACTCAACGATGAACTCGCAAACGATTGACTCACAGGAGAAGTAGGAGCAGAAAATAATTGCTGAAATTCAGTTACTTTTCATTCAAGTTTTATAACTAAGTTTATTTGATTTAAGTTTTTGTTTCTTTACAGCTTGATATGATTAATTATAGTAATCAAGTACATATTATTATATTATAAATTTAATTTAAAATATATATATATATATACGATGTGAGTTTAAATTTTCAATTTAAACAAAATCCTAATTTTTTTTAATTTAAATACTATTTAAACTGAGTAATAATAATTGGGGTTCAGAAATATTGAATTTTCTTAGCGAGATTTGATCTAATGTTTTCCGATTTGGCATTAATCTGCATTGATATTCTCTTAAGAGTAGAAAAAAACTTATAGTTGAGTTCTACCCCAGTCCAATTTGCATCCAAGTTGCATGAGAAAACTAAAGTTCTAAATTTGCCAAGAATACTTTTTTAAATTTTAAAGAGAGAGAGATTGTAATTATAAATATACGAATCGTGTATTATCCTTAATAAGAAAATTATTTGTTATAAATTTATAAAAAGAGAAAAATTTAAAACACCTCCTTTATATCATTTGTCTAAAAAATCATATTTTCATTTTTATATAATCTATAAATCATTTTCGCTCTTAAAATATAATGAAAAATAATAAGTAATTAAACTAAAAACAAAAACAAAGATAAAATAATCTAGTCATTTTAATTGATGTTCATAAATACTATTGACATTATAAAACACTAAATTATTTCTGTTTTTTTATTAGACATAGATAAAATTTATACCCTTCACTTTTTTTTAAAAAAAAAAGAAATATTCTAAAATATTGAAAATAAATAAAAAATAATTTAAGATAAATATAATCTAAATATTGTATTAAATTAATTAAAATGAGAATTCGAATAAATTAAATAATTGAAATAATATTTGAATATTAGAAATTTAAAAAAAAAAATAAATATTTAAATCATTCTTTGTGTGAAAATATTTGAATTATTAATTTTATATTCCTTGTCGGAAATGAATCGACATTTTCACTGATCCACGAGAGACTGAATGAACAACATGGAGTATGTAGAGGTATATAAGAATATTATGATGTAATTTCATAGTAATCGTTTCAGCCAATTTTGAGTCTATAACGTCTCAATTTTTCGGACAGAGCAACAAACAGACAGAAATGAAATTTTTTTAAGAGACTTTTGAATTTTAGAGGTCTTGAACCGTGAAGATAAGCAAAATTTTTTAAATTCTGAGCAATGTGCAGATAAAAATCTTTATATATTAAATATTGATTAAATCATTTATTTTTTCAAGAACACAATAAAACACTTATTTTGACAATTTCGATATTTCTTCTGTCAAAATTTAAGCATAGATTGATGAAGTCTAAAATTGATTTTGACATTCGATTTAAGATGTTACAAATCCTTCTCTTTTCATTTTCCAAATACCCTTTCATTCTTTTCTTAAAATTGTTCTCGAAAGTTACTTAAAGGGCCCAACTCAAAATCTGAATTAATTAAAATAATTGTTAAGTTTTAATTAAGTTTATAATTATATAAAGTTTACAATTTCTATATATATGTACGATTTAGAGTTTAAATTAATTTAACTATATGAACTTGAGATAGAAGACTGGTTGAGGGATTTATATATCAGTCTTATAAAAATTAATATTAAAATAATTAATTCTGATTAATCTTTACTTTTCTTTACTTATTTGATTTCTTATATAAATGGCAATAAATTCAGATTTTTTTAACTCTTTCTGGTAAATCTTTAGGGGAAATTATAAATGAAAATATTTATTATTAATATTATTATTATTATTGGCCTTTGAGATAAATATTCATTTTAGCCAGCTTTTTCAAATAATTGTGAAATTATTGATCAATTCATTAATTCTAATTGAACTTAACGAGGTTTGAACCTTCGAACTCAATTTAGGCGGTCCAGCATTAAAAGCGTGTTTTTTTTTAATATAAAAGTGAGATGAATATTTTATTTAAAAAAATTCAAGATAAGTTTGATATATTTCACATTTAGACAAAGAGACTGAAATAGATTTCAAGTGAACATTTTTAATATTTCTCAAACATTTTTTTTTTTAGTTTTCTACTCAGTCGAGAGATCAAACAATATAAATGTTTAAATTTGTTTTAACTTTTAATCA
This sequence comes from Labia minor, assembly GCA_963082975.1. Classification (NCBI taxonomy): domain Eukaryota; kingdom Metazoa; phylum Arthropoda; class Insecta; order Dermaptera; family Spongiphoridae; genus Labia; species Labia minor. Next base: position 29,010,330 of record OY720344.1, on the reverse strand, counting down.
AGTTTTCTAATATATTATATTATAGTTTATCTATTTTTTATTGAAATTTCATTTCCATCTAAAAATTAATATTACCCATTTGATGTTATAATATTTAACATATAAGTTAAATAATTTTGATAAATTTTATAAAAATATCATATACATATAAATATATATTGTTTGTATATATACTATATATATTTATAACAATTTAAAAAAAGTTTTATTTATCAAAATCTCGCAGTTTAAAATATATTGTATAAATTAAATAAATAAAGGTTTTTTTTAATATTTATTCTAAATTTTCTCCTTCAAACATGTTTATTAAATAATACCACCGGTTCTAGGATTTGGAGCGCCCCGGGCAAAACAAAATTTGGCGCTCTTACAAATTATCTTTTAAATAATGAATGTAAAAAAAAATTTATTTTTATATCAGCGCCCCTCAAAATTTGGCGCCCGGACTTGCCAGCCCCTGAATACCACGCTCATTATCACTTTCCATCCTCTTGAAAGACATTTTAAAAATCATTACAAATAATTTTTTTATCTTGATATAAGAAGAGTTATTCATATATTATATTATCATATATTTATTTGAATTTACAAAAATGAAAATTAACACAGAATTACATACAATAGTAAAATGTATATTAATTGATCTTGTAATATGTAAATATGTAGATTATATAAATTTCTATTAACTTTAAAAAATGTGAAGAAATTTCTAGTAAATTTTCTTTTTAGTTTAACTTGAAAATAGGCTGATCTTACAATTCGCAATTATTCACATAAGTTCTAAGAAATCCTATTTTCATTTTTATATTTTTAAAATTTTTTTTTACTTGTTTTATTTTATTTTCTAGCTTTTTTAATGAATGCCAGCCTGTATGTGAGAAACGAGATAACCTCGCATGTTTTAATGATAAGCGATTCATTCATAAACAGCCTGTTTCAAGTAATGGTACCTATATATATATATACATATCTGTATATAATATATAAAAAATACAAACTTGATTCCCCGTTAAAGGGTTCATTCAGAAAAGAAAATCTAATTAAAAAATGGCCAGCCTGGATGAATGAAGTTGCAGACCCCAAACGGTGCCACTTCCATAAGTTGCTGGCTGAGTGGCTGCCCTCTGGCTATTCGTTGGTGATCAATGGAACTCGTTTTCTCTCGAGTCGTGATCGACCGGCCGATGCTGCATAGCAACTTGATCGACAAGTTGATTCTCATAAGCATCGTTATTTCATAATCTTGTCTGAAAACTTCAATCATTTCCGCACTCGCTACTTTTATCATTTTATCATTTGAAACAACGAGAAAAAAAAAACCAAGACGAGGCAGATTCCAATTCATTAACTTACCTAAAGTTTTACACAATGGAATTAAAACAAAACAAAAAAAAAATGATTCATTGAAAATATCCGCTTTACGGGTTCATGAACTTATTCTATTCAAATTTAACTTTTATATTGTGTTGTATTTATATATAATAATCGCACTGTCATTGACAAAAGTTGGTTTCAAATAGGAAATCGGAAGGTAATGTAATAAAAAAAAAAAACAAGAAGCAAGATAAATTTTAATTAAAAGTGACGTTGAAAGATTAACATTCTTTTCTTTTAATCAAATATACCTTTTGTTGTATGAATATATAGAAAACATAAGGTGTTGAATAAAATAAAGATATTTTAATGTCGTATATAAAATAGGATATATGTGTGTGCCATTTTCTTGGATATACATAAATCCACATTAATTTTACACTTTGGTATTTTTCATTTTATTTACTTTGTTTATCCACCAGCAAAGTAAATACTTATTTTTATATCAAGCAAACATTTTTTTTTCAAAAGAGATGCGATTGATTTATTCAAAGGACTTTATTTTATTTAAAATTCATCATTTAAATTTCAATCAAACTAAAGGGTGAATATTTATAAATAAATTGATCTATTTTAATACTACTTCTTCTAACGGATAATTTCTGAAATATGTCCAGGTATGTTAGAGATTTAAAGTATATACAATATTGGTTATATATATATATATATTATAATTATCTACAAAAATCATTGAAGCTTAAAATATGTTTATCATGCAAACTTGCAGATGGCATATTTCACACCCTTCTTCTTGAATGAATAATCGAAAATTAAAGTTTAACGGGGGCCTCGGAAAACTTGAACAGAAACATATTGGATTTGATGAATTCGCTAAACACTTGATTGTATTTAAATTTAAATTTACTCTTTTTAAAATTCCAATGATATTTATATGAAAGCAGTGTAATAATATTAACATTTGGACTCTTGTTAACATCGTTGAGAATTTATTGTATATTAATAAAGCGGCTAATCCTTTAAGTTATGCAACCGGTTGAACATTAAGAGCAAAAAAAAAGTTTTTCTTTATTAGCACTTATGTGTCATTCATAATTTCTTAGAATTGATAGTAATAATTTATAAAAATTTTGAAATCATAATAAACATATGAATTTATCTCTAAATAGTATCAATTTTTTATCAAAAAAAAAAAGTAAAAGCAATACTTGTTAAAATAATATTGATATAAATTTAATTAATCAAAAGTTTTTACCGTTAGAATTACGTAATATCTACGTAATTTTCAGGAATTGTATCTTCATTATTTAATATTATTTATAAATTATTTATTTAACATTTAAAAAAAATTGATAATCTTTTATTAGATATAAAAATCAATCATAAAATAATAAAAATAATTTGATTAAAATTAATGTTAATTGAAGATCACCCAAATAAATTAGACTTTTAAACATTCAATTTTTTTATATTCATATTTAATACTGTAATATTTTTATGGAATGTTATCAAAAAAAAAAAAATATATGTTATAAGTTTTGCCCGACTGATAATGTTAACCGACCAATCAAGTTTTGAAAATTTTTGAAATTAGCTCAAACGGAAAAGTAATAAAATAATATTCAAATAGATATTCAAATTAATTCAATATAGTTATATATATATAATGCTAAAAATGAAATAGTCTTTATTTTATTATTTAGTTTAGTGTACAAATATTACAAATTAAAATTTGACATTATTATAAATAAATAAAATAAAATTGAACTGTTTCTTCTAATTCCTACCACTTTAATTCATTACAAAAAAGATAAATGATATAATACTTAGATACTAATTGGTGTCTCGGCCTGAATTTTTATATTTAACTTATTTTTGGCACAACGGAAATCTAAAAATGGAAAGATACAGATAATTAAATAAATAATACGAGTATTAGAAAATATAGATTTGTATTGGCCTTGTTATTTTTTAACTAAATTAATAATGACACTGAACTTGTTAAATAAAAAAGCATACAATCGGGGGCGCCAACGATGGTTTTCTTTGGATAATTTAAACCAATAACAAGGAATTTGCATATATATATATATATATATATATATATATATATACTGGCGAGGTTCCAATCAGATATACGGAAACGATTCTTTCTCTTTAATTATTATTATTAATAACTAATGATATACAATTTCCTTAAAGAAAATTATATCTCCAATAAAGGAATAAGTACCTTTATAATACGATCAACATTTATTAACTAAAATTATTTTTATATTTTTTAAAATAATTTTTAATTATTATTTATTATTCTTTTCATTTTTGTATTTTTAAATAATTTTTGATTATACATCTAAGCATATATTATCTTGATTTTATAAATATTTTAAATAAATTAGTTTATTTTTTAAAATAAAAAACAAATTAAATACCCAAATAGAATTAAATGAAGCAGATAAAGTTTTTAAGATAATCAAAAACTGAGGGATTTAGTATAAAAAATTTAAAAAAGAAATTCAATAAAACATTGCATAGTTATATTAAATTGAATGTGTTAATATTAATATTTAATAATATCTATATATATTTATATATAATAATATATAATATATTGTACCATACTAAAAATAATAACTCTTTACATAGCTAATTAAAATAATTAACATCTCGTGATAAAAAAAGAATGAAAGTTGAAAGACTAATGACGACTTCCTTGAAAATCTTTTCTCGTGTAATCATTTTATGACAGAGATTATAGATTGTATTTATTTCTAATGTATATTTTTATAAATGAAGCCAATTATAGATGGATCGGATGTCGTCGTTAATTTGTTTCAGAAAAACCGACAACAAGCAAATTGAATTTTTCCATAAGAAATACAACTAAAAAGCAAGTAATCCGTCCCAAGTCCCCAATATTACTCAAATATATGCTATTTTCACCATGATTTTATCAATATTATTTTAAATTATAATAAAGTTAAATTACATTATATTCATCAAGGAAATAAAAAGAAATAAATGATAAAATAAATAATCAAGATAATAAAAAGTCTAAGTAAAGCTATCGATCGAGCACATATAAGTATAGCGCAGTGTACTTATCGACGTACTGGCGTACTTTCTCTTTTGGGACACAGCCATTACCGTTTTCTTTCTGTCCCACCATATTCTATGTTATTTTTGTACATTTTTTCAACACTTTTATTAGGAAATCAATTTAAAGTACAGTTGATTAAGTTTATCAAAAAAAAAATTTAGGTAAATGTAAAGGAGTAAAGAACAGTACAGTATAAAATAAAATATTAGCTGGAGTGTCTCCACTCGACTATCTCGCAAATTTGAATTGGATTAAATAACATAATATATTACATTTAAATTAAATTTAATTAATTATAAATTATAAATAATAAATATTAAACCAGAGCATGTTTGACTTTTTGTTGATGGCACCACGTCACGTGTTGGCGCGTGAGATTTGCAGTGTTAAAAAAATAATTCTGGTAATTTCAGAGAATTAATCAAGCTGAAATTATATATATAGCAGTTTTATACAATTATTAATCATGTGAAAAATTATCAAACATATATCTTTATTTTTACGGTCACTTTAGAGGAAAAAAAATCAAATCGTTGTAAGTAATGACCCTCTGCCGGTTGAGCTACATTTCTCAAAAGTTGATAGAAAACTACGAATTTTGAATAATGATCATGTACCAAATTTCATCATTCTAGCTCAAACCGTTTTTGCGTAATCTTGGTTACATACACACATACACACACACACACACACACACACAACAGACATTTTTCTCAACCTTAGTGAAAATGATTCAGGAACCTTCAAAACGTATAAAAACATCAAAATCTCAACATCGAAAATTTTCGTGATTGCAATACTCATACGAGATAGTAAAAATAGAGAAAAGGAAAAATCAAAGAAAATCTCTATCGATCTATTATACTGCAGGGTGTTCATTAATGGCGACGACAACTACGTGTGAATTTCCGACGAAATTTTTGACCAGTACTGAAAGTGACGACTTCTGAGTATCCACTGTATCTTTAATGAATAATTTTTTGTTTTATCTTTTAAATAAATAATTTATATTTTATTGATAGTATTATATTTTAAATAATAAAATAATTCAATATATTTATTCATTTAATTCTTTAACAATGTTAATTAAACATAATCAATAGAATATAATAGTATTTGTGGATAGGATAATTATGGTAAATAATTTTCATTTGAACCAGTTGATTCAAAAGATAGTATTGAATAGTTTTAAATGAAGTACACCCACAAAATATACACAGGTTGAAAATTAAATCAAAATACAAATTAACTTGTTTAAATTGTTTGCAAATTCTATTATACATTAACAAAGAGTCTCTTTATTTAATCACTTTGTTTCCATGACAATCAAAATTTTCATCTCTCAATAATTAAATTTGCTTCTATTTTTTTTTCTTTTTTTAATGTTTTTGAAAATTGTAAAATAACCATAAAAAAAAATTAATAGAAAATAACGAAATATTTTTTTTTTTTGTTATTTTCTCTTTTAATATGAAGTGAAATTTATAAATCAATTACTGTTAATAAAATAAAAATGCTTATTTAGTAATGCAATCAATGTTTTTTTTTAACGGATGTTTTATAAAGAAGAATTTATATTTTCTCCCAAAATGGGTTTCTTTTATTAAATTTAAATATAATTGTTTTAAGAAATTATTAAAAATCTAATGGAAATGTTTTGCATTTATTCATCAATCATCTTATTAAAAAATATGATATGATATAATATGAACATCTCATATATAAAACATCGAAATTCTATCTACATCACGAACCTTGTTATAATATTATTAAAATACAATTAGAATAGATTATCATTTTAGAGTATAGAAAATCATTCTTGAAGATAAGATGAACTTAATTGTATAATGTCTTATGAGAGCCCACCCACACCTCTAATCTCCTAACATGAAGAAAAATCTACATCTCCTTTCTAATCCTTACATCATTTATTATACTTTGTTATAGAACATCTGGATATATAAATAACTTAGTAGCCGATTTCAAATATAAATAATTAATTTTTATATACCTTCAATATCAAAAGCAAATAGTAAATACATATATTTATGAAATTAAATTATTTTCTAGACGAGGGCAGGTCAATAAATTCGTGACTTTTTAAAATTTCCCGTCTATTAAATAAAATGGCAACACTGCTCCTGACAGTAGGCAACACCCAGCTGACTGCTGTCGAAATTTGAACCAGCTAAGTCTTTTAGTTTTTGTTTGACATCCATTATTAGCAGACTACCTCATGATTTGAAAAGAAAATGAAAAAAGTCAATTTCCATGAAAATCCATGAAATGGGTTACGATATGCTCCTTTATTCGCCCTATTCTCCAGATTTTGCTCCGAGTGACTATTCCTTGTTTCCAAACCTGTATAAATGGCTCGGCGGAAAGAGGTTTGATTCAACAAATTTATTTTGATGCCCTCGACAAATCTTATTTTTTGGAAGGGATAAGATAATTGGAAAAACGTTGAAAAATAAAATAATTTTTTATCCAAAAACCTGTGTTTCATTTAAAAAGTCATGGACTTATTGATCTGCACTTGTATTATGAAAAACACGAAAAACTAGCTAACTTAAATTAACTGTTTTATTTAATAAATAAAAAAAGGCTGCAGATTATTATGGTAATTAATATAGATTTTATTTATGAATTAACTTTTAATCTACAATGTGAAATCCTTTTCTTTTTTTTTAAAAAAAAAGGAAAAATTAAAATAATTTTGAAAATATGTATGAAATTATTAATTACATATTGAAAGCAAAATAAAAGCTATCATGCGATAGAAATAAGTAAACCTGGACTTCCTGTGTGGTGATTATTTATTTTATAAACAAGGGTTATTTTTCGCACAATTACAGATCTTTTTCTATAATATCAGTTTCAGGAGATCTTAGAAAGGAAACTACGAGAACGTTTTAATTACAAGAATTAATTTATTCCACGTGAACGTTGCTATTGCATCAACATACACATATTACGGGTAATTTTTTTTCCTCTCGTTTGTGAATGAATGAATGTAATATAAATTTAAAAAAAAAATAAAATTTATTATTCAAATAAAAAATAAATAAAAGTGAATGAGGCATCTTTAAAAATGCATTCTTCTTTCATAAACTATAATAAGAAGTGCTCTTGGAAGAAATAAATGAAAAATATTATCCGGTTTTTAAACCGCGTCTAACCACTCTGCTTCCGGCGATGCAATTGGGTTAGCAGGCATATGACCTGCCTTCTCGGTGCAACCAGTCACTTTCTTCCATCTGCAGCTCCATGAGCTCCCCTCGTTCTTTCTTCTTTAAGATAAACCGCTTCTCAAGAGACTATTTATCAATGCAATACAATCATGTTTTCTTTTATTAATTCGACTGGAAAACTAATCATAAATGAATTACTAACCTTTTAATAAAAAATATTCATAATTTAAATGCATTAAATTAATTAATTTTTTTTTTAATAATAATTAATATGGATCATACTTGAGTTAAATTATTTTTATCATTGGAGAACAAAATTTAGAATTACTAATCTTTTGATCAAAGACGCCACGCAGTCTGACTCTCAACCTTGCGGTTCCGGGTTCAAGTCCTAGGCCTAACAAGGGAATTTCTCTCTAATTAGGTTCTTTGGGAATGAATGAAGGAAATTTGGAAGCCATTCGAAATTAAAGGTAGCGGACTCTGATCAAGAAAATAAGGAGGTATGGGAGAATCCGTTGTATTGATCATGCAACACTTTTACCCCGCTTACACGGCTTGATTGGCCTATTATAATCTATCGTTTAACGAGGTTCAGAAGTCAGAGGTTTTGAACACAATCCATATTATTGACCTACTATTTAACATTTTTACTTTACTTACATCCCTCTAAAGATTTTAATAATATATAGGATATCTAAATAAAAAATAAGACTATTATAATTTCTTCTAAATATAAGTATACATAATAAGTTGACCTGTGGCCAGGTCCGAACCGACCGACGGTTTGAAATAAATTAATTTCCAGCTACAGAAACAATTTCAAATAATTTTAATATATCTATTAATGTAATAAAAACAGGTATGCATATAACATAAATATTTTTAATTTTATTTTATTTATAATATATATGTAAGACTAGACTGTGACGTCATGAATGGCTGAATGACGTCATATAATTTTAAATTGAGAAAAAACTAATAAAAATGATTTTCTCGAGGATAAAACCAATACAAAGTGCATGATTCGTGGTGATATGTAAAAAATCTCCTCATGTGAAATTAGGTGTGAAAATAACCCTTCCCTTCCTATCGTCGATCGCTAATACTACCACTTCCGGTATCCGGATTTGCACCAAAAGTTGATCAATTCATCATACTGATGTATTAAGTAAATATACCAAATTTCATCAAAATCCGTTGAGCCGTTCAGGCTGTACACATCTATACGGACGGACAGACGGACGGACGGACGGACAGACATCGTGCTAAAAAAACTTTTTTCTGTTAAGAAAATGCATGATTCGTGGAGATTTGTAAAAATCTCCACATGTGAAATTTGGTGTGAAAACAATACCTCCCTTACTATCGTCGGTCGGTAAAAATTATTAATTTAATATTTTAATTTTCTTTTCTTAATTGCTTAATTAATTGATATTTATTTTATTATAAGTTAATTCATAGATTATATTTTAAATATTCTCTATCTTTAAGTAATTTCTTTAATTTTACTATTTATACATTTAAATTAGACTATCTACTTTTCAACATTCATCATTTAAATTCTTGACATCTCATGAATCACTCACTGATTTAAAATTAGTTTCAGAACAATTGATTGGCCTATTATGCTACAGAACTTTTTTTTGCAGATTTTACTTTATTATTCAAAATAAATAAAGAATTAAAATTTTTTATTTATTATATTTATATTGAAAATTTATTGAAATGCAAAAAAAATGTAAACGCCATGGGGCTGCTCTTGTCGGACAATCAACCGGTTGAGAAAGGCCATTGTCATTGCCCAATAACAGCGCCCCCTGACTTTTACATTTTTCCGTCACTATACATATTCTATATAATCGATGTTCTTATGTGATTTCTTTGAATAATTTAAATGAGAGTTTAGTTAGAAACAATTTTTCCACTAAAAAATATACTTTTTTCAGATCTCACTTTATTAATATTCATTTTTTTAAGATTTATTTTTTTACATTTGTATAAATTAATTTCCAAGATTAAAAATAAAATAATGTTTAATCTGTCATGTGTGATACTAAGGCAAATGTTACTTTTGGTTCTGACATGAATAATGAATTAATAAATCAAAAGGATGTTATAAATTCTTTTAATTACTTCCATTTCTTACAATGAATGGGTATTTTAAAAATTAATTTTTTTTTTACTAAACCATTTCCTAATGGATGGTAAAAAAAATTATAAAATAATATTAATCTGTAGATACTACTGAGATCTTTACTTACCTATATAATCACAATTTAAAACAGAAAAATAATTTAAAAATTACTATAATTCAGTGGCGTACCTAGAACTTTTGCCGCCCGGGGCGATCTCCATTTTGCCGCCCTTTCTATTACAAGTCAATCAAATAGTGGTTTTTATAAATTAATACACATAAATAAATTATTAAGTTATTTAATCAATATTAATTAATACACAGAGTAAATTTTTTTACACATATTTGTATGCACTCGTAAACATATTTATATAATATTTACTCTTCTAGCTTTCATACTAGAAAAATCGTGTATAATGCTCTCAAAATTTATATTATTTGTAATTTCTTGTTCTATTGACAATATTGCAAGATTTTGTAGTCTTAATTGACTCATTGTAGAACGAAGATAATTTTGCCGAACAAAATCTTAAAGATGCGTTTACGAATTCAACGAATTTTAATGAATACAATAAAATAAAATTATTATCCTGTTCTTGGAATTAGAATTCAAAAAATTTACACTAAAATGCATTTATATACTGCACTTATATATTTATATACACCGAGGAATAATATTCGAAATCATATAGTTGATCATAATTTATATAAATCAAATAGTAAACTTATAATAATCATAATAATCATTTATTATTCAAGAAAGAAAAAAAATAAATATGAAATGAATAAGTTGCTTTTATTTATAACTAAATATAAAAAATGCCACCCCAAGATAAGTGCCGCCCGGTGCGAACCGCACCCACCGCCCCCCCCCCCCTTAGGTACGCCACTGCTATAATTGAATCTAAACCTTGATAAAATTGATTAAAATGTGATAAAATTATTAAAAATTTATATTTATATTTGAATTATTATAAGATCATTAAAATATTCCTTTAATTTTTTTAAAAATTTATCTTTATTTACTGATAATATGATTTATTTCTTCTCTATTTAAATTTTAAGTTGAAATGCATTTAATTACAAATATTATTCATATCTAGTTAATTTTTAAAAATAATTAATTTTCCATTAGAGAAGAACGAAAATATATCAATTTAGATTAGTATAATTAAAATTAATTAAAATAAATATAAACAAATAAATAAATAATATTTTATAAAATTTTGAAACCGAATAAAATCATAAATTTTGAGATTTCATTTAACATAAACAATCAGTATAATATTAAATTTTTATTATATATATAATTTAATGAAAAGAGTAGAACTCTCTCTCTCTCTTCTTTGTAGTAGCTAAATTATTTCACGATAAATTTTATATCTTGTGTAAAAAAACATCATTGCTAACAAGAGAAATTTAATTACAAGCTTAAAACTTTGTTTTTCAAAGTATTGTATTTTGATAAAATCGATTCTTGTTAATTAAAAATGTCAATGTAATTTTCAGACAGTGTCTTAGAACGAGTTCTAAATAATTAAATAAAGGACAAAAATAATTTTCTGGAATAAGCTTCATATAATTTTAAGACTTATAATAAAATAAGCATAATTGATCAAATTATATAATATAATATAAATATATAAATATAAGTATAAATTAAACATGTTAAATGATATAGGGTAAACCCTATATGTTGTTATATTGGCTATTCGTTATATCCTATATGTGTTATTTAGGTATATGTAGTTGCCAGTAGTTGCATTTGATTGCAAAATATTTACTAAATATTTTTAATCACAAAGTATAGTATAAATTGTTAAATATTTTGTTAGAAAATGTAAACACATGTGGAATATTTTTTTAGAATGTATAACCACATAACAAGTACAATAACATAAAATATAAACATTAAAATGATTAAAAGTACAATTGTTATAATTTGTTGTTAATTTATTCTATAGGGGTTTTGTGTCAATTGTGAAAATATGTAAAGTTAATATAAATTGTTAAAAATTTAATAAGATATCCACTTTCTAGTTTATAAACTTAATTCCATTTATATAACTTTTATTTTGTCAAAAATGTTGTAAAGTTCTCTGTTTAACTCACAATATACTCCAATTTAGATCCCCAATTTTAAAAAAGTTTATCATTATGCGAAAAAACAACTGGATCATTTCTGACACTTTTACAATGTGTGACAAAATATCATTAGAAATGGGGGCATAAAAAAATTAGGAAATCCTTTTTCTCTTTATTTTTACTCCGTTCATTATTTTCTATATTAAATTAAGCTAACACAAATAACCAAGAGCAATCGATATTATTCTTTCTTTTTCGTGTTCTTGAGTTTATTTTAGTCTCGCACCCCTGTCAGACTGCTAAGAATAAACACCCTTTTTTATGATTCTTATCTTCGTTAGGTATTCCTGTCCAAGTTCAAATGATTACATTTTACCTCCACTTTTTCCTTTTATTTAATTTATTTTATATTTTCCTTTCTTTCTATATTTCCTCATTCCAAAAATAAATTCTATTCTTTTTCCATTTCACACACATTCAAGTTGATCATATTATATGGATTTTTTTTTATTAAATATAATACTACTTCCCTACTATTTTTATTACGATTTTGATAAAAGTTAAGGTTATAAAAGAATAAGTACCTTCGATATATAAAAAGTTATTGTTTATAAATTTTGATATTAGATACATTTATTTTAGAATCATTTTACATGGATAATAAAATCTACTCGATAACTTTAAAAATTGGTGGTATTTAAATAATACAAGTTTATTATTAGATAAAATAAAAATAAGTTTTAATAAAACCATTTTTCAAATTTCAAGGCATTTTCCTTACATCATCCAATTTATTTATTATTTCATTTATATATTTTAGTGAATAAATCCTACTATAGATTTTGATTTAGTAAAATTTCCTCTATCATAAAATAATAGTAAAAGACTAATAAATAATGACCGTATTATTATTATTAATTAGAATTTGAATCATAAATTTGAAAATACTATTTATATTAAATTGTTCTAAATTAATTGAATTAATTTTTACTATCTGGCCAGAGATAGTATTGCGATCACGAAAATTTTCGATGTTAAGATTTTGATGTTTTTATACGTTTTGAAGGTTCCTGAATCATTTTCACTAAGGTTGAGAAAAATGTCTGTGTGTGTGTGTGTATGTGTGTGTGTATGTATGTAGGCAAGATTACGCAAAAACGGTTTGAGCTAGAATGATGAAATTTGGTACATGGACATTATTCAAAATTCATAGTTTTCTATCAACTTTTGAGAAATGTAGCTCAACCGGAAGAGGGTCATTACCTACAACGTTTTGATTTTTTTTCCTCTAAAGTGACCGTAAAAATAAAGATATATGTTTGATAATTTTTCACATGATTAATAATTGTATACAACTGCTATATATAGAATTTCAGCTTGATTGAATCGCTGAAAGTACCAGAATTAATTTTTTAACACTGCAAATCTCACGCCCCAACACGTGACGTGGTTCCATTTACAAAGAGCCAAACATGCGCTGGTTTAATAAATATTATTTATTAATTTTAATTTATAATTTATAATTAATTAAATTTAATTTAAATATAATATATTATGTTATTTAATCCATTCAAATTGCGAGATAGTCGAGTGGAGACACTCCAGCTAATTTTAAACAAGAATAAAAAAATAATTATTTATAATATAGTAAATATATTTTTTTATGGTGGGAAGAATGTTTGGTTTGCCTTATAGCTGAAATATCTAATTTTGTTTTTAATTTAATTGTAAGATCATTCTCTTCTCCTTGGACAACCTATATCTAATTTTATTACTTGAAGTCATTAAATTTTAAATTTGTAGTTTTCCATGTTTCTCAATTCAAGAATGGAAAAATGTAAAAAAAATGATAAAAATTCCTGAAAAAGTCAAAATTACGTATTTTTTCTAGATCATGCAAAATTTTTTTATTTTTTATATGAATTGTTTTCGCATGGAACCTAAATTCAAATTAATATGAATTACCGCCCTCGGGCCATGTTTGTATATTATTTAATTTTAATTAATTATAAAATTAATAATATTAGTTGTAAGATAATTTATAATTTTAAGCTTTTTATATTTTTATTGTTATAAATTAATAAGTTTGACCACCTCCTTCCCTTACCACCCCTAATGAGTGACAATTCCCACCCTTACTTATCTCCATATAAAAAGGGGACTGAACGCTCTGAAGACCCCTTGTTGTTTTGCCGCTCTTGCCTATTTGCCTGCCTTTTTGTCTTTGCCTGCCCGCCGACACCTTGCTCGGGCAGTTTCACTCGCATTTGGCCCGTTCAAATTTACAACTTGAACGCGGTGCAATTTGGGATCGTCGACGAATCTTTAATATCTTAAAAAGTCCTTTTTATACAGTCCACCCAATTTTCAAGGTGCGATAGAAGGGAAGAGGTATCTATCGTATTTTTATTAATCCCTCTTTTTAGCCCTTCGAGCAAAATTAATAAATATTAAGGATTCGTCCCATTCCATTTAAACCCACTTTTGATTTTCAGGAACAATAGTTTTCTTTTAATTATTTTGGCCTTACAAGCCATTATTAGATGTATTAAGCGGATACATGTATTTTTATTGATTTATTAATTATACTCTTTCATTATAATATTTATATAATAAATTCATATTTAAAATTTCGAACTAATAAATCTCATAGTGAAATTTTATTAAATATAAAAGGACTTGTTAAGAGGGTGGCCGCTCCGGACGCCATATTTTAGTGGGCGTCAAATCTAGTAATTTGAGCAATTACAATAAAAATTAGGACTATGCGGGGGGGGGGGGGTGCTCATTCTGTTTTTCACCCCGGAGCAGTTTTGTCTTGACACTGCCCTATACTTATATATAATAATAGACTTAAATAAACGATTATGCATTAATTCATAGTTTTAATAAATAATTTTTGAGTTAAGTTTTGAACTAATATAATAACTATGAAATTTTAATTTGCTGAAAGCAGTATAACTTGTTATTTATAAGTAATAAAATTACGGTATTTTGCCTTAATGTAATTACTTTTTTTAATTAATTAAAAAAAAGCAATAATCATTGTAGTATGGTAACATGGATTTTCATTAATTCCGGTATTCTCTTTCCACTTGGGCGTCGCTACATTTAATTACAAAACAACCCCCATCTCCTCGATTTCTCTCCATTCAATGAAATCTTCTTCTCTGCGCTGCAAGTGAACATCTTTAAGTAAAGTGTTCAAACGAATTTGAGTGTATTAGTCAAGTTTCTAACCAGATAGGAAGCATCTGTTAATTGGTTGGATGCACAATTGGGCTTTGAACTTAGCCTGGCATATGCAATCTGTTTCCTTCCAGTTTATGACGGAGGCGTTTGTCTTTGTATGCGTGTTTATCCTATGTATGGGTACAACAGCCTCCCTTCACAGATCGATGCCGTTCTATGTTACAATATCCTATAAACCCGTAAGGGCCGGAGCTGTGACCAAAAACCACAAGTTCATCCCAAATGGGTGGGGAGTGGGGTCGTTTAGCAAATTGGTTTCTCTTTACATTCTTACCAAAGTAACTTAATAAACTCGTAAAAGATTCAATTAAATTGCCTATTTTCCGGTAAATAAAAACCACCGATCGATTTTCTATTTCATTGAATTTGAAAAGGTGGGGGGAGACCATTTTGCATTTTGAAATGCGATTTGTTACGAAACATCCACCAGAGAAATGTTAACATTAGCATTAATTATTAAAGACATGATATGGGATAATTCATTCAGTTAATCACATCATTTCTAATTCTACTCATGTCACATTCACTTAATTGTAATAGTTAGCTGATGAGAATTAGAGACTAGGTTACATTATCATTTATTCCTTGAACAAATCATTTTTAATTCAATAATATCATTCATAGAAAAATACAAATCGTTTCATTTTTTACCGACCGACGATAGTAAGGGAGGTATTGTTTCACACCAAATTTCACATGTGGAGATTTTTACATATCTCCACGAATCATGCATTTTCTTAACAGAAAAAAGTATTTTTAGCATGATGTCTGTCCGTCCGTATAGATCGGTGTACAGCTTGAACGGCTCAACGGATTTTGATGAAATTAAATATATTTACTTAATGCATCAGTATGATGAATTGATCAACTTTTGGTGCAAATCCGGAAACCGAAAATGGTAGTATTAGCGATCGATGATAGGAAGGGAAGGGTTATTATCACACCGAATTTCACAGATTTCACAGATTTTTTACATATCACCACGAATCATGCACTTTGTATTGGTTTTATCCTTGAGAAAAATCATCTTTATTAGTTTTTTCTTAATTTAAATTTATATGACGTCATCCAGCCTTTCATGAAGTCGCAGCCTGGTCTTACATATAAATTATAAATAAAATAAAATTAAAAATATTTATGTTATATCCATATGTGTTTTTATTACATTAATAGATATATTAAAATTATTTGAAATTGTTTCTGTAGCTGGAAATTAATTTACTTCAAACCGTCGGTCGGTTCGGACCTGGCCACATGTCAACTTATTTTATGAATATATTTAAATTATTTTCTTTTTAAATCCAATCTGACCATATTTTTTTCTTAAAAAAAACAAAAGTTGAAAACTGTTTAAATTCTTCTTTAATGTACCATAGTATTGAATTAACCTACAACAATATTCCCTTTAAGATGATATTGCCCTGTTCGTGCACAAATCATTTAATTATTTACGGCCATTAATCTTTATTTCTATAGTGCCCTCTTCACTTAATAAAAAAAAATCAATTAAATTTTGTTAATATTCATTTTAATACTCATAAAAAATAAAATAAAAGTTGTAATAATGCCAAATGGTTTGCATCTAAATAAATCTATTAAAAATTAAAAATATTAAAAAATTTATTATATACCTATAATATGTGTATTTGGTTATAAAATTAAAATTTTGTAAATGTTTTAAATATTTATATACATCAATTTTAATTATTTTTTTATGGGATGAAACTTTTTTATTTTTTTTTTTTAATATGTTTTGTTTTTAATTTGTTCTTTGAATACAATAAATCTTATATATTTTGATAAATATTACCATTAAGCCACTTAATTACTCTCTTAATAACCTGATTAGAAGAGGATTTCTCTAGTGCTTTGTTGTGTAAAAGCATTTCTGAAAGGAATTATCCTAAACGGATTGCAATCTAATTAAATTATGAAGCTTTGAACCTGAACTTTGATGTTTTAGTTTTATTTACGATTAAATTATCTCCTAAAGTGTGCAAATGAAATACGATTCTAATTAATTTGCAAATAAATAAATAATTTACAAGTTATTTTGTTTTGTTAACTTATTGTTTATATTTATACTACTGTAAGGTGTATTTTCTTTTTATATATAATGAGAATTGTTAACTTTTACTTATTTTCATTTATTTTTATACCTTCATAAATAATTCGTTGCCAAAAATATTTTTTTTTTTTTAAAAAACATAAAATATGTTTATAACATATATTAAAAAGAAATATTTATCTATAAGAGTTGTTTTAAAAATGTTCATTTTATTCTCTCGCTTATAATAATAATCTTAATATAATAAATCTCTGACTTTTCTATATCCTATGCAAGGACAGCGTCTATCAAGTCGGTTATATTAATTCGGTGTCCTGTGATCAGTAGAACGGGTCCTATCAACCTCTTTCTGGATTTTCTTGATCGTAGGCGCTACTTTTTTATCAAGAAGCTTCGCAAATTTTTATCTCTTAGGGTGGGTTGACACGGTCCAATAGATCTCAGCTATAATAATAATAATAATTTATATTATTAGGTATATTAAAATATTTAAATTTACTCACGTTACAATTATAATGTTTAATTTGTTACATCATTCAAGATTTTCCCTTGGTGTTTTTTAATGTTTTATTTTCTAGCAAAGTCAATAACCCCATCGTGTGGTATTCACTCAATAAATTTAATGGAAATACCTGTTTATGGTCAACTCTCTTTGATAATTTGATTTATTTCTTAAAATTATAGTTATAAAGTTAAAATGTAGTAAGACAAATATAATCTAATTTATTTAATAATATTTCAATGAAAAAAAGCTTTGATTCAAAAGATCGTGCACGATTTTTCTAATCGATGAAATTCTTAGAAGAATATTTAAAGGAAGTAAAAACAATGCATCATTTTTATTTGTCTTAATTTGCTTATATATTGAATTTTAGTGTAGTTTATTGCCCGTTTCTGTTTTTTAATAAATTTTTTTATCTTTTAACCCTTTTTGATAAAAGTATTTTTTTATATTATTCATAAATAGTCGTTGAACCTATAAAAAGACTGATCTTAGAAAGAAATTTCCATAAACATTTTATTCTAATGGCACTTCGTCACTTTTGTTCTACTTTGTTCTCTGTTTAATTTAAAAAGTAAATAAATCAAACGTATCCTTCCGAGAGTATTTTCAGAGATCATTAATGCTCCAAGTTAAGTATTCTTTTTATGACTATCATATTTCATATGATCAATAATTCGAGCCATTACATGGAATCAGCTCTTTCCATATAGAATTGATTTTTCATAAATTATTCACTTTTAATATTAATATGACATGGGAGGGTTTACTAATAATATATGATGACGTTTTATATTAATTCGATAAGAAAATGGTTAATAGATATTGCTAAAAGATTATCCATTACAAATTATAATATCCATATTTCAAAATTTCAACACTAATTTTAATCATTTTAGGTAATATTATTGTGGGAGTGGGAGTATATGTATATTATTGTGTGTTAAATTATCTCACATTTATACTTATTTTAATAAAGACTTTTAAAACATTTAAATATTTCTTTTCAAAAGGGGATATGCATAGGGTGACCATATTTCGAAAATACCAATCCGGGACAAACGGTTTACCATTTTTTTAGAACCAAATTGAAACAATTTTGAAAAAAAGTAGGAAATGTCCTATATATTTAAATAATACTTTATATAAAAAAAAAACTTTTTTAAAAAACCACGTTTTTAACGCACTAAAAAGAAGAAAATAATTTTTCTGAAACCCCATAGGTACTGACATTACAAACAAGAGATATGATTTGAAGAAAATTTTCTATAACGTAAAACGTGGGGCGCAAATAATAATAAATTTTTTAAATGCAATATAATTTCTTTGATTAATTTATTTCAATATCCATGGATTTATATTTTAAGTTTTATATTTTTTACCAGACTTTTTGTAAAAGGGAATATTATTAGTAATCCAACAGAATACTTTTATTAATGTAAATTTTTTTTGGAAAATTAATTCCTTAATATTAAATAAACATCTTCAATTTACACTTTAGAAATTTTATTAACATAAATATTAAATATTTGCTAGAAGTTTTGCAGTAGCAAAATTTAGTTTTAGATTTCTTCAAGTTAAATTTCTTATATTATTTACCAGAATATTGTTAGGATGTCATTTTTTATCAGAATTTTTTAAAAGTGAATATTATTAGTAATCTAAAGGAAATCTTTTCATAAATTAAATTTACCTCTTTTAAAAATTTCGATAAGTTATAAGCTTTACTTTTTGAAGCTAATTAAAATATGAATTCATTTATCCTATTAATTTGTACCTAATAACATTTATTTATAAATTTTTATACGATACAGAATATTTTAGCCATAGTTGCGCCCCACGTTTTACGTTATAGAAAATTTTCTTCAAATCATATCTCTTGTTTGTAATATCAGTACCTATGGGGTTTCAGAAAAATTATTTTCTTCTTTTTAGTGCGTTAAAAACGTGGTTTTTTAAAAAAGTTTTTTTTTATATAAAGTATTATTTTCTACTTTTTAGTCTTCATATATTGCAATCGATTTCACTTGACCTATACTACTTTTAAGTTTTTTGATTGACTTTAATAGTCATGAAATACTATTATCCTGAAAGTAATAAATTTAAATTGAATTATAAAGAGAAATTTTTAAATTTGTCATATTTTAATTCTTTATTGCCTAAAACTCATCATAAATTTAAATTTTGTTTTCTAAATTACAGTACAAAACATTAATATACCTTCTTTCAAATTTATTTACATTTTAAATATTATACATATTATATTATTCTTTTAACGGGTTTTTAACGGTTTTTTTCAAATTTAAATATTTACACTTTTTGTTTTGATTTTCCCATAAATTATGTGTTTACCTTACCCACGAGTTTAATGGGTAATTAAATGGTAAAGAATAAAAGGCAATTTTATTTAAGAAAGAGTAAGAAATTTATTATGAGTTTGAAGATACAAATTATTTAATCATACAAAGGCCGAATAGGCAAATGCACTGGAACACACTCCATTCTGTACTAATTATATCTCTCGTCTCATTACATCTGGGTGCTAGTCGTGCTCGGTTTTTCCTTTTATATCACCTGAACAAAAGGTAAGGAGAAAGGGGGGGAGAGGGATGAAATGAAGAAGGGTTTTTCCGGACACGTGTTGAAAGTTTCTCTTCAAAAGGGTCAGTATTTGACAGCAACTGCAAACAATAAACCACACTGTTTTCAATTGAACGACCCTTTCCAGGTGTCTACCTGCTAAGGCACTTAATTTTAAGAATGTTTATTGACATATTGTAAATTATGTCGAATCATAAACTTATTTTTAACTCTAGTGTAATGTAAACACGTGGAGTTTGAATATAACTCATACAAAATTATATTCATTAATTATGCTCTAATTAAACACTTGCAAGCTACGAATGTGTTATTTTATTGTATTGTCATCCAGAATACATTACTCTGAAAAGTTTCAGAGCGATTAGATGACTGGAAGTGGTCGAAATTTCGATTGCAAGATTTGACCCGAACAGATAAATAAACAAACAAACAAACAAGAAAGCAAGCTAAGAAAAACGTGGTAAAAAGGGGACAATAGGCTGTCCCGAAGACATTTTTCAGGACGCCGGGACAGAGCACTTAAAAACGGGACAATCCCGGAAAAACGGGACGTTTGGTCACCCTAGATATGCATATATTATTTTTATAATTCTATATATTCTATCTATAGATTCTTTATTCAAAGACTAGATAGTAATTAGCATCGAACTTTCCATTCGAAAAGGAATAAAAACTATAAATTATACTTTATACTTTCAAGGACACGATCATCATCAGTAAATATAAAATAATAAATATAAAAATTTTAATTTATGAATAAATAAATATTACTTAAGATTAAAAAAATAAAAAGTTTTATATAAATTATAAAATAATTAATTATAATTAATAATTATGATTTAAAAATAAAACAAACAAAATTCTACAAAAACAAAAATTAATATTTAAAATAAAAAATAATGCCTAACAAATGAATATTTAACTAGATTTGGATTTTGTTTCTTATCAGTCAGGTTCATATTTAGATTTAAAACAGTATATTATATATATTACGTATTTATATATCTGTGGCTCTACGATGGCCGCAGAAACCACATTTCTCCAAGTGTCCTTATTCTGAGCCAAAACCATCCAATCTCTCTCACGTCCCTTCCTACATTGTCCACCCTCCGCGTCCTTGGTCTTCCAAGCGGACATCATTGCCATTCTTTTTTCTCCCATTCTAGCCACGTGCCCTGCCCATCGCAGCCTTCTCGATTTTATAACCCTAACTATGTTTAGAGATGCATAGAGATCATGCGATTCCTCGTTATGCAGTCTCCAGCATTCCCCGGTAATCATTCATCTTTCTTTGGCACACAAATGTTGCGAAGAATCCTATTCTCAAATAATCTAAATCTACTCTCGTCTCCTAAGGTCATAGACCATGCCTCGCAGTCATATAAGACAACCGTTAAAAGAATTGTTTTATATATTTTAATTTCGATCCCCTTTGATAATAATTGATAATACTTATATAAATATATAAAAATGTAAATTTTTATAAATAATCTCCAAATTTTGAGAATTGGATGTCATGAATCATACTAAATATAAATACTTTTTTAATTAAATATATTTTAATTATAAGTTGAATGGATTCCTTTTTGTAATAAATTATTGAAGTAAATCGCATGATCAAAAATTGTACTGTTCATTACTTTTTGTCCATGATACCTATGGATCATACTAAACTAATTGATTTTTTTATTTGAATTCTCGTTCCTTTAATAATTGATTCTTCAGTTGAGATGCAAATAATAAAAAAACGAGTTTAATAATGAAATCCTAAAAATGTTGTTGAATATGGAGGGGTGATTTAACTTTTTGATGAATGAATCCAAAAGCTACTCCAATCAGATCTAATTAGCAAAGCGGGAAAAAAATTGATTGAAAATTAAAAATATCCCTGTCATTCTAACTTATTCTTTACGTCTAATTCTAACTTTTCCATTTTGTCAATTTATGAATATGGATGAGATTATTCTTTTTCAATTCAGTTTGAATTGTAATACTATCTCTTCATTTATTTGCAATAGAAGAGAGAAATGACTACATGAGACGAGATTAGTTTGGAGGTCATAAGGGCGCTTATCGTCCTCACTTATCATTAACTCAGTGATATGACCTGAGTGACCCTCAGTTGCATCTGGTCTGCCCTTCGAAATGATCATTATTCAAAACGTGTCCTTTTTATGGGTTCGAAAGACAATTTGTCATAAGTTAGAGTTTTTCTTTTATTTATAATATATTTAGTTGAAAGATTTACGATCTGTTTTGTTTACTTTAAGGCACGTCTCCTGAAGTGATTCTATTTCTTTTAAATGGTTTCGAAATCCTTGAAATGTACTTCATTAATAAATAATAAAACAATCAGTTTGTGAGTGTGTTTTCAAGAGTTTTAAGATAAATTCATCAATTATCTTAAGAATGTTGATGTTTTTATTTATAAAATATATAAGAAATTGATTGTTAATATTGATGTCTTCGAAGTATTTATCTATATTTACAATAAATATAACACCAACCACAATACTTCCTTCAAATAAAGTTCATTGCAAATGGAGTGTTATAATTTTAAGTAAACAAAATGAAATAATTCTTCTAAAATGAGTTAGCAACATGAATAGCTACTTTAAACTTTGTCAATCGATAAAAGAGCTGTTCAAAATTCAAAACTCGTATTGAACAATTTCAAATCACGTTTTGCATCTAATCTCCACCTCAAATTCCCTCTCATATTTGCTTTGCTTCTTCATTTCATTAATTAAAATAAATAAACATTCATTTTATCCATTGTAATTAATCTATAAATAGAAATTTTATTTTATTTTATTTTTAAATTATCATTTGTTTTTTGTTTTTGTTTTTATTATTAATTTAAGTTTCATATTTTAAAAATATATTTATTTTCTTGTTTATATATGTACTTTTGTAAAAAAAATAATTTAATTTCAGAATTCACTAAAATTCAAATAAAATATTTTAGATATTATATCTTCGCTTTTCCTTTTACCAATTATCTCATTTATATGTGTGTGTTCCAAATAAATAAATTTATCTCACAAAAAAATATTGAGCTATTAAATGTTCCATTTAATTCACAAAAGACTATATACACTGCATTTTAAATTAAACTTAATTCCATTAAATTTAAGTTATTAAAAATCTAGTTCCTATTACTTGTCCATATTTTTCCTTATATTTATATATTTACATATAAAATAATAAATATTTTATTAGTAATATGATTGATTAAAGCAGGGGCCGCCAAACTTTTCGAAATCTCCATCGACCACCATAAAGGCAACTTTCAGGTAATTAAAATAAAACTATCTATTAGCCTTTTTAATAAATCAGAAACAATAAGTAAAGTAGCTACAGATTTTTTTACTTCTTTTCACCCGAATAAATATATATATAAGTTTATTATTTTATTTTCTAAGAAGAAAATGATATTAAGTCAATTATAAAAAAATTTAAAATTTTATATACGCAGTTAGGTATGTGTGATTTGCGTATTAAGAACTGTTTTTCTTTCGAGTCCCAATCGGCCCCATTCGACTCCTTGGGTCTTTTCTGCCCCTACTGTTTTTAAATAGACCCCTGCGTGACTTTGGTGACCCCTCGATTAAAGGAATGCCTTTTTACTATCTCGCCAGGGATAGTATAGCGATCATGAAAATTTTCGATGTCGAAATTTTGATGTTTTTATACGTTTTGAAGGTCCCTGAGTCATTTTTACTAAGGTTGAGAAAAATGTCTGTGTGTATGTGTGCATGTAGACAAGATTACACAAAAACGGTTTGAGCTAGAATAATGAAATTTGGTATACGGATATTATTCAAAATTTGTAGTTTTCTAACAACTGTTGAGAAATGTAGCTCAACCGGAAGAGGGTCATTACCTACAACGTTTTGATTTTTTTCCTCTAAAGTAACCCTAAAAATCAAGATATATGTTTGCTAGTTTTCCATTTGATTAAAAATTGTATATATAGAATTTCAGCTTGAATGAATCGCTGAAAGAACAGGAATTAATTTTTTAACAATGCAAATCACGCACCAGCACGTGACGTGGTGCCATCAACAAAGAGCCAAACACGCGCATGTTTAATAAATATTATGTATTGATTTTAATTTATAATTTAATTAATTAAATTCAATTTTTAAATAGAATATATGTTATTTAATCCAATTCAAATTGCGAGATAGTCGAGTGGAGATACTCCAGCTTATTTATATAAATTTGTATCGAGATCTACTTAAAAATTTTCAGAAAAATGGCAAGATCTTTTCTATCAGTCTGTAGTAGAAGTTGAGCATTATATATTTAAATTTACTATAGCTATATATATATATATATATATATATAGGTAAATAGAATGTCATTTAAAGAGAAAAATAAAACATTATTTTGTGAAAATAAATTAATTATACACATTTAAATTGTAAATTGTTACTTAATACTATTTTCTTTATTATCAGATGATGCTCTCGAGCTGTGTAAAATCTATTTAACCATTTTTATGATTTAATAATTATAATTAAATTCAAGCTTAGGAGAGAAGGAATATAAATTAACATTTTAATAAATTATTTAAATCTTGTCTTATCTAACGATTTATGTTATTAAGCAAATAAAATAAAAATAAAGTATTCTCAATTATTAGTGTAAATAATCTGGAAATAATTAATGATTTACTGTAATATATAATTAATTTACAATAGGATTAATTTTTTTAAATTTATTTTTATATTAAAACATTTGTGATATCTCAATTAACATAAAAATTAAGTAATTCAAATCAATAAATTAATAATAAATATTCATTGTTAAAAAAATTATGTATATGTATTATAAATTTAAAGATATATACAGTCAACTTTCCAATAACGCGGTGACTGCATACCGTGCTATATGGAAATCGCGTTATAAGAAACTCGAATTTAACCGTACAAACCAGGCTAATTCGTAGCGCGTTGAATGGAAACCGCGCTTTAAGAAACTCAGAATCAGTACAAATCACATATAATTCGTGCAGCGTTATATGGATACCAATAAATACAAAAGACAAGATAAATTATAAATTATTTTTATTGAATTGAAGAGTTCATATATATGGAAATGATAAAAATAATTAAAAATAAAATAAATAAAAATAAATTAAAGACTTTTGTAAAATTATGTAATCTTTCAACACTCATCCACGCTGTCAGATATGAGTCGCCTAACTCGTCATCTTTTAACGGGCAAAATGACTTCTTCACTAGGTTCATCTTCACATTGGTTTTCAATTGTTTTCGATTTTTTTCTAAATCCACTGAAAAACCTCTCTATAGTGAGCTAAGCAAGTTCTTAACTCTCTTTTAAACTTTGCGCTGCCCACCGTTGAATGATCATTTTGAAGTTTCAGATGAAGTTCTAATTCTTTAGCCAAATTTAGCCCTATTTCCTGGTAAATCGAGATTTGGAACCCATTCGTTTTCCTTATTTTCGTTTACCAATGCATTTGAGGTGTGTGCATCAATTAATTCCATCAGTTCTTCCTCATCTACTATGACCCGAGTACTATGAAGTTCTCTTACATCCTGATGGTTTACTGCAATTTCTTCATCTCTTAAACGAGAAGCAATTTTTACTATTTCTGTATCTGGGAGGGAAATTGTAGAATTATCTTGTATTGCTTGAACCATTTGAGGTAACACTGTTCTAATACAATCTAAAATAGAAAATTCCATCCACACTTGAGTAAGGGTTTTATTTTCACTATTTTCTAATCTGTCGTAAACGGTTTGGAAAAGTTGACGTGTGTAGTACATTTTTAAAGTTTGAATGACTCCTTGGTCCAAAGATTGTATTAATGACGTACAGTTAGGAGGAAGGAAGACAATTTTTACATTTGGATGTTTAATCTAAGATCCGGCTCTACATTTAATTTGTTTCTATATTTAGACTTAATATAAAATAGTACCGAAAAAGCTTGTTCGCATAAATATGTTGTGCAGAATGGAATCAAGTGTTGAAGTGCTTTATTTGCAAGCGCAGGATAATCTGACCTGAGAAGTAACCAAAAGTTGCTCAATTCAGTTTTGTTAAATTTTAGTTTATAAGTTGTATCACATGATAATTCCACGAGAATATCTTGTTCAGGTGCAGATAAATGTTTAGCATTTGTAATTTCCATATTAAATGGATCTCTGATCCAGTTATTGCAAGGATCAGGAGTAGAAAAATACTTCCTGAAGTTGCTTTTCAAAGTAATTAAATGTTCAACAAATAATTGACGCGTTTGATTAAGCAATTTTTCACTGGAGCTTTCTATGAAATCATTGAGAGTTGGAAAAGACTCATATACACCGTTCTGGATGCGTTTCGACCACAAATCGATTTTTTTAATCATTGCTTCTATTTTATCTTCAACTTTAAATATATTTACAACAGTACCTTGCAGGCTCAAATTAAGTTCGTTCAATTTTGTAAAAATATCAGTCAAGTAAGCCACCTTAGCTAACCAGATAAAATCATTGAAACATTCGGTCAGTTCAAAATGCGCATCTATTAAAAACAATCGTATTTCATCTCGAAGCTCAAAAAGGCGAATGAGTACTTTCCCGCGGGACAACCAACGTACATCTGTATGTAATAATAAATGTGTATGTTGACTACCCATTTCCTCACACAAAATTTTAAAAACTCTGGAATTAAGTGGACGAGCCTTAATGAAATTGACAATTTTAACTACTTCGTCTAATGTTCTTTTCAAATCTGGTGACATATTTTTGGCTGCTAATGATTCTCTGTGAATGCAGCAATGATTCCAAACAACCTGAGGCGCAACATTTTTAATAAGAGCAATCAATCCAGTTCTTGTACCTGACATTGCACGAGCACCATCAGTGCAAATTCCAACACATTTTGGCCACTCTATTTCATTTTCGGTTATAAAATTATTCAAACTGTTAAATATGTCATTAGCTGTCGTTCGTGAAGGTAGTGAATCACAAAACAATACATCTTCTTGTATTTGATTTTCAAACTCATATCTAATGAAAGCTAACAAATTGGCATTATTAGTGACATCAGTACTTTCATCCAATTGTAATGAGTAATAGTGACTTTTGCGCACTCTCGATATTAATTCTTCTTTTATATTACATGACATGTCTTCAATCCTATTCTTAACCGTATCATTTGATAATGAAATCAAATTTATATCGTTTGCTGCTTTAGTTCCTAACATTATATTTGTAATTACTTTTGTAGCAGGAAGAATTAATTGCTCTGCTATATTATGCGGCTTTCCTGCTTTAGCAATAAGTAGAGCTACTTCATATGATGCCATTACTGCTTTCTTACTCATACCACCAGATCCCGTCTTTACCATCAATTTCTGACTTGAATTAAGTTCTTCTTTTTTCATTTTAAAAAATTCGATAGACTTACTAACATGCTCGCTGTGCTTTGTTTGTAAATGACGTCTGAGATTAGCAGGTTTCATACTTTCATTGGATAAACTTTCCTGACATAGAACGCAGACTGGTCTTTCCACATCATTGTTGCAAATATAAGTAAATCCAAATGATAAATAATCATCCGAATATTTTCTAGTTTTGCGTTTCTTGGTAGAGTTTGCTGTTGATGCCTCATCATCTGATTCTTTCCGTTTCTGTGTTGAACCAGTTTGTAGCCAACGATCCATTTTATGGAGTAATTTATTAACATTAAACTACAATAATATAAATATAATATAAATATAATATAAATATAACGAATTATTATTTACTAGCTATGTTTTAATATGATTTTAAATGAATGTTTTAATATCATTTTAAATGAATGTTTTAAATCATTTTAATAAATGTTTTAAATCATTTTAAATAAATGATTTAATATCATTTTAAATGAATATTAATTTATATAATAAATATATTTCGTAATTTGATTCTAAAATATTATTAATTTCGTAATTTGATTCTAAAATATTATTAAAATAAATATTTTTTATTCATAAAACTAACTTATACTTACTCTCAAAAACAGCCTTTCTGGGAAATTGCAAAATGTGTTTAGTGTTTTTATAAAATAATGATCATGCAAATTACACTAAAAATTAAAAAAAATTATTAGCTATAATAAACTATTATTAGCTATAATTTAATTATAATTAATTAAATTAATAAAAATAATTTAAAGATACAACTCGTTGAGAAATGAACTTATAATTAACATTAATAAAAATAATTTAAAGATACAACTCGTTGAGAAATGAACTTATAATTAACATTTGCTTTAAAACTGTTTAAAACCCCAGAGTGGACGCTGACAATTTGGGTTTTTCCGGGTAAGACTGTCCCCTCCCCTGGTTTTCCCCAATAACAAAGTGAAAGAAAATTCCCTTATATGCCTCCCCTTCCGAGCCCCTAAGAGGGGTTATTTTAAAGGAACAATCGAAAAATGATTTTAAATGAATGAATGGATGAAAATTCAAATTTTATATATAGTTTTTTATATATGTTTATTTATTCACAAAAAATTAATTGACATAATTATCAATTTAATAAAATAAAATAGTATTATTAATAGTATTAAATTATAGCCGTAATTCTCTAGGAGGATATAGTTAAACAATGAACTTTAAATATTTATATATGTATATATTTTTACGATGATTTTTTTCCGAGGACCGCGGACCCCCAGTAAAGGCTTCGCGGACCCCCAGGGGTCCGCGGACCACAGTTTAAGAACCACTGACTTAGGGTATACAATTCAGAATTTATAGATTTTTAAAAATATTTTATTTCTGTAATATTAAGTCTTTAAAATTCTTTCAAATTTAAAAATATTTCGGAAAATAATACTAACATCTTTCAAGATGATTTTCATTTAAAAAAATTTTTTAATAATTATATTTAAAAAAAATTTAATCTTATAGTTGACTTTTTAATATCTCAATAATTTTTATTTAACTTTTAATAAAATTGAATTAATGAGTTCTTAAATTGTATTGATATAGAATATTAAAGAAAAATTCTCTTCAAAGATCTTAATGAAAAATTTATACAATTTATATCTATATATAAATATATCAGTAAAAAATTATAAAAATTTGATTTTTATTAATTTTTTTTATAGTTTCATTATTGAAATTTTTATTTTTTGAAAAAATAGATGTGGGTGTGGGATAAGAATTGTTCATTCGTATAATGGTTTTAGAATAAAAAAATATATTATTATAGTTCTAATTCTTATTAATAATTAATAAAATCAAAAAATGAATGCCGACTAAAGAAATATATTGTAGAATACTCTACTCTTTTAAGGTTCACCGAGCAACCCTTGATTATAGTCCACTCTACTCATCCAATATGTACATCGGTTCAGAGTACATATTGGTATTCATCCAACAATAAATTCAAATTAATCATAATTCAAGTAATTATCATAATTATTAATAATATACATTTTTATTTTAATATCTAATGATTAATTAAATTTATCTTATTATAATATCTAATTTTTATCCTATACTTTTAATTAAATTTAATGAAATTATTATATATTAATATTTTATTTATATATGAATATATATATATTAAATAAAACAATTAATTAATTCAATGTTCTTATATTTTCAATAATTTGAAAATTTTAAATTAAAAAGAGAAACAAAAATATGATTAATCCAAATGATATTAGTAGATAAATTAATCAATTTCTCCTAAGTTATTTAATGTAGATATAATGTATATATATATATATATAATCCGTATGAACCAGAACGATAGGCTTTTAGTATATATATATCACATCGTTCTGGTTCATGCAGATTATTTGAAATATGTAATTAAAAGATGATGGATTTGGATGGCGAGGTGTGATTGATTGACATATTAATATTCAAAATAGGCCAGGATTAGTATCCCTATCGATTGAATATCTATCCCTAGGATACCAAACTCTAGGAGATATTCCGGTGAGGGGAAGATAACGGCATAATTGACGCGCTCCTGGCCAATCACATTCCAGCAATTAAAACTCGCATTTTTACCAGCACCTCGGCATGCGCAAATACTATTCCAAATTTGTACTTTCTAAATGATCTATTGGATTTGGTCTGACCTGCCATTCATCACAAAGAGCATGCCTCTTTCAGAATGTTCCTTTCTTAATTAAAAAATTGTCAAAATTTAATTTTCAATCTGAAATAAATATTAAAACATTGTCCAATTTCTAAAAAGTAATATTATTCAAAAGTGATTTATGTATAGAATTAGAAACCAATATTCATATTTTTTAAGCTAACGTAACACTATTTTCAATTTATATGTATTTTTGATACTAGAGGATGAAACTTAGATATATATATATATTGCACATTTTAATATTATACAAAAATATATTAATTACAATTACGTCCTTTTTCAGAGTGACATTTTCCACATCATCAAATATAATATGTATATATATATATCTATGTATACTTTTATACAAAATATATGTCAACAATATTCCCTCAAATCACTCTAACAAATGTGTAATGTTCAAATAGTATGTAAAAGTGCTTGAAGGAGGGGAAGGCCTGTGTTTAATCAAGATTTTTTTTTACATTAAATAAATACACTTGAAAATTACTATGTAAAATACTTTATAACTTTTTGTATGTGTGAGTGTTTAATATTTTAATTTTCCAAAATTTCAAGATTCAATTAATTTATAAAATGAATTAAAATAATATAATATTTCAAAAATTTAGTTCGCCCACCCAGCTAAGAGAAAACAAAACTATATATCTAAATAATTTATTTTAGAAAAATATTTATAAAATTCTAGTAGTTATATATATACCTAATTAATTTCTTTATTCTAACAACAATTACAAATTTATTGAAATTATCTAATCAATTTTTTAATTATTAAGATTATAAATAATATTATAAGTAATGTTATAAGTAATTTCATTATAATTTTATTTTTCAAACAAATGAGTAAAATTTGAAAAAAAATGCATAATATTTAAAAAATATCTATACAAGAGTGTATGCAATGTCTCAAATCAATTAAAATGATTTTTTTTATTAAACATAAATTATCTATTAAACGATTCCATTATAAATTGATATAGGTATTTTGTATATATATATATATATGTCTTAAATAAATAAATTATTTTTCTTTCTCAAGGTTTTACTATTTGAAAAACCTTAATATTATTTTTTTTATTTTAGGACTAATTAAATTATAAAATACCTAAGAAATCTCAAGATATATATTTAGAAAATAACTACATGCTCTATTTTATTTTTAATTAAACTTAGATTGAAGGAAAAATTTAATATGCATGAATATAATAAAATGGTAAAGAAAAGAAAGAAGAATGAATGGAATACGAGACGTTAGAAGACAAAATAAAAAGATAATTGTTTTTTTTTTTTTTTTTTTTTTTTTTTGTTTTTTTGTAATCGAGAGACTCTGATAATCTAAAACGATTTTCAGATTTACATTCAAGGGGTTGCCTTTTGTTTTCTGATGAATTCCCAACGAAAGAGGGTGGATTACATATTAAAATCCATTCAGAGGTAGAGAGTTGATGGTCTCTTGACCTTTCATGTCTCTCAATGCTTGGTAGAAGAACCAAGTCACCTCTGACTTTTGTGTTTTGCATGACTCTTTATTAAAAATATTTTCTTTCATTTTAGAAGGGTTGTCAGCAGAATAGACACGATCAAATATTCACCTTCTCGGCAGCCATTTTCCTTTCCATCATCAGGACATTGAATTATCTGAACTGGGATATATTCGATTCGATTTGAATCTATTCTATTTTATACGTATTTAAAGGAATATATAGAAAAGAACTTTTCTCGTCAAATTTCAAATATTTATTAAGTCAATTAGATGTAGAATAAATGAATTTCTTTTGAACTTTATTTTTATTATTTCATTAATATTAAAAATTAAAATAAATAAATCTGGAGTGTCTCCACTCGTCTATCTCGCAAATTTGAATTGGATTAATTAACATATATTATATTTAAATTAAATTTAGTTAATTATAAATTATAAATTAATAAATATATATTAAACCAGCGCGTGTTTGACTCTACATTGACGGCACCACGTCACGTGCTGGTGCGTGATTTGCAGTCGTGTTTAAAAATTAATTACGGTTCTTTCAACGATTCAATCAAGCTGAAATTCTCTATATATATAGCAGTTTTATACAATTTTTAATCATTTGAAAAACTATCAAACATATATCTTTATTTTTACGGTCACTTTAGAGGAAAAAATTTGCAGTATTAATAAATTAATTCCGGTACTTTCAGTGATTCAATCAAGCTGAAATTTTATATATAGCAGCACGAGATAGTAAAAAAAGAAATATTTTATTTATGCTTTAGGAAAAGAAAACAATGCGAGTATAATTATATATTATTTCTTCAAATATATAAGGTTGCAACTTACCAGTCAAAATTATTATCAAATTTAAACTTTTAAAAATCTTATATTGTTGTGAGGCGTGGTTCATGACTTTGTCGAACAAGAACATAATCAGGGTATTTTATAAAATTTCACAGAAGATTCACTGAGTCTGTGAAGACAATAACCATTCCAGCCATTGTTATAGTCATAAAATTTAAATGTTGATGACAAAAATGGGTTAAGAAAAGTTGGCAAAAAGTTTTCTATAAAGAAACCAATTGAATATATAAATATATATATATATATACCGATCTGTAGATCATAGAAGCGGTGGATAGACACAAGGGCGGAGAATAAAAATTAGTGAAGGAGGCTCTGGATAGGGTTGGATGGAGGAATAATTTTACTGCGGAAAGGAACCTTCGAATTCCCTAGCGCCACATATATAGATTTCTAGATATCTTCAAATTATGATATTAACGACGCGAACTGATGAAAACGATAATTAATATCTTTTGATAACTTAAACCTGCTTAAATTATTTATCAATATTATCATAAATTTCAAAAGTGTTAGAAATTATGTTATTTACCCTTTGTAAGTGAGATGTATGTAATGTGTAATACAATGCCTCGTATTCGTATGTTGAATAATTTTGAAATGGACTAAATAAATTGAGAATTATTGATGTAATGTAAACTTCCCATGTATCACTTGTCGAGCTTATTTATTCGCCATTTATATTAACATTCGTATATTCAGTGTTAAATTGCAATCATGAAAAAAAAAATAATAAAATAAAATAATCACGATAAATTAAAACAAAAATAACCTTAAATTTTACTTTTGTATGGATTACAACATTTTTCTGTGCTCGATATATATTACGTATGTTTTACCCACTCTAATTACATTTCAATTGATCTATCCTTAAATAAAAATAATAAATTTTCTTTTTAATCACATATATTATAATTATAATATTATATAATTAAAAATTATTAATGATGATTAATTACTAAGAATATTGTTGTTAGGTTTTATAATATTAAAATAAAAACTAAAATTTTAAATTTTCTTAATCAAAAGAAATTCGATTTAAGGAAAATTTATTATTTTAAATAATTCCAATATATATATAGCTTCATTTTGATTAAAATTAATTTTGCATATGCGAAACTTCTATCTATTTACACATACTAAGTGAAACTCCAAAGAAATTGAATTACTTTATTTTCTATTTGATGAAACGCAACAGTTTCTAATTTTAAATCAATCTCACTTTTTATTTTCTTTCTCTCTCTCTTCTATATCTGCAAGAGTTGGTTTGGTTTCCAAGTTCACGTTAACTTAATGAACGATGCTGGAACCCCCATGGATTCTGTTCACTGTATGCGTGACGACTCCAAACAAATTAGATCTGCCGAATTACCAAGCGATTCGGTCTTGTTTTCACTAATTCTGTGTATTTGAATGTTGTCTTTTTATTCTCTCCCTCTTTTCTAAATTCAAATTCAACTAGGCGGATTTTA
Source organism: Labia minor (assembly GCA_963082975.1). NCBI lineage: Eukaryota > Metazoa > Arthropoda > Insecta > Dermaptera > Spongiphoridae > Labia > Labia minor. Next base: position 28,976,125 of record OY720344.1, on the reverse strand, counting down.
TAATCTTATCTTGAAATCAATGGCGTGACGCTTACCAACATAAACCTCGGAGGGGTTGTGAATGGAGAACCATACAATGTGGATTTGCCCCAAATGACACATTCTACGCTCATCTAATCTGAATTTACATTCTTAACCGTTTATTTTTTTAATTGGTCATCGATTTAGACTTTTACGCCCCAATGATTTGTTCACCAAATCCAAAGAGGGATTGATGCGGTCAATTAGAAATGCACACAATCATAATAGATAACAGTCCAATGACCAATTTCAATCAATCTATTGCATTTAACACACAACAATCAATATGAATCTACTTGTTTTAGTAATCGACAATCTCACCTCAAGATATTAATAATAATAGATTAATAATTATAATACATATCTATATATATAAAGGAGAGTGTTTGTATGTATGTATGTATGTAAGTTGTTTACTTTTTTGCTGTCATAGAAACAAACAAAAAAGAAATTTCCTACTTAACCGACACTTGATAATTTAGAATTATGAACATCAAAAAATAAGCAACTATTTCTATGAAATTACATCACAATATTCTTATATACCTCTATGGTAACATAGGCTATAGATTTTATTAATATCTAATTCTAATCAATAACCGCAGAATTTAATTTTTTAAAGTCTATATAGTTCTCCGTGTTGTTCATTCAAGAGCCAGGCGTGGCCCACTGACTGGCGGACTCATTTTACACAATGTATATAACCCTAGCTATTCCCAATCAAAGAATTATTATAATATTTAACTTTTTATTTTAAATTCTAATATTCAAATATCATTTCAATTAAATCAGTGGTTCTTAAACTGTGGTCCGCGGACCCCTGGGGGTCCGCGAAGCCTTTACTGGGGGTCCGCGGTCCTCGGAAAAAAATCATCGTAAAAATATATACATATATAAATATTTAAAGTTCATTGTTTAACTATATCCTCCTAGAGAATTACGGCTATAATTTAATACTATTAATAATACTATTTTATTTTATTAAATTGATAATTATGTCAATTAATTTTTTGTGAATAAATAAACATATATAAAAAACTATATATAAAATTTGAATTTTCATCCATTCATTCATTTAAAATCATTTTTCGATTGTTCCTTTAAAATAACCCCTCTTAGGGGCTCGGAAGGGGAGGCATATAAGGGAATTTTCTTTCACTTTGTTATTGGGGAAAACCAGGGGAGGGGACAGTCTTACCCGGAAAAACCCAAATTGTCAGCGTCCACTCTGGGGTTTTAAACAGTTTTAAAGCAAATGTTAATTATAAGTTCATTTCTCAACGAGTTGTATCTTTAAATTATTTTTATTAATGTTAATTATAAGTTCATTTCTCAACGAGTTGTATCTTTAAATTATTTTTATTAATTTAATTAATTATAATTAAATTATAGCTAATAATAGTTTATTATAGCTAATAATTTTTTTTAATTTTTAGTGTAATTTGCATGATCATTATTTTATAAAAACACTAAACACATTTTGCAATTTCCCAGAAAGGCTGTTTTTGAGAGTAAGTATAAGTTAGTTTTATGAATAAAAAATATTTATTTTAATAATATTTTAGAATCAAATTACGAAATTAATAATATTTTAGAATCAAATTACGAAATTAATAATATTTTAGAATCAAATTACGAAATATATTTATTATATAAATTAATATTCATTTAAAATGATATTAAATCATTTATTTAAAATTATTTAAAACATTTATTAAAATGATTTAAAACATTCATTTAAAATGATATTAAAACATTCATTTAAAATCATATTAAAACATAGCTAGTAAATAATAATTCGTTATATTTATATTATATTTATATTATATTTATATTATTGTAGTTCAATGTTAATAAATTACTCCATAAAATGGATCGTTGGCTACAAACTGGTTCAACACAGAAACGGAAAGAATCAGATGATGAGGCATCAACAGCAAACTCTACCAAGAAACGCAAAACTAGAAAATATTCGGATGATTATTTATCATTTGGATTTACTTATATTTGCAACAATGATGTGGAAAGACCAGTCTGCGTTCTATGTCAGGAAAGTTTATCCAATGAAAGTATGAAACCTGCTAATCTCAGACGTCATTTACAAACAAAGCACAGCGAGCATGTTAGTAAGTCTATCGAATTTTTTAAAATGAAAAAAGAAGAACTTAATTCAAGTCAGAAATTGATGGTAAAGACGGGATCTGGTGGTATGAGTAAGAAAGCAGTAATGGCATCATATGAAGTAGCTCTACTTATTGCTAAAGCAGGAAAGCCGCATAATATAGCAGAGCAATTAATTCTTCCTGCTACAAAAGTAATTACAAATATAATGTTAGGAACTAAAGCAGCAAACGATATAAATTTGATTTCATTATCAAATGATACGGTTAAGAATAGGATTGAAGACATGTCATGTAATATAAAAGAAGAATTAATATCGAGAGTGCGCAAAAGTCACTATTACTCATTACAATTGGATGAAAGTACTGATGTCACTAATAATGCCAATTTGTTAGCTTTCATTAGATATGAGTTTGAAAATCAAATACAAGAAGATGTATTGTTTTGTGATTCACTACCTTCACGAACGACAGCTAATGACATATTTAACAGTTTGAATAATTTTATAACCGAAAATGAAATAGAGTGGCCAAAATGTGTTGGAATTTGCACTGATGGTGCTCGTGCAATGTCAGGTACAAGAACTGGATTGATTGCTCTTATTAAAAATGTTGCGCCTCAGGTTGTTTGGAATCATTGCTGCATTCACAGAGAATCATTAGCAGCCAAAAATATGTCACCAGATTTGAAAAGAACATTAGACGAAGTAGTTAAAATTGTCAATTTCATTAAGGCTCGTCCACTTAATTCCAGAGTTTTTAAAATTTTGTGTGAGGAAATGGGTAGTCAACATACACATTTATTATTACATACAGATGTACGTTGGTTGTCCCGCGGGAAAGTACTCATTCGCCTTTTTGAGCTTCGAGATGAAATACGATTGTTTTTAATAGATGCGCATTTTGAACTGACCGAATGTTTCAATGATTTTATCTGGTTAGCTAAGGTGGCTTACTTGACTGATATTTTTACAAAATTGAACGAACTTAATTTGAGCCTGCAAGGTACTGTTGTAAATATATTTAAAGTTGAAGATAAAATAGAAGCAATGATTAAAAAAATCGACTTGTGGTCGAAACGCATCCAGAACGGTGTATATGAGTCTTTTCCAACTCTCAATGATTTCATAGAAAGCTCCAGTGAAAAATTGCTTAATCAAACGCGTCAATTATTTGTTGAACATTTAATTACTTTGAAAAGCAACTTCAGGAAGTATTTTTCTACTCCTGATCCTTGCAATAACTGGATCAGAGATCCATTTAATATGGAAATTACAAATGCTAAACATTTATCTGCACCTGAACAAGATATTCTCGTGGAATTATCATGTGATACAACTTATAAACTAAAATTTAACAAAACTGAATTGAGCAACTTTTGGTTACTTCTCAGGTCAGATTATCCTGCGCTTGCAAATAAAGCACTTCAACACTTGATTCCATTCTGCACAACATATTTATGCGAACAAGCTTTTTCGGTACTATTTTATATTAAGTCTAAATATAGAAACAAATTAAATGTAGAGCCGGATCTTAGATTAAAAGTTTCCAATATTAAGCCAGATATTGAGATTCTTGTTTCAAGAAAACAACTGCATACATCTCATTAAATATGTAAGTTATATTTAATGAGATAGATGCAGTTATTTTTTAAAATATTTCTTATTTAATATTTTCTGAATAAAATTATAAAATATTTATATGAATTTAATGTAAGTACCCATTATAATTTGTGAGATTTGTTGCTATGACAATGTTTGTATTTTCTTTCTTCAATATTATAATTTCTAATAAAATGTGTTCTACAATATGCAAAAAAATCGTTATTCACCAATCACTGTTAGAAATATTCATCATATATCCTTGTCCTTATGAGATCGTAAGCCAGAAATTAATTAATAAAATGACGAAAAGTACCTAAAGTTGTGATGGGGGTCCGTCAAAAAAAATTTTTTCAAGTGGGGGTCCGTGGAGTACATAAGTTTAAGAACCTATGAATTAAATAATTTATTCTAAAAGTTCTCATTTTAATTAATATAATAAAATATTTAAATCATATTTAACTTAAATTATTTTGTATTTATTCTTTCTATATTTGAATACTTCTTTTATTTTAAGGGAGGGAATTAACTATGATCTAAAAAAATTAATAAATGAACTTAATAATAAAAAATCAAATAAATCCATTAATTTAAATTAATACTATTAATGAATGTATATATTATTAATTTATCTTTAGTTTTAATCAATACTTTTATACCTTTAATTTTTATAAATTAATTTTTATAAATTGTCTCAAGTCTCTAACTTTGCATTTTCTCAAATTTTATTATAATTAAAAATATTCAATAAAAATCAAGCAATGAAATTAAAATATCGAAATGAAATGATCAAGAAATATTATACTGTATTATAACATATACAATACTTATAAACTATAGGCGGAGGAAATATTAGACGATATCATTGCGGGTTCATGCCAAATCGATCAACATTAATTAAGATATTTTCATTATGACAGATATTAAAAAATCCGCGAATTCAATATCTCTGTTCACTAATTATTTGTAGACTTTAGTAAAACCTACGCATGACTCAATAGATCCGGATAAACTTTTTCAAATTTTGATCTTAAAATTTATCTTGAAGGTAGTAAAGAAAGAGTAAGATGCGGAAATCAATTGTAAAATATTAGGTGACCCAGACGACTTAAATATAATAGGAGATTCGGCAATTGCAATTACAGATAGCGAGGAAAAATTATTCGAGGTAGGAAAAGAGATGAGGTTTGAAATTATTAATGATAAATAAATATATTTAGAAACAAACAGGAGCAGTATTAACATACAAAATGTAGAATTTGAATATGTAGAAAAATTGAATGTAATCACGAAGGATAATAATATTTTAGAAGAATTTAAATCGAAGTTGCAATCGGGAAACGCCTGTTATCATGCAGTAAAGAGGCTTATCTCATCAAAATTATTATAAAAGGGAATGAAAATTTAAATATATAAAACAATTATTTTGTCTGTTGTATTATATGGGTGTGAGACATGGTCTATGATCTTAGGAGATGAGAGTGGATTCAGAGTATTTGAGAATAGGATTCTTCCCAGCATTTATCTAAATTGATTTATTTTTATTTGAAGATCTAGGCACCTCTGCAACTACGACCATGTGTACCTCCATCGTACAAGATAAATCTCATTCATCTCAGAGCAATCCCTTCTGGGAGAATTTCAACCTATTCGCCGGGGCACAGCCACGCAAACATCAAATTACTGAATCCTGACCTGTAGATCACTTAGAAAGAATGAATTTTTCTTTTAGCCCAAAATCTAATCTAACTATTCAATAAATAACTAATTAATAACTACAATATACAATAAATAAATAAATAATAAAAAAATATCACCACTCAAATAAAGGAGTGTAAAGGGGTGAACATAACTAGAATATAATAAATAAAAAATAACAACAATAAACTATAAAATAAATAATAACAGCAAAAATAACAATTTACAAATAAATAAATAAATACTATTTTTTTATATAACATAATATAAATTGAATGCTATTATATTTTAAGAACGAAAATCTACATTAATAAAAGAATAACATAAAACAGGTTATAAGTTTATGAGGGTTGAAATAATAATAAATATAATTAGCTCAAGATACGGTGATTTGGGTACTATATAAATAGTGCTAAAGAGATATATTCAAATAATTAACTCGTAATTTATTATTTTTAGTTAATTTATAATCT